>CM030360.1:296648698-296784632 GCA_017893485.1 Hemerocallis citrina
CTAGCCCATGAACCAATAAGTTGCAAGTTAGCCTATATTGGTTACAGAAGAAGACAGTGAAAGACAGTAATCTCCATTATATGATTCTTAGGTTTCTTAATTTTGTACTCTTAGTATTACCCACATATCGTGTAGGGCCGTAGGCCCTGATTGGTTAGAGTTATCTGAAAATAGGAAATAAATGAAGTTGGAGTTAGTTTAGATCTGTACCTGTAGTTATTATAACCCTCTCCAAATCCAAAGTGAGCTGCAAGTCAGGAATTAATAAAAAAATATCTTTTCACATTACAAATTATAGAAAGTTTGTAAAAGATTCTGCCGATAAACCAAAACTTCGGAAATTGTGGCGAGGATTGAGGATTAAGTGCTTATACTCTTTAAGTCTTACACTTCCCTACAGGTTGGGGGCCATCTTTGGCGGGCCAAGATCTGGACTGTAGACAGCGGTATTTTTTAATCCACATTTAGTCTGATACTATGTGAAAGAACCTAGGATATCTCCCAATTGACCAAGACTTGAGGAACGGTACTAAAGGTTAAGTTCCATAATCACGTGGGAACTGTCACATAGATAATAATGCAGATCCTATACAGCAAGGCCTCTTTGCAAATGGTTTGGTGGAGCTTATTTCTCTTTCAGCAGCTATTATATACCTGAAATTATTAGAACTTATTAATCAGAAAAATCTTCCTATACCTAAAGATTCTTTGGCTGTTTATTTTGTTTGAATAACAATGAGTAGTACTAATTGAACTCAAGTTTTGTAGACTCAAATGTACTTTAGAGAGAAAGAGTGGAGCCCCCAAGCAATTGATAAAGATGTAATTTTACATGGGCGCTACATTCTTATGTCTTGGAGTCTTTTTGAGTCTACGGTAAAGAATAATTAGACTAACAATAATATCTACTTACCATCCTTAATTGCAACAAGGATCCTGAAATCTGTTGAAAATTAACTTTTCTTATTCTCAGGTTCTCAAGAAACTGACTTTTCTATTTCAGGTTCTCATGAAACTGACAACTTTTTTCAAGTCTTTGGGGGTGAAGGCTGTGTATGATACAAGTTGTAGTCGGGACTTGTCCCTCATTGAATGTTGCTATGAATTTATATCCCGATACAAGCAAAAGAATACTAGTCCGGAATGTGGATCAAGTCTTCCGATGATTTCGTCTGCATGTCCAGGTATTATGATCAAAAAATTTCTTCTAAATGAGTAAGTCGCTTCTTTATATTAATTTTCACTGTTTTCGTATTGTACTATGCTGGTTGTGTTTTACACTAATCGTGATGGAGAGATGGTGGCCAGATCGATTTCGTATTCTAAAATCAACAACTAAAAAATTGTAATTTTTAAACGAAACAAGGTGCAACTTCCTATGGAAGGCTTATTCATAACCTAACCAACTTAGCTATGTGTAGATCCGACCTTGGGCATGTATGGGTTGACTCGGTTGAGTCACCTATCTAAATGGGATGAACTTTTTTGCAAATCATTTACAAATGGTCAGACCTATCTAATTGTATTGCATTATCACTTCTACCATTAAGCTGTACCCATGACGGATGATGGGATACGAACACATTATGGGTACTCCTTGCACACATATTGACACTTCTATCCTAAACTTTAGTACGTATTTATATTTCAAATTCTTATTGAACACTTCTCAAACATAATCAACAATTTCCATATAATTGACAATTGATATAGTTATATCTTCTTACTTTTACAACAATGGATCTTCTTACATTTTCAATTTTTTATGAACTATCAAACGTGTGCTACTTGGTTTGATTATTTAACTTAAAAGTTATATCACTTTGTTGTCTTTTGGATTAAATTTGTGCATACATGTCTCCGAATATCACATTTAACTAACATGTGTTTTGTACTTGTACCTCTGTTCTGTACATGAGTACATGTTTAAGTGAAATATACGCTGTTCCCTTTTCCACGTCTGTCTCCTCCATGATTACTTACTCCCATCTCTATCTCTTACTTCTTAGAGGACTGGTTATGTGGGTAACTGATGGTAGAAATCAGTAGTCTGCAAAGATGTTTCATTCAGTTGCTTCCTTTTGTGTATTTGGGTTCATTCTCTCCTTAAGATTCTTTTCTCATATGTGCTTATCTTTTTCTTTTTCTTTTTTATGTTTCTATACTTTTTTTCCTGATTCTTTAATCTGTTCCTCATCCTGCCAGCTACTACTGCTGCTTTTGGAATCTAGCTGGCAAGGCCGCATGGCTGATTGTGTTAGATACATTTCATAAAGATAAATAATAAATCATTTACTGCACAACTGAAAATTCACAAGAACACACAAAATAGATATAGAGTTATTAGAATAAATAAAGATAAACGGGTTGAACAAGCCTAGTAGGGTGATTCGACTATATCCATTATGTCCAAAGGACATACTGGCCCCTTATGTGCGTGGTCTCATGACGAATTCGCATGTTCCCAAGGTAATTAATGTATCAGGCCCATCCGGACCCTTGTAATAGCACAAATCTTGAGGATGCCAGTGTCCTGAAATGTATTCGTCATGGAGAACTTTTAGTTTGAAAATAAAATAAAGAATATTTTAAAGGAGCTTGGATAATGAGTAAGAGGAAGTATGTTGATTAATTTCATGCAAATGGAAACAGAAGTCCATTGTTTATATATAATTAGTGGAAGGGTTCTTAGTTGCCAAGGGGTGTATATCTTTGTGTGAAAAGACACATGTGAATGGTCAAGTTGTTTTGACCGTTTGTGACTACCTCACACCCGTGGACTATTTGTGACTACAACATACCCATTCACATCATTTAAAAACTGGACAAATAAAAAGGGAATGTATAAACTGCAAATTTTAAATGAGCCCCTATTCCGGAATTATTTTTTTTGTTTTATATTTTCATCTAAAAAATATCCCACATATTCGATGGTCTTTTTGGTCTCTGTTCTTGTGTATTTTTTTCGAATTACCTGGTAATTTTTTTTGCTAACAAGAAGAAGAAAAAGCTTTTATCTCAAATTCTTAGGGTCGGATACATGAATCCTTCTCCTCTACTCTACTATGTAATGGGCCACCTCCTTTGTCAAATTAACACATCACAAATTTTTATTAATAGCTTCAACCCAAGTTCGTTTGGATTTTCATGCTATCTTAAAGCAGTTATCGATCTTTGTTGTATGCATCCAAACCACCTCAATTGATTCTCCTGCATTTTATCTTCAATTAGGGAAATCTCTACCTTCTTCTGTATGGATTCATTTCTTATTTTGTCTTTTACTTTGCTCATCTTAACATCTTCACTTGGTAATACTCTTTTTTTAACGTTCTGCTTTTAACCGCCCAACACTTGTGATCCATAAAGCATTTCTGGTCGTGCTGCTGTTGTATAGAAATTTTCCTTCAGTTTCAAAGGTATTGTTCGATCACACAATACTCCATGTGAATTTCACCATTTTAGCCAATCAGCTTAATTCTATGTGTAACATCCTCCTCGATCTCCCTATCTTGACGAATGATCAGTCCGAAACACCGAAACTGGTTGCTCTTAGAGAATGTTGATGTATGAACTCATTAATTTGTTTTAAAGGTTCCTTAGGCCTGATCCTTGTAAAAGAGAACAAAAATGGAAAGCATAGAACCTCTGGAAGGGTATATCATACAATTTGTGGCCCATAGTAGCAAAATTAGTAACTTGGACTTTTAATGTGATACTGCTTTCTTTTCTGATTCACTGAGTTTGCTGTCAGGCTCCGTTAGGATTTCATGATATTCTTCGAAGTTGTATTTCAAATGTATTTACTTCTGACATGTGGGTAATATCTGTTCCACGGTTCCACTAACATAAATTTCACTGTTAGGTTGCTGGTCCCTTCATATCTGAGTGCTTAAGTTACTCAAAAATTTGTAGTCTTGTTCAAATGTATTGTTGGGTAGAATAAGGCATTCAAGCCATTTCCTAGTCAAAATAATTTTAAATTATATTCAATTATTCAAGATTGTTCTTTTCCTAGATGAGAGAGCTTCTATTGGGTTATGCTAACTGTAGCGCCCCGAGTTCCACACACTGGGAGCTCGTGACACTTACCCAGAATCTTTACTTCAATGAGTACACAACACAGAAAAAATCACAGGAAATTAGAAACTTACATTGCACAAAGAAACTATATTCTACGCTCGGATGCATTCCGCAGCTCGAATCCCTTGCTACACGATCAGCGATCCTGCATTAGCAAACTGTGAGCACGTCAGTTGAATACAACTAACGCAACGCGGATGAAAAACCACAATCTCCAAAATCCTCAACAATCAATATTTGACGCAGAAGAAAAGAAACGTGAAGGTCATACAAACATAAATGTCGGTGTAAGTCATGATCTAGATTCTAATGCACAACTCATATGCACACCATGCTCTTAATCTAATGCAAACTTTTGGAAACGTATGCATCCCATACTACATACTCTCCAAATCAAGTTCGTATTCTCCAGATGATAGGGTTCTATCCCTCGCCATGCATCCTACTCTTGTACTCCTTCCTGTTTCTGACATTCATCTAGTGACTGGTAAGGTTGCAGTTGCTCGGTCTAGTTCCGCCGCTGCAGTCAGAAATTATTAGTTATGTCATTATGTATGCCGAGACCCTGTGGTTCTACGCCACTTTCCGGTCATACTCTGCCCGGCCCCTGTGGTCCTACGCCACTCCCGGACCTTACCCAAAAGTTGTTACGAACATAAAGGTGACCCTGCAGGTCCTACCTGCTCCACCGAGAGTCCTAGAGCCCTGCTCTTGCTCCCTGTTCGCATTAAAGAACATAGATCTTTAGGTGGCTTTGGAGGGTCCATTCCTTAACTTCCACCATACAGTCCTTATCACTAAACTCCAGAAATTAACAGACGAGACCACGCCGCACGTGTCCCAGACGTGACCACGCTGCACGTGTCCCCTTGACAGGAGAGTACAACGCCCAACTAGTGTCTGTCCTTACCAATCATCCTAGTTTAATTTTTCAATTCACCAACTCAACAAGTCTCATCTTGATTTAGTTTTGGTTCAACTTAGCTTTCAAATCATGCTAAGAGTTGACCCACACATGCACCAAACTAGCGCACTCAATGTGCACCACACTACCATATGTAAATGTTCAAGTATGCATACCCGCATACACATACATACGGTATTCCATCAGTCACCGTATTCATTTCTACAATCTCTTCTGTACCACCAATAGTTCTTTACTTTACTACAATCTACTTGTCATGAGCTTCTAATTAGCTAAGCATGAACTACAGTCACTAAGCATATTACTACAAGTGTGTAGTTTCATGCAATCACATCAATTTAAGCATTCGAGGAGTAATCTTTTCTACTACATACAACAACGTTCATGTTATTCTATATAATGTACATATACACTACCATTCTCATTGTTCACATTTACAATGAAATATCACAATGAAGATAACACTATAGTCTTATTCTCAATTAGTGACCCCACTTGGCCCTTATTCGGCCCATAGAAAACAATTACACTACTCTATACTAACTTCACAAGTTAATCACATTCTTGATTCAACCGTCCTTCCACCTACTAATCTCGAACTTGCATTTTTGTTATTAAGACTAGGTGCTTACTAACTCCTTCAATAACAAGATCAAGTCTATATTTCCAACTTCCTAACTTCTCACTAACAAGACGTTCTAGCATATTTACTTTTCTAATTTGCTATCATACTAATCTATTTAACTTACTATCTTACTAACATTTCAACTAAGCTTACTTCACATTATAACTAAGCTTACTAACTCATTAGTAGCTTACTAATACAATGTTAGTAGCTTACTAACGCAAAACTAGTAGCTTGCTAACAATGTAAAACTTACTAGTAGCTTGCTAACAATGTAAAACTTACTAACAAGATGCTAACTTGCTAATAAAAAAGACTTTAAACATTCAAGCATAAAAATTTAATTAGACAATTTACTCTACAACATCACAAAATCACATCTTTACACTTATACTATCATTCTCAACACAAGGAACAAATATTTATTTATTCACTAGTATATTTATGCATATAAAATTCACATAAGTAAGCACTCACTACAATTTCTAGCAAGCATCAATCATTCATTCCATATATGAAAAAATAATAATAATAGTAACATAGGAGGTATGAAGAATACCCACTTTGTTTTGTTTGCAAGCTTCAAGTCACTATCTTCTCTTCCTTGCTCCTTGATTCTTTCTTGACTTCTTGCTCCAATAATAGTATAATAGTAGTAGTAGCTAAGTAGTAGAAATAGTAGTAGTAGAAGTGGTAGTTGTTGAAGAAGTTGTAGGTAGCAGTTGTTGTTGAAAAAGTAGTAAAGTAATACTAAATATATAGAAAAAGAGAGAAGAAAAAGAAAGTTGTTGCTGTTTGTTGCTACCGGCAGTAAAGAGAGAAAAGAGAGAAGAAGAGAAGTGTAGTAGTTAAGTAGTAGTAAAAGGTAGTAAGTAGTAGTAGTAGTTGAAGGAGGCAAATAAATAGAGAAAAGGGGAAAAGAAAGGGCTGCAGATGCCTGTGTTGCTGTCGGCAGTAAGGAGAAAAGAGGGAGAGAGGTGTGGTTGTAGTAGTAAGGTAGTAGTGAGTAGTAGTAGTAGTAATTGGAGTTAATACACATGTATATATAGAAAAAGAGGACAAAAACTGATGTTGCTGCTGGCTGTCTGCAGAAAGAAAGAAAAAGAGAGAAGGAGAGGAGTGTGGAGGAGTGTAGAAGGCTTAGGTGTCCTCCACTTTTGCACATAACCCCTCAAACTTTATGTAATTGCACTTAAGCCCTAAATCTTATTGGATTGGGCTTAAGAAAGAAGGTGTTGGGCTTTTTAAAAGAAAACATGTTAGGCTCTTTTAAAAAAATTAACCATACTAACATAAAATAATAGTGTAGTGTATGAAAAATAATAATAGTAATAATGCCAATGCATGTATATATATAGGGAAATGATCGAGTGAGAACTCTTTTGGTGAGAACCACGTGAGATCTTTTGTTTGGGACATTAATTGAAAGATCTGAACCGTTCATTTTGATCTACATGACGAAATTAGTCTATGGATGAGAAATCAAGTCATTTGAGATTCGTTTTCCCATGCATTGAAGTGTTACAAATTGTGTGGCTGAAAAATCGTTATTTTTTATAGTGACATGATGCATGGACAAATGAATATCAAATGACTTGATTTTATATTTCTAGACGAATTTAGTTATGTTAAACAATGTGAATGGTTCGGATTATCCATAGGATGGATAGGCGTGGAGTTCTCAAGAAGCTTATCGTGAGAACGGTTATATATATATATATATATATATATATATATAAAACAATGTATATATATATATATATATATTGTAAGAATTTAGGGGTATTACACTAACTCATCAGGTGAAGGTTGGCACGCTAAGATTTAGACTGGTATACATTCCAAGAAACAGTGAAAATAATCCATATGATACACCACTGATAATTTTGATAACGAAAAACATCAATTGCCGTAAGCAAACTACGAACAATTGAAAGTATCCATAGTAATTTCAGAAACTTGTTTAATACTTTTTGCTCTTTGTTCCTGTAAATTGGTAGTATAGAGACAGAAAAGAATGCTTTATTGGATTCTCATAACTGAATACATTGTCTCCTATATATAAGAGAGTATAAAGAGTAATCTAAATCTAATTCCGATATGGGACTAAACTAAGACTACTTTAACACCACCTGCAAGCTGGTGTGTAGATATTGTCGAAACCAAGCTTGCTCAAAAAGTTTGAAAAAGTTTAAAAGGTAGTGCTTTAGTTAGGATATTAGCAAGTTGTTCAACGGACCAGACATATGAAAATGAATCACCTTCTTCCACTCATCTTGAACGAAGTGAGTCAACTTCGATATGTTTTGTGCGCTCATGAAACACTGGATATTCAGAAATATGCATAGCAGCCGTGTTATCACAGTAGAGAGGAACTGGAGATAACGGGATTGCTAGGTTTCCAAGAAGAGATTTGAGCCATAAAACTTCAGAAACTAAATGCCCAATGTCTCAGTATTCGGACTCTACCCTTGATTTGGCTACCACGAGTTGTTTTACTTGAGGTAAACATTTTTTTCCGTGAAGGGCAATAGCAAAGATAACCTTTCAAAAAATGCGAATATTCAAAAAAAAATACATTTAGTAGCACGCGGGTGAAGTTTATTAGTGTCTGGGTGGAGATTTTGAACAAAACATGTGCAACCAAAAACACGAAGTGGTAGTGAAAATAGATCTTTAGATGGAAATACCAGTTTGAAAGGTGATTAATTTTGCAGAATATGAGTAGGCATACAGTGAATAAGAAAACAAGCAGTGAGAAATGTAAACTCCAATAAAACTTTGGGACATTTCAAACATCAAAGAGGGAGTAGTGCTAAGTAAATATTGATTTTTTTGCATTCTGCCACTCCATTTTGTTGAGTATAGGCGCAAGAGGTTTAGTGTATTATTCCATATGGAGGAAAAAATATTAAAAATCAGATTTCACATATTAGCATTATTAGAACGAAAATATTTAATAGTGTTAAATTGTGTTTGGATCTCAAAGAAAAATTCGTGAAAATTTTTAAAACACTTTTAGAACAATCTTTCAAGAGAAATAGTCATGTCATGCGAGAGAAATCTTCAATAAATATAACAAAATAACTATATATTTATTAAATGTGGAAAAACCAATAGGTCTCTAAATATCAGAATGCACTAAATCAAATAAATGTTCACTGCGTTTATTGATGCATCTTGGGTAGGAAACTCACAAGATAACTGAAAAGAAGACTCACAACCGGAAACTAAGTGCTTGAGAGTAGTAGAGGGATGCCCCAATCGTCGGTGCCACAATACGGGATCAGTAGAAGAATTAAAAGCCGAGACTGAAGAATCCAAGATGTATAACTCATGTTGTTCATGACCGGTGCCAATCACCTTCCTCCTCTTAATATCCTTAAATACAGTGAGAAGGAAAAAAATGTTACAGAACAGTTTAAAAACTTTAGGAACCGATAATAGGCTATTAGGAAATGTAGGTACACGTAAAACAAATGTAAGAGAAATATTTGGAGAAAATGATATATCGCCCTTTCCTTCAACAGGGACGAAAATCCATCAGCAATACGCACATGATAATTGAGAAGTAAAGAAAAAGAAGAAAGCAGTAAAGTAGACATGTTCAGAAGCACATGAATCAACAATCCATTGATGTGAAGAAACATGACAAGCAGTACCCGAGTGAACAGAATTACCAGGAGGAGACAACATATTGCAGAATGCCTGATATTCTTCAGCAGAGGGTATACTGGGAGGAGATTGGTATATCAGTAGGAGCAGCAGTGGAAGAAGATTCCACGGTGGAAGACTAATGAGCAGCAAGAGGACAACCAATGCGTTTCCAACATGTCGTATACTCATGAGACCGGCCCTAACAATAGGTACAATACTTAGTGTTGAGATGACTGTCACCACGGCCACAACCACGATCACCACAATCACATGAAGAATAAGAACCACGACCCCTGAAAGAGGAAGAAAACTGCTGAGTGATCAGAAAAATCACGACCATTGCTAGAGACGAGTGTAGATGGTGTTGGGGTTTCAACCAGAGCATGAGGGGGTACTTGTGGTAGCTGAACATGGAGATTGAACATGGAGATCACGTAGAGAGGGACGGACGTTAGTGGCAAGGATATGAGAACGAACACATTCAAGATATGGGTGAATATTGCCGAAGGCAAGAAGAGCAAGAAGAGCCTCACGTTGCTGCTATTGGACAGCGAAATCGGCTAAATTTGGCTGATATAGCTTCCATTCTTCTAAGAACTGATTAAAGCGGGAGAGATAAAAACGAATGTCGTCACCTTGCTTAGTCTCGATCATATCGCAAAAGATGTCATACATGCGCTTCTTGTTATTGGAGGAGTACATGTAATGAAGAGTATCCCAGATCTCTTTTGCTGTTTCAAAGAAAGTGATGTAATTGTAGATGTCTTGGTCCATGCAATTGGTCATCGTATTGACAATCAAGTTATCATCGCGATCCCTTACTTTGAATGTGTGATTTGTAGTCGGAGGAGCGGCTCGGTGAGGTGATGATACATCTCGCGTCCTTTAAGGAAACTCACGACAGAACGAGATTACGTCATGAAGTTATTGTGACCGGAGAGATTCTCGGTGGTCATGCGTTCGGGCTTCAATAGAGAAGGAGAATCAATTGCCATTTGAGGAGTCGTCATTGGAGGAGAGGTCGCCGTTGTAGTATTGGAGGTCATCATAGGAGGAGATCTAGATTAAATCTAAAGGAGAAAACGGGTGAGAATGAGAAATGGTGATTGGAGATGACATAAAAAACTGGCATGCATTACAGAACAACCCGCATCACGTCAGTTGGTCATAATCCAATGTCTTTGTTATATATATATACACACACGCAAAATTGTAACATTTTAGTGCATGGGCAAACAAGTTTTAGATAACCTCTTCTCACATTCTTAATATCTTATACTAGTTTAATCATGTAGATCAAGATGAACGGAGCGGATTGTACATGGGATGTCCCACCAGAGTTTTTACCATTATCTTGTTTTTATTGCCAAATATGTCTATCTTACTAGATCATCTCCTCCTTTTATATATATGTGTGTGTGTGTGTGTGTGTGTGTGTGTGTAGGATGCAGAATTGATTTAATATGGGATCATGAACAGTTATGGGGAGGACTTCAATCTTGTAACTTATCCATTACCTTCATATAATTAAAGTCATCTTTGAGACATTATTTGCTGCTTTCTTTTGCTACCACCACAAAGAAATAAATAAACACATCTGTTGCATTCTTTATAGCACATTCTTTGTAGCTTTCTATTGCTATGACCATATTCGTTTTGCAGCTGCCTGATGTATGGGCATGAGTCCTCTAAACGATATGACTTTTATATCTGAACATCTTACAGCTTGAAAAGAAACAGACCTCCGTTCAGTTCAATCTTATAATTGTTCATTAAGAGCACAAAATTGTTTGTATGGGCTCCACTTCTTTTCTAGCAGCAATGTTTTACATTAACTTTCCTTGAGATGTGATGTTAGGTTTAGAAACTAGAGAGTCTAACTGAAAAGTTACAATGGGTCACAACTCCCTGCTAATCGCTATTGGTTGACGTAGAATACTAACTCAAATATGTAGTGTGGAAGCTGGTCATTTATTTTGAATTGGCCTCCATTCATCGAGTTTACTATATATGCATACATATGTTGGCAAACATAGGGAGGAGATTTAATACTACTGGAGGGGAAGATTTAATACTACCAAGGGGGCATAACTGGCTTAGTTGTTTTTACTTCAGAAAGTATATAGACTTTCATTAGATAGAACTATTTATGCTATTCATTTTGGAGATAAAATGAAAAATAAGGAATATTGGGAATGTTCTATTCAAGGTGTAATATTAATTATTATTTTTTCAATTATAAAACGGATGATATCTCATGCTACATGAATTAGACAACCCCAATGTACATTCAGTTCCTTTCATCATGATCTAGTGAAAAGTAAGGATGTTGGGAATGTTTTATTTAAGGTGGAATATTAATTTTTTTATTTTTTATTTTTCAATCATACAACTGAAGATACCTCAGGCTACTTGATTTAGACAACCCCAGTGTACAGTCAATTGCTTCCATCATGTTCTCTCTGAAATCTGTAAATCAAAATTATGTGTTATTGTTTCGTTTTGGCTATTTAGTTGCATCACTGTTAATATAATCTGGCTTATCCCAGGCTTAATTCGTTCCAAGCGGACTGTTTTATAATCTGTTTTTTCATCAAAAGATTCTGACCATTATTTATCGGATTACCACATGTATATGCTAGATTGGTTCTGTTATTTATGTTATCCATTATTTCCTTTTGCTCAGGTTTTGAATTAATTATATGATACTGTCCGAAAATTTTACAGACCTGGGGAAGTATATCATGTGACCGTGATGCCCTGCTATGATAAAAAGCTCGAAGCTTCCAGGGACGATTTTGTATTTTCAGAGGCTGAAGTAAGAGAAAATGGCCATGATGATTTATCCATGAAAATTGCAGAGGTAGATTCAGTTTTGACATCTGGAGAAGTCTTGGACTTGATACAGGTATTGCTGTAAGCCTGTAATATATAGGTGTGAAAATCACCAGTAATGTAAATGTTTTGCTTGTCTCTTTCATGCAGTCCAACTCTGTTGATTTCAAGAATTTGGAAGAAGCTCCTCTGGATAGAATGTGAGTTCTTGTTTGCTCTTTTATGTTTGAATTTTGTTTTGTTTTCTCTTTTCCTTTTTCATGGTTGGTGTGGGGGTGGAGTAAACTATACAAAATGAACTCCAACTATGAGGAGGCATTGGAACTTATCTATAGATTAGATCTTACCTGACCTCTGCATGTTATCAGGTCTCCAAGTAAAAGGTAGTTGTGAGGACTTGAACTAACTTCTTAGGTTTCAGGACTGAAAGCACCTGAGCTACTTTTTGGACGGAGAACTAGCTATGTTTTATGATGGCTAGATTAGGGGTGTCAAGTGCTATTTAACTAATTGCAGGAATTATATGTGCCAATATCCCTATAAATAAAGGGTGTTTTGTGTAATTTACTTTTTCTTTAAAAATTTCCACAACTTGTCAGTATGCTTCTTTTATGTTGTTTAACCATTGTACTGGGATACTGAACTTAAGGAGAATTGCTTATAATGGAATTCATGAACAAGACCTTAACTATCATCTTATGTTCGTAATGTAGACATTAACGATCAAACTTGATTTACTTTATTTATCGTAGGTTAACGAATGCTGATGAAGAAGGGAATCTTTATGGGGTTTCCGGAAGTTCTGGAGGTTATGCAGAAACGGTTTTCCGACATGCTGCGAAAACCCTCTTCGGGAAAGTCATTGAAGGGCCCCTTGACTTCAGAAGTATCCGCAATTCTGATTTTAGAGAGGTTACTTTAGAAGTAAGTGTATTTTTTTAAAAGTTCACATTTAATAACTTTCATGGGGGATTTCATTCCTGACATGTCATCACGTGATGTTTTGTCTAGGTTGAAGGTAAAATAGTTTTGAGATTTGCCTTGTGCTATGGGTTTCGCAACCTGCAGAATATCGTAAGGAAGATCAAAATTAAGAAATGTGATTTTGATTTTCTTGAGGTTATGGCTTGCCCTTCAGGTATTTAATTGTGTAATGGCATATAGCACTAGTTGAAATAGCGAGTTAGTTTAGGGTTTGTTTGGCTCCATGGAACCCAATATCCAATCTCCTTACCCAAGTCTCATGAAGAGGGACTTCCTGTTTGTCTCCATGCACTTCATGTAACTCGGGTTTCTCTGTGTTCCAACGGTCATCTCCATTTCCACTCCTTTTTTAAGACCAGTTTCTTTTTTTTTCTCATGAAACCCAATGGAACCTAACTTTGTTATTGTTTTAATGGATCTCCGGTTACAAAATTCCTTCTTGAACTCCGGTGTTAATGTTTATTTGTTTATTATTTTGGCAGAATATTTACATTTATAATTTAGGGCTGTATAGTTCAAAACAAGATTGACAACCCCAAAATGAGTTTTCAAAGATATGGTTTTAAACTTTGTGAAGATTTTATAGATGCTAGATGTTCCAACGGTTTTGTGTAGCCAAACACACCCTCATATTTTCTTAAGTGAGGGACATGCATAATAAACCATCAATGAGTTTTCTTTAATTAACAGGCTGTCTGAATGGAGGAGGCCAAATCAAACCAAAGACGGGTCAGTCTGCCAAAGATACTGTACAACTGCTACAAAGCATTTACATCCAAGACGTGAGTTTGCTTTTTACGAAGCTGAAAAATACGTTTCTTGTTACTCTTCATTCTTGCTGCAAGGCCTTCAAATTCTTGCTACATGAGAGTTCTTTTAGATGATATATGTTTGCTTTTGACTTATTTCTGAATGTTATTTGTTCATTGCATCATATCCTGATATTATGCCCTCATTGCCCAAGTCTAGAACCTGGGACCAAAATTCTGGATATCCAAGTCTAGAACGTAGGAGGGCAGGAATTAGGATTTAGGGGTTTAATAGCCAAAAATTGCCAAAATTACTTTTAAGCAAAATGCAATAATAACAGAAGTTCACCTTACCACGATAAAAGAAAGAATCTTGCAAAACGTATAACATTTATCTGACATGAAAGAGAGAATTTAAAAAAGTCAATGTTAAAACCCATAAATTTTAGTGTGAACAGCACTAAACAGCTTCAAAAGGCATAGGCTAAAAGCTAATGAAGAGGATCGAGCAACAAATGGCAAAGATTGGGGGGAATGTGGAAACTGGAGAGAAAACGGCGTTCAGTTCAGAGGTCATTTATTTGGTTTCTTTTTTTTTTCTTGGGAAATTATTTGTAGACCCAAAACTAGAACTTGATTTATTTTTGAACCTATTATGTTCAGAAACCCCAACACCTTAAAGGTCAATTATTTTTAGACCCATTTCCTCATTTTTTATTCTAATCAATCCACTGATTTAATTTTTTTGTTATGTTTCCCATCTTGCCTTTATTAAAGATGACTTGTGGCTGAGAAGTACTTTGGGATGACAGCTGATAACATCTTCTTTGCTATACCCCTCGTCTATCTGCACAAATGGTCGGGCAAGTTAATCTATACAAATATATTATGCTAAACCACTTTTGGTCCTAGGATTTTTCTATTTTTTTCTTTTTAAAACAAAAAAAGAGAGCAAATGTAGAAGGCAATCCCCCACTTTTTCTCCATCCACATTCTGAGCTGGAATGATATCCTTTCAGAGGCGGAGGCAGGTGGAGACTAAGGGGGGACAAATGGGACCCCATAATTTTTGTAAAACCCTCCTTATATCTACCAAAAAATTTATTTGGCCCCCCAATTTAAATTTTTTTGGGACCCCAAAGCCCAACCCGTCTTAATTAAGCCCAACTACAAACTTATATGTATAAAAAAACCCAAACCATCTATTAAGTATTAACCGGATCGATTTTTTTTTCTACTAGTGAAGAATTTTCTTGTTATTTTATCGAATCTATATATGATATGTGTTTTGGTTTACAAATTTATGAGTTTTATGATTATATTTGATCTAATTACTTTGATTTTTCAAAATAAATATGAAGTGGGAAATTTTCTTCAACAATCATGACAATGCTGAAAAAAATGGGACCCCATTTTGATTTATCTGGCTCCGCCACTGTATCCCTTAATCAAACATTAAAAATCGTGCAATATTGTTGTAACACCCCATACTTAAGCGGGTGTGTGTATATATATATATATATATATATATATATATATATATATATATATATATAATTAATGTGTAAGAGAAAGGTGGTGGCCTATAAGGTTTCTATGGGCTTAGAATTAAATAGATTAATGATTGAAGCCTATAGAAGTTCTATGAGGCTTAGGCATTTATGTGCTTGGTCCATGGAAATGAGAAAGTGCATGCATGCCATGGTGAAGGTGACGTGGCCCTTGGTTGTGGGAAATAATCCCACATCGGAAATAAGTGTGTGTGGGTGTGTATATAGGATTAACCAAGTGATGAAGGTACCTATAGGGTATACCCACCTTTTGATGGTGCTTGTGGTGGGCGTGGCTAGAGTTTTGTGTCCGTTTTTTCGCGTGCGCGCACGTGTAGCCGTGTGCGCAGCTGAGCCGGGCTCGGGGCGCTACAAAATGGTATCATAGCCGACTTTCAACACCGATTGTGGGTCAGAGTGGGTTAAAGGTACGCCTAGCTAAGGATAGTACGCTAGTAGAGACTGGGGGCAGTACGCTAGCATGGTACTCCACTCCATATCGACTAGAAACGCGGTCCTGTATTAGCTTGTGGGTCCCGGACTCAGCGAGGACGCTGAATTCTTAAGGAGGGGTGTGTGTAACCCATACTTAAGCGGGTATATATATATATATATATATATATATATATATATATATATATATATATATATATATATATATATATAATATGTGTAAGAGAAAGGTGGTGGCCTATAAGGTTTCTATGGGCTTAGAATTAAATAGATGGCTAAAATTGAAAAAACCCCCCTAAACTATCCCATATATGCAGAAAACCTCACTCACCTTTTTTTTATGCAGAAAACCACACTCAACTATGGTGCAAAAAACCACATCATGACTCCGTTAGGGTTCTGTTAGGCTAAAATTGAAAAAACCCCTTTAAACTATCTCATATATGCAGAAAACATCACTCACCTTTTTTTTTAATGCAGAAAACCTCACTCACCTTTTTTTTTATGCAGAAAACCGCACTCAACTATGGGTGCGAAAAACTACCCGTATAACGTAACCCTAACGGAGTCATGATGCGGTTTTTTGCACCATAGTTGAGTGTGGTTTTCTCCATAAAAAAAAGGTGAGTGAGGTTTTCTGCATATATGAGATAGTTTAGGGGGGTTTTTTCAATTTTAGCCTAAATAGATTAATGACTGAAGCCTATAGAAGTTCTATGGGGCTTAGGCATTTATGTGCATAGAAATGAGAAAGTGCATGCATGCCATGGTGAAGGTGACGTGGCCCTTGGGTGTGGGAAATAATCCCACATCGGAAATAAGTGAGTGTGTAGGTGTGTATATAGGATTAACCAAGTGATGAAGGTACCTATAGGGTATACCCACCTTTTGATAGTGCCTGTGGTGGGCGTGGCTAGAGTTTTGTGTCCGTTCTTTCGCGTGCGCAGCTGAGCAGGGCTCGAGGCGCTACAATTGTATAAATGTTATTAGAGTACTTTTCAAAAATAGTTTTGTTATTTTCTCATTTTAAAATAAACTAGTATTATACACGTGCACACGTGCACGTGGAAAAAATTGAAGGGATGATGAGAAAGGATAAAAAGAAAATAATTTCCAAACTGATCCACTTCCGAAAATATTGAGCAAACAGGCCCGCTTTCGAGAATATTTACCAAAGTTAGTCCATAACCCAAAAGAGAATAATTTCCAAACTGATCCGCTTTCGAAAATATTGACCAAATGAGAAGGATAAAAAAATAATTACCAAACTGATCTACTTTTGAAAATATTTACCAAACTGGTCCACTTCCGAAAATATTTACCAAAGTGAGTCATTTTGCCAACACGTGCGCTGCACGTGTTGGCTTCAAAATGACAGCCGGTGGCCACTAAGGCCTTCTCCCATTATAATATTCGAGATTATGTGCATTATATTGCACAGTGTTATACTGGTTTTGGATTAAAGGAGGCATGGTTTCCAGAGTAGAATGCCTCTTCCTGATCTACTCTCCTTATGCATCCTCCTGAATTACTTCAAAAGAATTAGAATGCCCTGTTGACACCTTTCAAATTGAACCAAGATGTCATCTCATATTTTTCCATTTTCAGAGGATAGAAAATCAAAACACAGAGTGCTCCCCCTGGGCAAAAGATCTAACTTTCCTTTTGACTGCTACCATGTTCAGAAAATTAGACATTGGAAGTTTCTTCATTGTTACTCTTTTCTCTTTTTGAGACCTGGAAAGATATGATTAATTAGCTTCAAGGATTGCCCCACTGTATGAAATTGGTAGGATGTAAGCCAATTGAACCCCATCAATACAAAAGGGGAAAGAATATGCTATTGAAGGAGATAGAGAGAGCAGTGGCTGGATCATACCTCTTTTGGATAGAGGAGCGAGAGAGGGAGAGCTGGGGCTTTATTTCTTTTTGAATTGAAGGAGGAGAGCTTTTTTCATTGGATCGAAGAAAACTAAAAATGGAGGGGGGGGGGGGGGGGGAGGAAAGGAAAATTTGTTTAAAAACTTGCTGATTCTTTTTTTTGGAAAAGAGTCAAATGGACTATACTATATGAACAAAGTATAAAAATCTTGATATACGCATGATGAAATCAGTATTTGGCTTATAGAATACCAATGGAGGGCTTGGGTTTTCAGGATTTAAAAATAAATCACATTCAAGGTTTGGGTCTAGAAATAGTTTTCCTTTTTCTTTAAGAACATTCAGATCTGACTGTTGAATGCAATTTTTAGATCAATCATAGAAATTAGTGGCCAAGATCTCCTTCCGTCAGATGGAATCTTTTGAGGAATATTCCAAAAGTTCTGCTGTTTATAGTAGTATAGATTATTGAAGCAGGGCTAACCAGCTTCAAAAAGCTTACGCTAAAAGCTAATGAAGAGACACTATGGAAGGATTGTAGAAGTTTTTTCAACAACAATTGCAGGGACTTCCTCTTACTACGTGAGGCAAGGCTCAGTGTTTGTTTAACTCTTCTCTGTGCAGCACATATTTCTATATTAACACTACAAAATAAATAGGAATATCTGGCGTAAATTCCCCGGCGCTTTGTGTTTTCGCCGGGACATTCCCCGGCGCTTTTTTATAATGCGCCGGCCATTCCACAAATCCCCGGCGCTGTGAAACGCCGGGGAAAACCCCCCACCCACGCACTAAATTCCCCACTTCCCTCTCTTTTTTCGTTCGCCCCAAATTACTCGCGCCCTAAATTCCCCATCCGCGCCTCTCTCCGAAAACCCTATCTCTTTTTTCGTTCTTCTTCGATTTTGTTCGTCTTTCTTTCGATTTCGTTCTTCTTCGATTTCGTTCCTCTTTTTTTCTTTCTTTGATTTCGACGCCCCAATCTCCACTTCGTTCCTTTTTCTTTCTTCGATTTCGATATCGTCGATCTCGATCTCGTCGCCTGCCGCTTGCCACCGTTGGATCTCGTCGCCGCTGCCGTTGGATTGGTGAAGATGGTGAGTTAGTTGCTATGCAATCAGCGAATATGGTGTGGATTTTTTTGTTGTTGAATTTGGATTTTGTTTTGGATTTGATTTTGTTGGGGATTTGATTTGGATTTGATTTGGATTTTTCAAAATGAGATTCTAGGGTTTTCAAAAGTAAGAAGGAGATGGAGGTTTAGGATCTAGTCTCAGATATCATAAAGAGATTGATAGAAGATAGAAAAATATGGCATACTTCGTTCAATGCATCAAGTTGAATTTATTGCACGTATCTTTTAATCCACCTCTAATCCAGAAGATAGATAATTTAGAATATGAAGAAGATGAAAGGTATGTCGGTTATAGGAAAGTTTAATAATTTAGAATAGGGCCGGAGATGATTATATTTTTATCATGTTTGTTAAGCAATTGTAGGGCATATATAGTGGCGGAGCCAGACGAATCAAAATGGGGGTCCCAAATTTTTTTTCCCCGGCATCGACATAATTGAGCCTTTAATAAGAGGTGGATTAGACTTGGGGTCCCAAATTTTTTTTAACTGGGGGGGCCAAATAAAAATTTTGGTCTATATTAGGGGGTTTTACAAAATTTTTGGGGTCCCAAATGTCCCCCCTCCTCTCTACCTCCCTCCGCCACTGGGCATATATAATGATTAGTTACCAAAAGATGAGACGGGAATTCGAGTTTATCTTTTTTATCTTGTCTTTGATCAAATTCGTTACAAGTGATTGAGATCGAAAACTATCAATGTCAGAAATTGATTGGCATTTAGTTTAATTCTTCCATTATGTGTTTTATAATACTTTTAATTTTTTGTTTGAATCTGATTAACGAGTCCCGTGCAGTTGTGCACCTTACCCGAGGTTTGGATCTTGAATTTGTTGGTTTATGGTGTGTATTTTTGTTGTTTTTGGTTGAATTTTGTTGGTTTATGATGTGAATTTTGTTGGTTTATGGTGTGGATATTGAATCTGCGTATATGGTTGATTTTGGTAGGAGTTTAGTTAGTGAATGACGACGAGACTCTGAGGGATTGTGCGCAAGGGTTCCAAACAAGCTGCAAGATTGGGCAAGGTGGATTTGAGTCTGTTTATAAGGTGACTTTCTCTACCTTTATATTTTTTCATTAATTATTCTCTTCTTGGAGACTGGTGGTATATTCAGTCTGCTATTTGATTGAATTAGTAATTATATTATACATTAGGTGTAATATTTTGAGAAGGAGGTTAAGTTTTTTTGGAAAAGTTTTGATTAACTAAATTTTGTTGTAACGTTCTCCTTTTCTTTGGGTTGCAAATACACCAAGAACACAACCTGGTGTTGGTAGAAAAGGAGTAGTTTAGGAGTTTTGTCTGACAAACAGCTTTAGTCACTGAAACACTGGAACTTTTTTTTTAAAATAAAAAAATTTAGAGGTTGAAATGGATTTTAGGTTATTTATAGGCTTCTCAGTTAGTGGTGAATTTTGAGTTAGGCTTCTCCATTTTGGTGAATTAGCTTATGTATCACATCAATTAGTAGCAGTTATATATATATATATATTTCTTTCTTAAATACAAGGATTTGATATTAGATAACCAATAACTAACTACACTAGTGACATTAGTTGACATGATGTGTTTCTTGGGCAATCTTTAATTAGTTTCTGTGGTTTATCTATTCTTTGCTTTAGTTCTGATGTCTGAGCTCAACGATAAGTATTGTTTGGTTACTAAGCTCTCATGTTAGTATCACTCAAGTCTAGGACAGTATGAGGTCATCTCCTTCTTGTGCGTTTGCATCCTTTTTTTCTTCTGGCATTTTGTTTTTGTTTGTGTTTGTTCTTTATTTTTTGTTGTAGGTTAGTATAATTGTTAGTTGTATCCTTTTACAAATGTATGTGGTGACAAATGAATGCAGTCTAGTTTCCTCTTCGCTTTATGTTTGCCTTAGAATCAAACATATTTTCCTACAGCAAATTTATCATCTTTTTTTCTGCTACTTGTTCCTTAGTTCCAGAGATTTTAGAGGACAGATTTTTTTAGGAGGGGTGTGTTACATGGTTTTGTTCACTTCCTTCAAAGATATATTTAATTGAGGATTAAATGAAGAATTGTAGAAGTATATAGTAACATCATCAAAATATGCTTTTATACTATTAGAAGAGAACTAATTGCAAGACTACAAAAACTAGTGTAGAACAAAGTTTTAGGATGAACACTCGGATCAAGTTTTGTATTAATACTATGTCAGTTTCTATTTCCCTCTTAGTTCACCATCACACCTACAATGCGAAGTATGAATTTGATTGTTTTCAAAAGCATACCAAACCTTCATCCACTCCATATTTGACCAAGTGTTCATTAAAAAAGAATATTTTAATTTGTGAGAGTTTCAATCTCTGTTTCTGAAAAGCTATTTTTTATGAAATTTAATTTTCAGATTGAGTGATATTATTAAAATGGATAAAAGTTGGATGAGTAAGTCACGATTATGCAAAGAGTATCGAGATGGTGTTAGAGATTTCATTATCTTTGCCAAGCAACATTCTCGTGATCCCAACTTTATCCTTTGTCCATGTCGCCGATGCGTAAACTGTCATTTGCTTCCATGCTATGAATTACAAACACATTTGATGATTAATGGTTTTCTGTAAGGGTACACACTGTGGTTCTGCCATGGAGAGCGTGACACATCGATTCCGGTTGGACAAGATTTGTTGGAAGAGGAAAATGAACCCTTAGTGAATGACGACGACAGTCTTGCCGATGAGATGCAAAATCTAGTGCGGGATGCTTTTGGGATTCACAACAATCCAATGCACACAAATAGTTCAACAACTCAAGTCCATGATGAACCGACCGAAACTTTGCACGCTGATGGAGACGAGGGTGAAGTGGAGGGTAGGCAAAACTCTGAATTTAACAAAGAATTTGAAGCATTCAGTAAGTTGTTGGAGGATGCTAGTACACCCTTGTATCATGATTGCATCAAATTTTCGAAGTTCTCATTCATCGTGAGGTTATTTCAGATCAAATGTTTGAATAGTTGGTCTGCCAAATCCTTTACAATGTTACTTAAATTGTTGAATGAAGCATTTCCTGAAATTTGTCTCCCAAATTCAGCATATGGAATAAAACAATTCCTTAAATATTTTGATCTGGGGTATATGATTGTATGTTATTTAGGGGGGATAAGGAGAGTCTGGAGAAATGTGAAATTTGTGGTACTTCAAAATGGAAAGGTGTTCCGAATGAAGAACAAGATCCAAGTGGTATAGTTAAATCAAGGCGGAAAAAGAAGCCAGCAAAACGGATACGCTACTTTCCTTTGATTCCTAGGCTACAAAGGTTGTTTATGTCATCTAAGACTTCTTCTGATATGAGATGGCATGCTGAAGGGCGAAAGAATGATGGAATTCTCAGACATCCGGCGGATTCTGCTGCATGGAAAAGTTTTGATGAAAGATATCCTGATTTTGCTGAAGATACTCGCAACGTGCGACTTGGATTAGCCAGTGATGGTTTTAACCCATTCCGGCAAACGAGTAGTACATACAGCATATGGCCTGTAGTGTTGATACCGTATAATCTACCGCCTTGGAAGTGTATGAAGCCATCGTCATTTATTTTGTCCACAATAGTTCCTGGACCGAAAAGCCCTGGAAATGATATAGATGTCTATCTCCAGCCTTTAATAGATGAGCTGCAACAGTTGTGGGAGGGTGTTACAACATATGATATAACAACTAAGAAATCATTCCGTCTTCGAGTTGCATTGACTTGGACAATCAATGATTTTCCTGCATATGCAAATTTATCCGGTTATAGCACCAAAGGGCGTAATGCATGTCCTTGTTGTGCTGATAAAACTACTTCACGATGGCTATATAATGGGAGAAAGTTCTGCTACATGGGTCATAGAAGATGGTTGCCCGACACACAATTTCAGGACGGAAACTACGACTTTTGATGGGGTGGAGTGGGAACATTCACCTGAAATATCGTCTGGGTCCGATGTGTTAAGGCGGCTACATGGTCACCATTTCAATTATGGTAAGGAAGTAGAAGCCATAAAACGGGGCAAGAAAAGAGCAAAGGATGACGACAACGATGAAGATGATTGTGATGACATTGTTGAGTTAGGGTCCTGGAAGAAAAAGAGCATTTTCTTCACACTGCCGTATTGGGAATTCAATTTATTGCGCCATAATTTAGATGTGATGCATATCGAAAAAAATATTGGTAAAAATTGTGTAGGGACTATCATGGGAGATGATCGGAAGACAAAAGACAATCTTAAGTGTTGTCTTGATTTAGCTGCGTTGAACATACGACACGAGTTGCACCCCGAATATTTACCAAATGGCAAAGTGCGCCTTCCTCTAGCAATGTACTGCATGTCTAAAAAGGAGTTGGAATCGTTCTGCAAAGTTCTACAGGAGCTTAAAGTTCCCGATGGCTATTCATCTAACATAGCAAGGTGCGTCAATGATAAGGAGAAGAGGCTTCAGGGTCTAAAGTCACACGACTACCACATCTTGATGCAGGATCTCCTTCCTGTGGCTTTAAGGTTCTCAATGTGCGACCAAGTCACTGCCGTCATCAAGGATCTGTGTAGCATTTATAAAAGACTTTGCTCAAGGGTTCTACGTGTTGAAGACATTAACCTCTTGGAGCAACATGTTGCTTTGGTACTTTGTCAAATGGAGAGAATATTTCCCCCTTCATTCTTCACTATAATGATTCACTTGGTCATTCATCCAGCAGGCGAAGCAAGACTTGGTGGGCCGGTACATTATCGGTGGATGTATCCCATTGAGAGGTAGTTATTCATATTTGTTAATTATATACTTCAAATTTGGATAATGTGCATACTTTTTTTGATCTAACCATTTACATGTATATGTATCTTTATCGACTTAAGGGATATATTAAAAATAGATCACATCCAGAAGGCTCAATTGCAGAAGGTTATCTCTCGGAAGATTGCTCCAATTTTTGTTCCCGATATCTTCAGGGTGTTGAGACATGTCTTACTAGAGCAAGGAGAAACCCAGTTGGGTCAAACCTTGGTGAGGCACATTATCTCTTTCAAACTGTTGGAAATACCATTGGTAAAGTTGATGCGGTTGAGTTAGATAACTTAACATGGGAACAAGCACATCGATATGTGCTAGATCATCATGCAACAGTTGAGCCATTCCGAGAGTAAGTCATAATTGGGTTGGTTTATATTTAATTAAACTCGATTTGATCAATGTACATTTAATTATATTTCGTTCTTTTAAATATTTACAGAGAATTTATCCGTGAAATGAAAAGGAATTCTAGAACAAGGAAATTAAGACCACGTGACCAAAATAAGATGATGAATGAAAGATTTCATATGTGGCTTAAAGACTATGTAAGAGTGTTCCAAATTCTCAAGTACTGTATTTTTTTGTTATAATAATCTTAATTTTACTAATACGGTTTATCATCACATCCTATAGGTTCCGAAGTTGCATGATGATTTGGTATCACCTGGAATCAAGATTCTTGCTACAGGTCCCCATAAGATGGTTAGAAGATTTAAGGGATATATATATAACAGATTCAGATTTCATACTAAGGATCGTGAATGTTATTTAAAGTCCCAGAATAGTGAAATTGTAGTGACGTCAAAGACAAGAAGTTATGCTTCTAAGAATGACACAAATCCAGTTGATGAAGATGTTGACTATTATGGGATGCTCACGGATATCATCGAGTTGGACTATTTCGGTCATTTTCGAGTTGTCTTATTTCGCGCAGACTGGGCTGGTATGGATAAGAATTATCCCCAAAACAAGGATACTTTAGGTTTCACAATTGTAAACTTTTCAAATTTGATTCATACTGGCACACACATCAGCCATGAACCATTTGTGTTCCCATCTCAAGTTCTCCAAGTGTTCTATGTTGAAGATCCAGTTTCGCCTAAATCTTACGTGGCTCTTATTATGCAACCAAGAGATGTATATCAGACGGGAGAGACATCAGATGATGAGGACGAAGATGTCACTGATATTTTTGTTGCTGCTGAATTTCCTAGGTTTGATGTAAACATATCAGATGACAACAGTAAACCTAATTGGCTACGCACGGATGGAGAGCCAGGGGATGTATTGGATAGTATTGAATAACAATAACTTTTGAAACATATTTGAATTGTTAATTATGTGTTAACAATATTGCAATGTATTGTCTTATTTTGATACCTATTTGAAGATTGCATTGTATGTTTTCAAAATCTATTTTGTCTAATTATGTGCCAACTTATATCTATTTTGTCTTATAAGTTATTTGAAGATTGCATTGTATGTTATTTTATCACTGTGTTTAACGACTTTGATCACTGTGTTTATGGTTTTTTTTCCTTCTCTCTTATTTGATTAATTTGTCGTAATTTCCGTATATGGATAGTCAGTTTTACAATGCAAATAAATCTTAGGGCCAAATTAAAATTTATAGTGATTGGTGAATGATAAGGACAACATGTGAATATGATGGCCGAACAATGACGAATCTTACTTGTGTGTTACTTGTATTGTTTTTTCATCATAATAATCTTACTTGTATTGTTTTCACTTTAATGCCTAACATTTTCTGCCTAACATTCTAGTATCAAGTAAATTCTTGTATTCACTTTACTGCCTAACATTTTCTTAATCATAACCATGTTTTTGATGTAGTCTTACGACTCTTACCTTACCTAGATTAAATATAATTTTGGTACTAAATTGTATTCAGAGTCCTGGCTTTATCTTTCAATCCTAACATTTTCAATGTATGCTGCATATTTCTTGTTAGCAGGTGTGAATTATGCCGCGACGGAATACGGCGCTTAGAAGAAGGGTTGAGGAGCCTCTAAACGAGGAGGATACCCACGTAGAGGTAGGTGAGGGGAGCACCAAGCCACCCCCCCCAAAAAAGACCCGGGGAGCGACGAAGTTAGCTGATGTATGGAAGCTACCCGGGGGTCAAAAAATACTAGTGGAGATAAATGGGGATCATCAGCCCATAGGGAGCAATGCAGTGACTTTCGCATCGTTCATTGGGTTGATTGCTCGGAATTCAGAGTATCTTCCACTATCATTCGATAGATGGACAAAGATCCCCATAGCGACAAGGACTAGAGCTATTGAAGTTCTCAAGGTACCATTTATATTTATAGTATTTCTTATTTTCTTTTGCTTTCAACCACTATCATTCGATTGAGTTAATTTTCTAAATGGCCAATTTGACATGCTATGAATTGTTTGAACTCCTAGGAAACTTTGCATTTTATGTGTGTGTATCATAATTGATTTTGAGCTGTTATTTTGTTCCTTGTTTCTATTAGAACTGAAGCTATTCAAATTAGTTAGAAAGTTTGCACAAATTTTTTTTGCACAAATAGTTTGAACTGAAGCTATTATTTTTGCAGTTATTTATACTTGCAGTATATGATTTATAATGTTCTTGATGATACGAATTCATACACAGTTATTTAACACAGCCTGAAGTCTTCTCTGCAGCTTCAATATCACTAACAATTGTACACAAACAAATGCCTTGGGAAACTTGTATTGGTCTGCAAACTTCAATATCACTAATGCCTTGGGAAACAAATGCCTTGGGAAACAAATGCCTTGTGTTAGTGATATTGCAGCTTCAATATCACTAACTTGGCACTGCTTGCTGCATGTGAATGTGCTTCTGCATAATAAAATGTATTAGTAATGTATGTCCATATTTTCTCAAAACCTGCAACTGTTTAAGGAAAGGTTAGAAGTCAAATAAGTGTAACTGCATCTCTTCATTTTCATAGTAGAGTCTACTATTTCTCTTGAATGAACGGAAATCAGAATCATTTATAAAACTACCATGAACTTTGATAATGATAACATGATTTCAAGTTATACAGAAAGGAATGAAAAGGATAATAAAATGTTGCATAATCTTGGGTGAGCTTGCTCGAGTCACACATAACCAGGTCCTTCCATTTGTCGAGTAGTTTTCTTCTGACAGAGGAATGTGCCAATGACCTTTCTCTGTTTCCTGAATATTAGTAGAAAATTAGAGATGAGAGGGTAAGTACCACTCGGCAAAATTTAGAATGCTATCTGATTGTTGGATTAGTTTGCTCGTGAAAATTTTATTTTCATATTGTATCATGGCCAGATACCACATAAGCATGCGAAATTAATAGACAAATTTGATAAGGTGTAACAAAATTTAAAATTTTAAAATTTTAAAATTTTAGATGGATACATGGATATGATACAAGGTAAACATTAAAGAACTACAATAAATGAGATCATTAGTTCTTTATTGTTCTTTATTGTTCTTTATTGCTTTGAGGTAGTTATCTTATGACGTAAATTCTTTAATATATGATATTGATTCATGACTGTTGCAGCAAAAATTTGATTACCCGGCGGTTCTTGATGCTGAATGGGTAAATAAATCAATGTCCAAGAAATGGAGAGACTATAAGGTTGAGCTTAAGGCAGAATATTATGACGAGAACCGAACAATGGTTGAGAACACAATGGTTGAGAACACAAGAGTAGTCCCGAGAGGTGTCGTGCGTTCTAATTGGGAATTTCTATGTCATTTTTGGAATACACCTGAAGGGAAGGTAATCAAAAAATTGTGGTATATGATGCAATATATTTTGATATGATATTTGACTTATTAAATCTTATTGTCTGTGTAATAATTTTATATTATGTGCAGAAGAGAGCTGAAAGAGGTCATGCAAGTAGGGATGCACAGGACGTGCTGCACACTGCAGGAGGTACAAGCTTTGCACGGCGACGCGCAATAATGGTATATATAAGTGTTTTGTTCTTCACTATAAACTCTTTAACTTCCATACAGGACCTTGCATTTATGTTGACTGGCATTTAGTTCTTCAGCTCATCCCATCAAGCTGCATTTGTACATAAATAAATCACTAGTCAGTTGCACAATTGTCACTAGCTTTTGTTCTTTCCAGTTTAAGTTGGCAAACTTCTGATAAGTAGTTCATATTTTATTTGCTGGATTCTGATATTGTTGGATGTTGTAATCAAGATAGTTTATCTTTAGTTTATCTTTGGTCTTATATGTACCTTTTTCTAGTGGTGCTTAGCTTACTGATGAATTGGAAAATTTTAAAATCCTATTAGCTGATTAAGTTATTTCTCTCTAATTTTCATCTTATCATGGTATTGTATACATTTGGTACATAACAAGGTGTTCTCTTTGAATCGTTGTTTGTTGTCATTAATGATCTCCATGAATTGCATTTAGCTGATGAGTTTTAAATATTTTGAAGAAATTGTCAAAAGGACTACACTGAAGATATATTAGTCTGAAAGTACAAATCCATTAGTCTTATCATCAGTCTTAAGTTTGCGTTGATTGATCTTGGTAAGCTGCTTATTTTTTAAAGTCTACTGGTATATCAAAAAAGGATCAGCATATAAGATTCATCATTGCAAACTTAAGACCAAAATCCAAAAAAACTACTCACATGAACTTTCTATATAAGATTCATCATTGATCGTAGGATGAACTTTCTATATAAGATCCAAAAGGATCAGCATATAAGAAAGAAAGAAAGCATATATATATGTATTCAATTTAATGAAGAAAGAAAGAAATGATTCCCTATGTATTCTAATATATGTAGGATGTGGAGCGAGGAGGTGCGGATCAGTACGGCGATTTAGATTTCTTCGACGCAACCCACATGAACTCACAAGGCGTATTTCCGTCCTCAAAGGCAGCGACGATATCGGTAATAGTTTTTCTATCTTAAATTTGCTTATTTGATGTGTAATATGCCTTAACAATGAATTTGGAATTTTTTTTTAAGAACATACAACTGCTCGAAATAGGTATGCCGAACTATCATCCGCTCCCACCGCCGGCTTTCCCACAACACCGGTCGATTTGCTGCAGCTTCAACACCAGGCGTTGGTCGAAAACATGGGTCCGGAGCGCCATGGCTGTGTCCGTGGGAAGGGGTTAGGACCAACACCCTCTCGAACTCATGCTTCTTCATCAACACAGCCGGATCCTAGAGATGAGAAGATAGCTAATCTAGAGGCAACAGTCGCAGAGCTTAAGGCAACAGTTGCACATATAGCACAGATGATGAGGGAAACAAATGTTCAAAACCCATCTAACATACCGAGACAGGTTAGAAATTATATACAATATTGTTCTTATCTAATTGTGTCTATCAAATGCTTAGCATTAGCATTTTATACGAATCTGACTAATTGTGTGTACCAATCCGACTCAAGGCATCTTTCATACTTATTTCTTATACAGCAAGGTGTTAGAGACCCGACATCATCCAGTCGTCCGAATGAAGAGGAAGCTGACGACCTTGGTGATCCCATCGACGACATCGCTAGACGTACACTGTAGGCTTGTATTTTCTCAACTTTAAGGTATTACAACCTTATTAGCTTCACTTCTTTATGTATTACAGCATTTTCTATTAAAAATACATTGTCTATTATTAAAAATACATTTTCTATTAAAAATACATCGTCAGTTCTTCATCTAACTATGCCTAGTATATTTAAAACTGGATGAGGATAGTTGTATGCAACTTCTCCTGTAGGAATTTATATAGGAAGAAAATTAGATATTACTCTAAGCTTTTGCCTCTCCCAGGATTCATATTGCTTTGCCCTTTGCATTACTCTAGCTACTTCTTAACCATGAGTTGTTTCTTATGTTCCCATCGCTATATCTTAAGTATGTGTACTCATTTCTGCAGTCTTGTCTTATGTTCCCATCGCTATATCGTAGATCTACGGACTATCTACAAATGTATATGGATCTGGTGGGCTATTGGATAGTGAAGGAGTGCCATTGGTGAAGGGAGGTAAGGATAATGATGATGTGAACGAGTCCTTCATTGGAGTCGACGACAACCACCACAACCACAACCACTACAATGAGCATTGGAGGAAGAAGTCTCAACAGCGAAGATTCAGATGGGTTGACACCTAGTGCAGTCTTCTCGCAGATTATGAACCCCTTGTTTCTGAGTTATCCACTTTATTATCATCCTAAAATCTTGTAAAAGCTTAAGCTTTTGATTTAGTAGTCCCTTCTTGCTCTCTTTCTATATATTCCTGAGTATTATTTGCTGAATTTGTGATGTAATATTTGTTGAAGCCTGATTACTATTACCATCCTTTTCGGATGTATTAATGGCTATCTTGTATTATAATTGCTTTTGGTGGTTTATCGAGTTATCTTCCTGCAACAGTCTAAATATATCAGTAATGTTATATAGGATAACCTCCTGGTAGCTTTGTCAATTGACATCTACAAGCCATCAAATCAGTCTTCAATTATTTTCGAAAATCTGTGTGTTTTGCATGACTGTAATATGTCTGTGTTATATGTACATTGAACTATCTGCATACCATATTACCATGGTTGTTAATTCTGTCGTGTGTTTGAAATTGAAAACTGAAAATGAGCATCAAGGAACTGAAGTAGTTCATAGAGTACTTTGTATGTCAATTATGAAATCCAGGTAGTTATTCAAATTTGTCATCACAATGTTATCCTTGCCCTTGCACCAATCTTGATGTTACCTGCGGTGGAGGCTTTCTTGCAATGTTTTATTGATACAGTGAAGGAAGACTTCTCGATATCACCCTCAAGATTAAGATTTCGCTTGTGGGGTTTGTGATAATTTGTGAGTTTCAATAATATGGTTATAATTCTATGGGTTTCATAATTTGCGGAGGAGCGGGAAGCAAGAATAAAACATTTCCGGCGTATGTCCAATAACGGTAAGATTTTTTGAAAATTCAAAAGTATAACCCCGGCGTTTCTCAAACGTCGGGGATTCATCAATACATGGCCGGCGTTCATTTGCGCCGGGGATGCGAATAAGATTCTTCAGCAGCGGTAAGGACGGCGCTTGCGGCGGTGTTTCACGAAATGCCATGAACAATTCCCCGGCGTTTGAAAAACGCCGGCCATTATGGTAAAAAACCGCCGGCCATTTTGTTACTGTTTGTAGTGTAACATTATTTATTTGTCATAACCCAATCTCTGTCTGCCTTTAGGATTTCCAAAATTCATTTTCAGGTAGGAACAGAACATGCATTTTTAGTGAAGGACTCAAGTTTCTGTTGATCATATATTTGATTTTTCATACTATGCTTGCATACTTGGTAGCTGGGTGAATTAGTTAACATTGAAAATCTGGCACCTTTGTAATATCAAAGTTGGCTTTTGCAGAGTATGTCCCACATCAATACCCTCGTCCCTCATGTGCATTACTATCTTTATCCTCCCTCTTCCCGATTTCTTTTGGTAGTATTTTCAAAGATGCAAACAGATGCCATTCATAAACAATATGAATAGTTTTGAACCAAGTCAAGCTTACTTTAGAGTTTAAAGTTTACTGAACTTCATTATGTTTTCTAAGGGCACCTAAGAATTTGATCGAGGTTTTTGCTTATTGTTTTGGGTCTGCGACATGAATGCCTTCTTTCAGTTCAGCCCTGTGAAAACTCTGGTGTGTTTCAAGTAGGCACATAGCATATACTTCTTAACTACCTCAATCCAAGTCATTTAAGTATACTCCTAACCAATTTGCCTTTTTTGATTGCAGTCATATTTCTCTCTGTAACTATCACCAGATAGTATTGCTCCATGTTGTACTTTCCCAAACCATTTCAATTGTTTCTCCCTCTAATCATCCTAGATTGCAGCTCCTTCTAGGATCTTATGGATATTTTTTAACGTTTAATGTTCTCTTACTAGTCCACTGATCATTCTCATTTTAGCTAGGCTCAAGGATTGTTTCCCTGAAAGTACTTGACGTGTCCGAAATGAGGCTCGAAGTTGCTTCTTTAAAAAGTGGTTTTTATTTTTAGTACAATATGTTAAAAGTTACATCTTACTTGTTTTCGACACTTCTGCAAGGAGGCTTTGATGTAACAAAATTTAGTCACTTTATGAGCTGTTTGATGTTCATGTGGTGATTGGCAAAGAATAAATAAATATATGAAAGTAGAAAAAATAATTGTAGAATTAATAAATGTAAATAGAACAAATCTTGTTAACTTCACTTCCAACTTCCAACTTTTATATTTGAAATCTATATCAGAAGAAAACGTGTGATGTATTATCTACATAAGCAACCTCAAAGTAACGGCAAGGTTTATTTCTGATTGAACCAAGCATCACAAATGCCTAACCCACTACTAGTACCTTATTATTACTTTAAGTGAAGCGAGAAGTTTATGCTCATGGTTGTAAATTTATGTTTCCAGGTAAAAGTTGCCGATCCGTTTGAGAACCCGATAGTGAGAGGCTTGTATGATGAGTGGCTTGGGCAGCCTGGTTCAGAGAAAGCAAGAATGTTCATTCACACTGAATACCTTCCTTCGGTGAAAGTAATGCTGCAGAACTTCACAACTGGTAATAAATTATAACTGCAGACTGGCAGTGAAGAGGAAAAAATAAGTTATTACTGATAGCAAAAAGAAAAAGAAAAAAGAAACAAGAAAAGGTTATAAACAATGTCGGATGTTCAAGGTGGAAGCTGATTTTGTAGGTTAACTACAGATACTTTTTTTTGTATAATATTTTGTTGTTATGACTGATATAATCAGGGGCGGATCCAGAATTGAAAAGTGAGGGGGGCTGAAAAAAAAAATTGTTCAAATATATATGGGGTGAGCTTTAAAATATATTTGGGGGGGGGGGGGGGGGCTAAACCATATATTCCACACTAATATACCCAAAAAAAATAAATTTACAAACAATTCTCAAATGTTGGGGGGCTGTAGCATACCCCAGCCCCCCTTGGATCCGCCCCTGGATATAATACTCTTTTTTATAATATTTTATTGCGTTAGGCCGGTTCTTTCTTTTAGACCCATGATGGATGCGGCGAGTTTAATACAGGGTTTAAAAAGCAAAAGTTCATGCATACTTTTGCACCTACACCCCTCCTCATAGTTTACTGATTGTCATGCTATATAACTTTTCTTTCTTTGGTGAAGTTGCGTGAGTTTTAATAGGCCCCTTTAAAATGTGTATTTGCAATAGTGCAGCAATACTTTTCTGAAATGAGAAACTCTTCTATAAGTTCTATGTACATCGACAGGAAACTAGCTATTATGAAATTTTACTATCTCTGTACATTCTTACTATCGCATGTATATATTAAGCAGGGTTCACAGAATTATTTTCTATTCCCCGAGGTGGGCCCCGTCAAGTTAGAGTATATAAAGGCCGGAGACTGTTGCCCCTCTCCTCTCATTCTCACCGGCTCTCTCTTTTTCTTATATATCATACCGGCTCCGCGTGATATTCTCATTCATTCTGCATTTCCTTTCCTCTTCTTCGTCAATCCAAAACTTGCTAATTTGGGGTCAATCCGAGAAAAAAAAAGAAAAAGAAAAAAAAACCGAAAAAAAAAAAACCGAAAGGAAAAAAGACTAGGGTGAAAGACAACGAAGGAGGAAGGAGGAGCTGAAGAAGAAATTCCAGAAAACGCCAACTAGCGTATGTTATGTTTCTTGATTTCTTGAATTTTCTTTTCTTGATGAGATTAGATATTAATTAATTATTTTTGTATTTCAAAAAAAAAAAAAAATTGCCCTGGGACTGAATCAGAATCGGCGGGAAAATCTGATACTTTGGGAAGGATGCCCTAATCAGCAGATTTGCTCCTCCGCTCCAAAAGCCCCGATCCTGGTATTTTCTTTTTATTTCATTTGTATCTTTTTTAATTCGTTTTTTTTATTATTAGGGTTTAGGGTTTGCTCAATTTCAATACTTGTTTTATTAGACAAAATTTGAAGAAGAGATGAATTGGATATTGTTGTTATACTGCAGTAGTGGCTCATAATAATTACTAATTTTAGATGATCATATGGCATGTTTATTGCGCACGTACGGTTAATTTTTTATTTTTTATTTTTATTTTTTGCGTTAATATCATATATATTATCCAATGCTAGCAAATGAGTTTATGTAACGAACAAGTATGTTGTCATGTCGAATTTAAAGGAATTCTCTTTGCATTTAATTACCACGAGTCAAGAAAGTCCAATTTGTTAGTCAGATATTGTACCCAAGTATAATTTTGCGCCATTTATGTGTTGGGTCATATACATGAGACAAGTGTGAGTGAGTTCCTTGAGAAAACAATCGCTACCTCGGATTTCTCGGAGAATTAAGACAGACTTGTACAAGCGTCGCCCATTGTTACTCCATCATTGAATCATGGGAAGCAATAGGATTGCACTCTGGTTCATCCTTGGTCACCCCTGCTACTATCAAACACCTCACTGACACCAACCACCAACCAGATCCAGAAGCTCGGGTGCGTTCTCCTTTATATAGTTCAGGGCCCACTCGGTCACATCACTCGAATCTCCGCCCTTCCCCATCTTCTCAAATTTAAAATCTGAAACTGACTGCCTCAACCCACTCATGTTTTCGACCACTCATGTTTTCGACCACGCCCAATACCTGTAGTCCAACAGTCTTGCAAAAGTTGATCTCTTTGCGTACATCAATTAGAGAAACTTCTGAGGGGTTGTGATAATGATTGCACCATCAATTCCAGTGGCCTGCAGGTATTGCATGATGGAGATATGCTCGTCGGAAGTTCCTGGGGACGTGTCAATGACGAGGTAGTCTAGCTCGCCCCAGTCGACATCTTTTAGGAACTGTTTGATGAGGGCATTCTTGCGAGGCCCACGCCATATGACAGGGTTATCAGGGTCAGGGAGAAGGAATCCAATGGACATGACGCCGAGGTTGGATTCCACATAATTGGGGGACCAGCCAAGCCCACTCGGGTGGATCTCATGCCCTTCAAGACCCATCATTTTGGGGATGCTAGGCCCACAAAGGTCAATGTCAAGTAGGCCGACTTGATAATCCATGCCTGCTAAGGCAAAGGCAAGTTGGGAGGAGAAGTGCTTTTCCCGATTCCGCCGTTTCCAGACAGAATAACAATCTTGTGTTTGACTGTAGCCATTCGCTCTCCTATGGCAATCAAATCTGAGAGGGAAAATATTTAGTTTTTTCATTAATACTAATCTATATGAGTATTTAGTAGTCATCTTAAATGGAGAAAAAATGGAAGACAATGTATGTGTTTATGATTCTGACATTTACCCAATTTGTGTCCTGATTGGAGATGTTAATAGTCAACAAGAGGGTAAAATAATTTTTACATATGTTACATATGTCAACAAGAGGGTAAACTAATTTTTACATATGTTACAGCCGCAGTCCAAAAATTTGTTACTCTACTCCCGCCTTCAAAAGTAAACAAGAGAAATCTATCTTTTGGACTACAACTTTATGTACGTTTGTGAGTTGAGAACTGTCAGAAATCAAATAGTTTCAAATTGTAGGAATGCTGTAAACTACTACTCCACTAATGATAACTTTGTAAGATACTGAACTTCTGAAGATAAAACATATTAAAGACTTCAAGCAGGCAACTTATATACTTTAACTAGATTCATACTTTTACCCTATCAACAGAAGAATTTAAAGACTTACTCTTTAGGAAAGAGGAATAAGTATCACAATTGGGAATTACTGAGATTCAGTAAGGCTCTTGGTTTACTTTGATCCTCAAATATGAGTATGATTTTCCATAGAAAGTAAGAAAAATGTTAGCTGTCATACATAACATACTCTAACTAAGCAAATGATCAACTTTTTTGGAGGAAACTATACTAGAGAAGACGGAGAACGGATAGCTTGGTTTATTAAGTTTTGAGGATGCAATTGTTGAAGTTGATCATTTGCTTAGTTAGAGTATGTTATGTATGACAGCTAACATTTTTCTTACTTTCTATGGAAAATCATACTCATACTTGAGGATCAAAGTAAACCAAGAGCCTTACTGAATCTCAGTAATTCCCAATTGTGATACTTATTCCTCTTTCCTAAAGAGTAAGTCTTTAAATTCTTCTGTTGAGAGGGTAAAAATATCAATCTAGTTAAAGTATATAAGTTGCCCGCTTGAAGTCTTTAATATGTTTTATCTTCAGAAGTTCAGTATCTTACAAAGTTATCATTAGTGGAGTAGTAGTTTACAACATTCCTACAATTTGAAACTATTTGATTTCTGACAGTTCTCAACTCATAAACGTACATAAAGTTGTAGTCCAAAAGATAGATTTCTCTTGTTTACTTTTGAAGGCGGGGGTAGAGTAACAAATTTTTGGACTGCCGCTGTAACATATGTAAAAATTAGTTTACCCTCTTGTTGACATATGTAACATATGTAAAAATTATTTTACCCTCTTGTTGACTATTAACATCTCCAATCAGGACACACATTGGGTAAATGTCAGAATCATAAACACATACATTGTCTTCCATTTTTTCTCCATTTAAGATGACTACTAAATACTCATATAGATTAGTATTAATGAAAAAACTAAATATTTTCCCTCTCAGATTTGGTTGTCATAGGAGAGCGAATGGCTACAGTCAAACACAAGATTGTTATTCTGTCTGGAAAGGGCGGAGTCGGGAAAAGCACCTTCTCCTCCCAACTTGCCTTTGCCTTAGCAGGCATGGATTATCAAGTCGGCCTACTTGACATTGACCTTTGTGGGCCTAGCATCCCCAAAATGATGGGTCTTGAAGGGCATGAGATCCACCAGAGTGGGCTTGGCTGGTCCCCCAATTATGTGGAATCCAACTTCGGCGTCATGTCCATTGGATTCCTTCTCCCTGACCCTGATAACCCTGTCATATGGCGTGGGCCTCGCAAGAATGCCCTCATCAAACAGTTCCTAAAAGATGTCGACTGGGGCGAGCTAGACTACCTCGTCATTTGACACGTCCCCAGGAACTTCCGACGAGCATATCTCCATCGTGCAATACCTGCAGGCCACTGGAATTGATGGTGCAATCATTGTCACAACCCCTCCGCAAGTTTCTCTAATTGATGTACGCAAAGAGATCAACTTTTGCAAGACTGTTGGACTACAGGTATTGGGCGTGGTCGAAAACATGAGTGGGTTGAGGCAGTCAGTTTCAGATTTTAAATTTGAGAAGATGGGGAAGGGCGGAGATTCGAGTGATGTGACCGAGTGGGCCCTGAACTATATAAAGGAGAACGCACTCGAGCTTCTGGATCTGGTTGGTGTCAGTGAGGTGTTTGATAGTAGCAGGGGTGGAGCACAGAACATGTGTAAAGAATTGGGTGTGCCATTTCTGGGGAAGGTGCCACTGGATCCACAGCTATGTAAGGCAGTAGAAGAGGGTCGATCGTGCTTTGAGGATCAAAAGTGTGGTGTGAGTGCCCCGCCACTCAAAAGAATAATAGAGAAGTTGCTGCTGTGATTGAGATGTAAGTAATCGTGTTCAAGAGTTTTCAAATATTTTACTCTATTTCTTTGTATCTTTATAATGTTCACTATCTGCTTCTCCTAGTTTATGTTCCGGTGTGACTCTTATCATACATCTTGCAGATTTTTTATTTACTACTGAAGGGTATAACAATTTTTGTCTCAAGAAGCATTCATTTTTCTTTTTAATTATAAGTCTAAAGTTCACATTGTCTTGCTTATTGAGTTTTATATTATGTCAAGATTCCATTCGTGGAAACCATAAATATAGTTACTATATGGAATAGATGCATGTCTAAACTTACCTGATCAAAGTCGAACAGTGTTATTTCCATTTTAGGTTCAAATGACGTCAACTTGAACTCAGTTCAGGTTGGCAGAACCTCCCCTTAAACCATTTTTTCTTGTACGATTGAACTTGCTCGATTCTTTAATTCAGGTCATGGGTTGAGGTAGTTCCAGTTGGCACGGAGACAATGCATTTGATTCAATACAGATTTTGACTTACCTACCTAATCTTATGCGCTTTGTCACGAATTTTGGCTTGATGCCTTTCTACTTTGTTATTTCTTCTATATATAAGGATTACAACATTTACAGGTAATTACTTACCATTAAGGAGAACTAATCAATTCCTGATTTGTCTAGCCTATTCTAGGAAAATAATTACAATTAAGGCAACAGATTAAGTCCTGATTTGATTCCTCATTCAAAGGAAAGCAAATTAGATGCCTTTCCTGATTTGATTGCTAATTCAAAGGAAAGCAAATTAGATGCCTTTCCTGATTTGATTCCTCATTCAAAGGAAAGCAAATTAGATGTCTTTCCTGATTTGATTGCTAATTCAAAGGAAAGCAAATTAAGGAATTCCTGATTCACATCCTGAGCAAATCAGGAAAGCAAATTAGATGTCTTTCCTGATTTGATTGCTAATTCAAAGGAAAGCAAATTAAGGAATTCCTGATTCACATCCTGATTTAATTCCTGATTCACATCCCCCCTCAAATTGATGCGGTTGGTCAAGGAGCATCAATTTGCTAACAAGAAACTGATGGCGCGGACGAGGAACAACTTTGGTCAAAATATCTGCAACCTGAAACTGAGTATTGATGTGAGGGATGGATATAATATGGTCATCATAGGCTTCACGAATAGAATGGCAATCGACTTCAATATGCTTAGTACGCTCATGGAAAACCGGATTTGCAACAATCTGAATGGCACTTGTATTGTCAGCATAGAGAGACGTTGGCTTTGTTTGAGGAAATCCAAGTTCAGCCAAAAGACCACGAAGCCAAATTATTTCCGAACATGCATTAGACATAGCACGATACTCCGATTCAGTAGAGGATTTAGAGACTCTTGCTTGCTTCTTACTTTTCCATGAGATTAACGAAGAACCAAGAAACATGCACCATCCGGTGACAGATCGCCGAGTATCAGGGCACCCGGCCCAATCAGCATCACTATATGCAATCAATTGAGGAGATGTCCCAAAGGGAAAGAAGAGACCCCGTTGAGAAGTGCCTTTCAAGTAGCGAATTATACGACGAACCGCTGCCAAATGAAGATGACGAGGAGAGTGCATGAACTGACTTACTTGCTGAACAGCAAATGATATATCAGGCCGGGTAATGGTCAAATAATTAAGACTACCCACGAGCTGCCGATACAATAAAGGATCTGTCAACAGGTCACCCTCATCCCGGTGGTATTTAACATTAACCTCAAGAGGAGTATCCACCGGATTAGCTGATTGCAGGCCAGCCATAGAAATAAGGTCTGTGGCATACTTATGCTGATGGAGAAATATACCCTTGGAGGTAGACTGAACCTCAAGGCCAAGGAAATAATGCAAGTTACCAAGGTCTTTCATATGAAACGAGGCTTGTAATTGCTGTTTAAGTTCCTGGATGGATGCCTGATCAGATCCAGTAATGACCATATCATCAACATAAAGAAGAAGCAGAATAATGCCTGTAGATGTGTAGTGAATGAACAAGGAGGAATCATATTGACTCTGAGTAAAGGAGAACCCAAGTAGAGTGGAACGAAATTTATCATACCATGCCCTAGGCACCTGTTTCAAACCATATAAGGAGCGTTTGAGCTTGCACACACCCTTAGATGAAGAGAATAGGCCCTGCGGAGGAGTCATATATATATCTTCAGTCAGTTCACCATGAAGAAATGCATTCTTCACGTCCATTTGATAAAGAGACCACCCATTAGAAGCAGCTATAGAGAGAACAGTTCTGACAGTTGTCATTTTGGCAACGGGTGCAAATGTTTCATCATAATCAATGCCATATTCCTGCTTGTTTCCTAAGGCAACCAATCTAGCCTTGTAACGATTGAGGGACCCATCAGAATTCAGTTTCACAGAATACACCCATTTGCAGCCTATGGGTTTGATATCATGAGGGCAAGAGACAATGTCCCAAGTGAAATTCTCTTGAAGAGCCTGAAGTTCCTCATTCATTGCTTTTATCCAGCGTACATCCTTAACAGCCTGTGAGTAACAAGTGGGAATACATGTGCTAGAGAGAGAGGCAGTCAGAGAAGTATGTGAGGAATCATACCGGTCTGGTGAATATCTATCAGGTGCTCGAGACGTTCTACTAGAACGTCGTGGTGCAACCGGTAAAGGATCAGGTGGTGGATCAGCGTCGGAAGGGGCAGTGGGAACATGCCTACTACGTTGTCTGACATATGTGATGCCTGGTTTGAAACGTTCTATGGATTGAGAGAGGCTAGAAAATTTGGGAAGAATAGCAATATCATTCAAAGTAGGAGAAATGCAAGGGAACATAAATTGATTATCAAAAAATGTCACATTCCTAGAAATGCGGAAGCGATGGTTAGAAACATCATAACACACAAAACCCTTATGAGAATGACTGTACCCCATAAAAGCACATTGAACCGACTGTGCTCCAAGCTTATGCCTTTCAAGCGGAGGTAGATGAACAAAACATACACAACCAAAAGTATGTAAAGCACTATAATCAGGCTGAGTTTTAAAAAGACGAAAGAAAGGGGAATCAAGATCAATAACCGTAGAAGGAATGCGATTGATCAAGAAGACAGCTGTGGATAGAGCCTCCACCCAAAATCTGGATGGGACTGAAGCTTGGAGAAGTAAGGTGCGCGTCACATCAAGCAAGTGACGATTCTTGCGTTCGGCCATCCCATTTTGTTGTGGGGTATTGGGACAAGATCGTTGAGACAAGATACCTTTTTGTTGTAGGTACTCCTGAAACTCACGAGACATGTATTCACCACCAGAATCAGAGCGAAGGATTTTAACAATGGCTTGGAACTGAGTTTCAACATATGTCAGAAATTTTTTAAACATAGAAAACACTTCAGATTTAGAGCGAAGAAAGTATATCCAAGTAAAACGACTGTAATCATCGATAAATGTGACAAAATATTTATAATGAGCATGAGAAGCTACAGGAGACATTCCCCAAACATCACTATGAATCATTTCAAAACAAGTGGAAGCACGATGAGCACCTGACGAAAAAGGAAGTGTTTTACTTTTAGCCAATTTGCAAACAGAACATGAAACAGGGGCAGTGGAAATAACATGTTTATTACCCAACAAACCAGTTTTAAATAAATGAGACAAAACAGCAGAGTTTGGATGGCCCAATTTTCTATGCCAAACCTCATAGGAATTTAAAGCATTATTGCAAGCAAGAGATAAATGACTGGAAACAAACTGGAGTGGAAACATTCTTCCCACTTTAGGCCCCTTCGCGATCACCTTCCCCGACACCTGCTCCTGTACAAGACAACCAGTCCGAGAAAAATTAACATTACAATTGTTTTCCACCAATTGTCCAACAGACAGTAAATTGGAAGCAAGTCCAGGAGATACAAGCACATTCCGAAAATCAGAGTTTATGTCACCAATATTAGTGATAGATAGGGTATTACCATCAGCATTTGAATTTTCTGATTACCATGATAAGAATGTGGATTGTGCAAATATTCAGAGGAACCCGTCATGTGATTGGATGCACCAGAATCAAGAAACCATGGACGAGTAACATTAAAGGACTTACCTCGAATCCCCAAGGCTGAAAGGGCTGAAAGTACCATTTGTTGAATCATTTCAGGCTGTAGAGCACCACCATCAGATGCACCAGTGGTGGAAGGACCAGTTGCGGAGCTGGTTGTGGCATGGAATGCATGTACCGGACGTTGTGTTGGTCGTGGGGGACGCGTGGGACAGTCGGAGATGATATGACCCTGCTGCTTGCAGTAATTGCAAAACTTCTTTGTACAATTACGAGCAATATGTCCAAATTGTTTGCAAGAAAAGCATTGGACCTGTCCCATATCACGACCTTTACCCCTATTTTGAGCAGCATATGCAACCGTCACAGGTTCGGAAAGGGCAGCATCATGAGACATGGTTCCTTGGGTAAGTAAGCGTTGCTCTTCCCGGAGAAGTTCACCAACACAAGTATCCAAAGAAGGAACAGGACTCCTATTCAGCAAAGCACCTCTGACAGCCTCAAACTCTGGGCGAAGTTTCATGAGAAATTGATCTCGCCTACTGGTGTTGTAAACCTCTTGGACAGCCAAGCGTGAAGATTCGGGAACAGCAGCACATAAAATGGCAGAGTGTTCTGTCCACAGATTCAGAAAACCAGAATAATACTCCTGAATAGAGAAATTACCTTGTTTGTAATTGGCTATCTCAAGCTCCAACTGAAAACGCTTAGCCGTATTATCCTGATTGTAAATACGCTTCAAATATTCCCACATTTCTTTGGCAGTTGTGAAAGAGCGCAAATTATTGATCATCTGAGGATCAATAGAACTGAGAATCCAAGAAATAATCTGAGCATCTTTCACTTCCCACGCATCTAAGACAGATTTCTCTCCCGGCGCTTTAGAGAGGCCATCCAAGTGACCTGATAATCCCTTCCCTTTGACATACATCTTGAACTGGAATTCCCAAGCAGCATAATTCTTGCCGGTGAAACGGACACAAAAATTGTCCTTCTCTGGAGTTGTCATGATGGCAGAAGGAACAACAAGCAACACAGACCAGAAACGAAGGGCCCAGAATACGTGAACCAGGAGCAGCGAAGAGTACCAAGGCAAGAGCGACCAAGGAAGGTGCTGAAGGATTCACAGGTGTGAACGAAAACTTGAAGGTATCACAGCTCTGATACCATGTCACGAATTTTGGCTTGATGCCTTTCTACTTTGTTATTTCTTCTATATATAAGGATTACAACATTTACAGGTAATTACTTACCATTAAGGAGAACTAATCAATTCCTGATTTGTCTAGCCTATTCTAGGAAAATAATTACAATTAAGGTAACAGATTAAGTCCTGATTTGATTCCTCATTCAAAGGAAAGCAAATTAGATGCCTTTCCTGATTTGATTGCTAATTCAAAGGAAAGCAAATTAGATGCCTTTCCTGATTTGATTCCTCATTCAAAGGAAAGCAAATTAGATGTCTTTCCTGATTTGATTGCTAATTCAAAGGAAAGCAAATTAAGGAATTCCTGATTCACATCCTGAGCAAATCAGGAAAGCAAATTAGATGTCTTTCCTGATTTGATTGCTAATTCAAAGGAAAGCAAATTAAGGAATTCCTGATTCACATCCTGATTTAATTCCTGATTCACACGCTTGTCTGTTTTTGACTTGTAATTGAAAAAAAAATTTGATTCATTAATTTTGACTTACCTAGTTCTAAATTTTATGGTTCTTATGGGTTGTCAGTTTTTGCATACCAACAGATATGATAGTTCCCAATGTTAATGTTGGAGTTTTCTATTGAGCTTTTTAATAATAACAGAAGTGTGTGTGTTGCCATATTTAGAATTCCTTACAACACTGATATGAAATTTAAGTGGATTAGAGATATTATATGAAGTCCAGGTGTCATGGCATCAACTTTCCAATTATATGAGCATTATCTATGGTTAAAACCTGTCAAACTATAAGAATATATATATATTCCATGTTAATTTGCTAATTGATTTTCTTAATTTTTTCCCAGAATGAGAGACAGACGAAATGTAAAGTAGATATCTAAATTGGTATCAAGAAACATATTCAGTAATTCCCCATTGCCTAGATATTCAAGTGTAGGGAACTCTACACTCCTTTGTCATTCTTTGGACGGATAAACGAGGTGCAGAGGGATTTGATCACTAGTAGATTAGGGTTGCTTAGTTGTTTATCACTCGGTAAATTTTTCTTTCCCTTCCAACTTCAGCAAGCACTTTCTTCTCTCAACCACAAAACTAACTAATTGGTGAGAAAGTTCCTTAAAAGTGCTGAACTTCTGGCTTAAAGCTAGCTGGCCCACAAGCATGAGAACATTGAGAGGATGTATAAAGTTCTTTAGCAGACTGTTTTAGCAAATGAAATCCTCAGTTTCTTTATTTAGTGTATTATTAGATACATCAGATTTTGTTTTAGAGTGAACTTCTATATTATTGAAAAAAATAAGTAAATGACAAATCAAACTAATAACAAAACCTTTAAATTATTGTCAATATAAATTGGATGGGTTGTTTAGATTTTAGCCCCTTTTAAACATGTATTTCCAAATTAGTTCATAGTTTTACGTTATTTGCTATTAGGTCCCTTAATTGCGCTAATAAATATGAAATTAGTCACTGCGGTAGATAAACCATGGATTTCTCCTCAAATCACCGTCATGCTTAATATAATTTTTTTTTTCATTTTCTTAACACCCCATTTTATTCCCATAGTCTTATCGCCAACGGCTAGTTTACATTAAAACATCTATTATTAATGAATTTCCCATCAAAAATTTCCACTAACCCCGCTACTCTTCTTCCCCCCAAATTCCATAACTCTACTCTTTTAGTCCCACAAATGCAATATATGAAGATATTATGGTCTTTTGTCACACCTAGGTTGCTTATTAATTATAAATGAGGGGCTTATTTAGTTTGATGAGGCTTAATTAAGGGACCTAATAGCACATAACGTGAAAATAGGGACTAATTTGAAAATACATGTTTCAAAGGGACTAATATCCAAAAAAACAAAACCTTTAAATTATTGTCAATATAAATTGGATGGGTTGTTTAGATATTAGCCCCTTTTAAACATGTATATCCAAATTAGTTCATAGTTTTACGTTATTTGCTATTAGGTCCCTTAATCGCTCTAATAAATATGAAATTAGTCACTGCGGTAGATAAACCATGGATTTCTCCTCAAAACACCGTCATACTTAATATATATATTTTTTTCATTTTCGTAACTCCCAATTTTATTCCCACAGTCTTATCGCCAACGGCTAGTTTACATTAAAACATCTATTATTAATGAATTTCCCACCAAGAATTTCCACTAACTCCGCTACTCTTCCTTCCCCCAAATACCATAACTCTACTCTTTTAGTCTACAAATGCAATATATGAAGATATTTGGGTCTTTTGTCACACCTAGTTTGCTTATTAATTATAAATGAGGGACTTATTTAGTTTGATGAGGCTTAATTAAGGGACCTAATAGCACATAACGTGAAAATAGGGACTAATTTGAAAATACATGTTTCAAAGGGACTAATATCCAAAAAACCTAAATTGGATTTGTCCAAAAAGTAGAATCCCAGTTTAGTATTCTAAATTAAATTGGTATTATATTTCGGTTAATCATGCATTTTTAATTGAGTATCTTGGGAAATCTATATAACTTTAGAATTTTTATTAATTTTAATTGAGTATACTCAGATATTGTTGAATGTTTATGCTATCTACATGGGATCAAACCAATTAAATTCATTATTTTTTCAATCATTAAAAAAAACCAATTAAATGTAACTTAAAAAGCCATGTTTAAGCTGTGGTAATGTGCTATTTTCTTACACAGCTGGATAGCATAAGAGGTTAAATTACTGCCTACACTCTTTTCAATTTAAGAGTGTATATTGTTGTTATTTTCTTTTTCGAGGAATGGGAACATCATACTTCTAGGAGGAAAATTTCCTCATATAAAATAGTCATATTCATTAAGTGGGATTTTCTATAAACTATCCATACCGTTCACTAAGTTTATAATGTCGTAAATGCATGTATACAAAAAATTCATTTGGAAATTTCTTATACATGCATCATTTGGAAAATTCTTATACATGCATCACGTGGTGCCAGTTTGTTATATTATTGAAAAACCGATCATTGTGATTTCATTCATTATGATTAATTATTTTGTTATATTATTTTCTATGGAATAGTTAATGATCCCCAACCTCATTTACATTAACTGAACACTAACAAAGATGTTATGATTAATTATTTTCTAATAAGTTTCTGTAATTACAGGTGATCCAAATCTCCAGCTCAACAAAGTGTTGCTCAAACTCATGAAGGTGATCAAAGCACTAATCAAGTCAATCTCAATCAGCAAGGAGTTAGTGAGGGCATCAGCAATGATTTGTGAAGATAGAAGCATTTTCTGGTCTAATGGAGATTGAACTAGTCCTAAAAATTAAACATTGTCCACTGGAACCTGTTTGTTTTTGAAATAATTTTGGTGTTGCAAACTTGGTGAAGTTTGTTTGAAGAAATTTCTGGGTTTTGTAAGTGATAGAGGATTCAGTGTTAAGAAATTTGGCTATGACAATTTAATGTTTTTAATCTAGCAAAAGTTTGAAATATCAGTAGGTCTAGTTATATACTTCTTTTATGAAACACTCTATATGAGATAATCACTGCCTACAAGTATGAGACTCCCTTTAATCTTTTTTTATTTATTTTTTATTTAGAACGTATAAAGTACTCTTCTCAGTTAAAAAATGATTTCATTCATTATTTTATTTTTTTGAAAGTCAACAAGATATTTTATTTGTCAAATAATTGTTTAATGCAGTACATGGATTTTGCATATATAAATTAGTTTTTTCAAGGCTATCAGGCTGCATTGCCATTTGCCACATTTCATTACACTAAAGACCATGTTTAAAAAAAAATCCTCCTATTTAATTATGTCAGCAATGTAACTGCAAAAGGCATGTGATAAGAGGTGTGTTGTAAAAATGATCAGTTCTTTCCATCTACCAAATTATACACCTTGGAACATATATAATTGAAAAATCTTGTATTTGAGGGGTTTTGGCTTGCACTGTCACATTTAGCTGTGACCTGGGCCCGATCTAGACCGAATATTGGACCGGTACCGACCGCATTCTAGACGGGTAGGATTAAGGTTCGATGATTTTGAACCGGCCCTGACCCGGATGTAACACCCCGTACTTAAGAGGGGTGTGTGTGTGTATATATATATAATGTGAGAAGTGGTTGGTTGGCCTATAGAAGATTCTATGGGTTATGGATTAATTGGATTAATGAAGAGGCCTATAGAAAGATTATGGGGCTTAGGAAAATGTGCATTAAATGAAGAAATGAATGAAAGAAAGGAGAAGTGGCTGGTGCTGTGCATGTTGGGCGTGAGTGGTTAGTCCCACATCGGAGGAAATGGAGAGTGAGGAAACATATTAGATTGCTCATGATCAAGAGGTTATGTTTGTTTGAGAAGGATGCTAGCCCTCACACAATAGGGAATCAGACAGTCGCTTCTCAAAAGCAAGTAGATACACTACTAGTTGAAATTGAATAATCACAAACTAATTGTAGTCAGCATTTTTCATGTAAAATTGATTGTAAAATGTGAGTGATGTGAGGTATCATTTGATTAGTACTGACACGGAATGTTACATTTAGGAGTTCCCATACATTATACCTTTTCACAAGGTAATCAACATTCCAAGCCAACCTCAAGGTTCTATTGTAGAATACCTTTCAATATGTTCTTGTGACAAGAAAATAAGGTACATTCTTCAAATTGATTTGCTAAGACCGATTCTTGTGGTCTCGGTAGATAAGGATACATTTATAGCTGAGTAGTTACAAAATAACTGCTAAATATACAACATGGTTCCACAGGATCTGTTGTTGTTTACTTTTTATAGCCAATCAAAGGATATTCTGATCGATAAGGAGATTGTTTCGATTACATTGATCCATGGGATGGAGATTTAACAACTAATAGGTCATCCTTCTTATTTATTTATCAGGAACAAACAAATGGTTTCTTTGTCGATTTGTGTCTATATTTTTCCTTTGGGTTATTTGATTGCATCACTCTTGCACGTGTTGTTGAACAATTTATATCGTTCACTCAGTTTTCCTCGTTGATTCTCCCTTTTTTTTTGCTTCCCGCAGGTATCTGTTGTTCGGTGTGGTTATCAAAGATTCACATGATGTGCTGTAATGTGATCATAGATAGCTCAGACTCACAAAGCCCCCTCAACCTTTATGTTATACTTTTCTTTTCTCGCTAGAGGGAACAATGAACATCTGGAAGAGGAATTGTACTTTTTATGTCGAGTTTTGGATTTCTTTTTCGCCCTGTATTGTCTTTGAGCTTTATCAGGAGAAACAATATGATGATGTATAAATATTTTATTACTAGTCAAATTAAGATGCAGCTATTTGCCAAACAAAAGCGAAATCCTTTTTTCCAAGGGGGTTTTATTCATTTCTGCTGGATTTGATTTTTGACAATACAGATATTACTCGAAAAAATAGTTAATTGTTTTAGCTTATTTCCTTTTCATGGAAAGCATATTCAGTTCCAGTAATTGTTAAGCCCTGATAGAGTACGCTTGGTCCCTATTATTTTAACTCTGTTTTCACTGGAAGACGGACTGAATGGATGAATGAATTTTTTGAAACCAAACATTGTGCTCCATTAGAGCATCTGTAGTTCGCTTGCCATTTACCCAAAATTTGGAAGGAAACATAAAGGAAGAAAGGAGACTGAAAAAGGAGCTGCAGTCGTTCGCTATATACCCAATATTTGGGTATGTAGTGAACAGTCGTCTGCTATATTTAGCAGACAAAATAGGAAAATGGTAAAAAATAGCTCATGGAAGATGATTTTTCTTCTATGCTTCTATGCAATCGGACGAAAGATTATCTTTTGTCTGTGTATATATATATTTTTAAATTTAACTATCAGACGAGTTATTATACACCGTCCCAGAAAAGTGTTTTTTTGAAAAAAAAGATCGGATGGGTCTCGTCCGATTCGCCTTATTTTATAAAAAAATTCGGCACGGTGAATGGTTAACAAAAAAAAAAAAACAAAAAATAGGAAAGTCTCAAACAACAAATGATTCATCGTTTTTTTGTTTTTTTGTTTTTTTAATTTTTTCCATAGCGGCGAGGACCGATATCACGTCCGTGAAATAGGAAATTGTCGCGATTGATCGGATGTGGGATGATTCCCTGTCTGTAATTTTTTTTAAAAAAATACGTAGGACTGAAAATGATTTTCCGTTTTTTATTTTTTTAATAAATAAAACCAAAACAAATGGACGATATACACGTCCTTTAATTTTAATTTTAAAAATATATGAAATAACGTCCTTTAATTTTAATTTTAAAAATATATGAAATAATCTAGCGACGGTAAATAATCAATCCGCCATTCGTTCAGCAAAAATTTCTTTCCTATTTGAGACAATACATGATTCTTCGTCTATACATTTAATTTTTTTTCCAAATCCAAAATTTGGATTTGAACAACTGCAACAGTAGAATACCATATTTCTTATTTCTATAAGTCAATTACCCAAAATATGACTCCAAACGACTACTGATGCTCTAAGAAGGATAAGCATAACAGAGCAGCATTGGAAAGAGATCATATGCACAATTAGTCATAAATAAGAAGTCCTAAAAAAAAAATGCACCCCTACAAAAATCCCTCTGGATTCATACCAACTTGTAGGGGGCACGGTCATAGAGGCTTATAGATCGTGTCATATGATGTTTTTATGACCAATTGCGCTTATGATATTTTTCCATCTCGATCCGTTCTAGTGAAAGCAATAATTGCTTCTATCGAAGCTAGACATGAAGAAGGCCTATTGAAGGAGTAAATTGGGATTTCTTGTGGTAAAAGTCTAATAGCAATGAGGTATTGGAACAATTGGATCTCATTGATCATGGCGTGAAAATAGTGAGGGAACTAGTTGTTGCAGTATCTACCACAACTCGTAGTGTTGATAGGGGAACTCAATCACCACAAGCAATAGAAATTTCCTAAGAATTAGATGAATCAAGAACAAGCCACCGCGATATATGCAAGATCTCATAAGAATACAATCAATACGTAGATATAACCAATATTTCTTATTTCTCAAGAAATACAAAGATTACAAAGATTATAACTCTCAATCTCTCTCTCACACACATTTGAAACTCTGCACAATTCCCTCATGCAGTTGAACAATGATAACGGGCTCACCTCGATCAACTTGAAAACTCTAGAGTTCACATCTGCTGCTATATATATAGCTCCCAAGCAAACCCTAAAAGATAAACACAAATACAGCTTATTGGACCCAAAACCTGAAAGCCTAGATAACACACAGTGCCGATGTCATTCGACCGCAACGTGTCAAGTCCACACTCGAGGCATGACTGGTCGACTGCACGGTCGACTGTCCCCTTCTCTGTTGAACTAAAAAAAATCCTTTCAATCAGGACCGGTCGACCGCACTCCTGGTCGGTCAACTGCAACCCCTGCAGCTTCATTCTTCTACTTGCTGTTGTCTTAGTCTTCTTTCATTGTCTTTTCCAACTTCAAGTACTCTGTGTCTACATGTATTTGAGGCCACAAGCCAGTTTCTCTTTTGATTCAGCAAACTAACAGAGTGATCAAGGCGATCCTCTTGTTCCCTTGGTCATCATTACAATATTCATCCAAGCTTTCTCCGACTTTTTTCATCACTCGTCTCAAGTAAATGCCACTTAGGGAATTTCATTTGCCAAGAATGGGGAATAAATTGATGCACTTGCAATTCGCTGATGATAACAATTATATTTGGAATGGTGGTGGAAAGTATTCCACCCGAATGGAGAAGGATGCCAAGACTTTGTTCAGGGATACCTACATGGGAATGGAACAAGAAATTTAGGCTTCAGGGTAGGCCCGCGGGTCTCCTGGTTCTGGAAAGGCGTCACTAAGCCATATGAACCATTCATTAGTTGTGTCACTTCTGTGATCGGTAATGGCAGGCTTACCAGATTCTAGTGGGATAAGTGGTGTGGGGGTCACACACTAAGAGCACTATTCCCCGACCTTTATGAGTATGCGTCACAACCACACTGTACGGTGGCCGCTACCCGGAAAAGAGGCGCGTGGAAACTAGCCTTTAAACAAGTGCTCGACAGGAGATCCCAGGGTAGGCTCATGGTACTCCAGGCTACATCACCAACACTGGAATTAGATGTTCCCAGGGTCCAGACAGGAAAGCTTGGGGATTGGAAAAAAAATAGTACTTTTACCGTTAAATCCCTGTATAACCGCATACACTTTAGGGGATGTACTCCAAAGTGGTCATGCGTCATTTGGAAGACAAAAGCCCCGCTGAAGACCAAAGTCTTCCTTTGGCTGGTGCTGAACGACGCGATCTTGACTAGAGAAAACCTCGCTAAACGATAACCGAATGTTGACCCTAGTTGCGGATTCCGCCACAATAACGTTGAGACTATAGACCACCTCTTCCTACACTGCCCCAGGAGCAAAGCGGTACTGGTCGAGGTACTTAGCGCCCTGGGGACGAGCCTGTACCCTACTGTGTATGAGGACCTGTGGGTAGGTCCAACTTTTGCAACGGAGAGAAGATCCATGAGAGAAGCGTGGTATATCGCTATCGCCGCAATGACCTGGGTTCTTTGGCTAGACAGAAATAATTACTATTTCTGCACGACTCATAATAATATTTCTGGTAATCTGACTCACATTATGCATTTTATCTCATTTTGGGCTAATGTGGCTGCAGCAGGTCCTAGGGGGAGAATATCGAGCATTTTCCAGGTCGAGGACTTTGACGATGAGGAGGTTCAGATCGGTCCAACGATCGACTGACAGACAGCGAGGACTTTTGTACTGATTGTGACCCACTGCCCCAAGGTTTGTTGGGGGATATGATGTATTTTGGTTTTCACGCACGTGTGGTGCGGCCATGCTGGTACCTTTTGTCCCACTTTTCATGCTTGGGGGGGGGGGGGGGGGGGGTTATATGTTTTATTTATGTACTATTTTATTTTGTATCTGGCTCAGTACTCTGAGTTTGTTTGATTATTTTCTTATTAACGAAACATGGTGACCATATTCCATATTTTCTTCAAAAAAACAACAACAATTATATTTGGAATGGTACAAAGCTCATCTCCTTATCTACCATCAATTGATTAATAGAAGTAATGTTGTTAATCTAATATTATAATGGGATAGTTGGGATAGTATAATTTGTGGACAAACTAACTTATGCACATTGTCCATGTAATTAAAACCCCCGATTCAAATTTCCCAACTTAAATAAAAAACGTGCATCGTATGTATAGATTAAATTCCCAAATTTTGGTAAAATATAAACTGTACCTATTAATTCATTAAAGTAGGAATTTAATAATTTAAAAAAACGTGCAATGCACTTGCATATTACTAGTTATAAAAAGTCGTGCTTGCATTTAAATTATAATATTTCCCTTAATAGATTTTTATTCAACGCAAACCGACTTCTTAATTATAAGCTCACTTATGATGATTTCACATATCTTGTTGGAAAAAAGCCACAAAAATCACTTTTCTCCAATCTCTTGAAATCATTCCGTAAACACCTTACTGGATTGAAGGATTCTTGGTCCACCTGACTGTGTCCTCTTCCCCTATGTTCGTCTTGGAATCTTGTGATGTTAAAATCTCCGCCCACAATCCAGGCTCCGCTCCATTTGTTCCTAATGACTTTTAATTCTTTCCAGAACTCTTGACGTTGCCTACAGTCGTACGGCCCATACACACTTGAAATAGTTTGGAGCCAATTATCACACCTACGCCTTAATCTAATCGAAACCGTGAAGTTCCCAATAAACTCATCCACTATCTCGAAAGCCGTTGCGCTAGCTCCTACTGCTATCCCCCCTGAATAGCCTCTAGCCTGTTTAAATCTCCAGTGAAAATCCTCCAATCCCCTTATCGAATTGAATTCCTCTTCTGTCGGCAATTCAATTTTGGTTTCTTGAAATCCACAGATGTCAGGCCTAATCTTGCCAATAGTCACCCCAATTGCTTTTTTCTTAATTTTTGGCGCATCCCTCTTACGTTCCAAAAGACGTATACCACTAAAAAACTAATATAACATCTAATTAACATCTAAAGAACTGCCTCTCACCCTCCTAGAGAAATCTCGGGAACACTAACTCACTATTCTAGTGTCCTCTCTAATAATAGCAAGGTTAATAAGTTGCGCTTCCTTAGTTGAACCCAGAGCAATTCCATACAAGCTTGCAAAATAAATTAACGATTTGTCTGATAAAGAATTTAGAATAGAGCAGTAATGAGTAGAGGTACCTTCTCCAGCGCCGTAGCATCCAGCTGCTGCTTGTTGGCCTTATTGGGAGGCCCATCCCGATCAGTGTTTAGGCTTTCTGTGCTAACATGCAGCGGTCCGACAGAAAATTCACTTGGTCTAACATGCAGCGTAATCCGACATTAGTTAAGTTAGATCGTGTGCTGGTGTCTCAAGAATGGGAGGTAGAGCATCCATTAGCAAAGATCAAAACTGCGCTTCGATACACATCTGACCACCTACCACTGGTCATCGACTGTGGACTTAGCATTCGGAAGAATATGTTCAGATTCAAATTCGAGAAAGCATGGACGTTGTGTGAGGAAACTCGACAAATAATTTCTGATTCTTGGAACGGATCCACGAAGCAGACATCGGTAGTCGTAATTTGGATTGAAAAAACTAGGCGGCTTAGAAGGCAACTTAAAATTTGGGCTACAGGGAAATCGTCCTCCATCCGTGCTCAAAAGGAAGAGCTAGCAATCAGAATTGCAAGCCTAGAGGCTGAACAAGAAGATAGAGATCTTCAGGAGAGCGAGAAGGACGAACTGGCCATTAAAAGACTGGAGATGCAGCAAATTGCAAGGATGGAAGAAATCTACTGGCAACAGAGAGCGAGGATCCAGTGACTTAGAGAATGAGATGCAAACACCAAATATTTTCACAAGATGGCTAACGGGAGACGAAGACATAATCACATCACGGGTATGTCGGTTAACGGGGCCTGGACAGAAAATGAAGACCTCATAAAGGTGCATCTGGACGAGGTATTTCACGACTTATTAGGCAGGAAACCGGAGGGTAGATGTTCGTTAGCCGAGGATATGTGGGGGACATCCAGAATAGATGGGAGCGAGGGGATCGAAGGGCGCTTTGAAGAAACAGAAGTCATGGACGCAATTAGGAACCTTGGTCAGGACAAGGCACCAGGCCCGGACGGGTTACCGATCTTCTTCTACAAGACTTATTGGAGCATCATCGGAGCGGACCTTATGAACATTTTCCACGAAGTCCATGCAGGAACGGCAGATCTGGATAGATTAAATTATGCCGTCATTATTCTTGTACCTAAGAAAAACGAGGTGGTCTCCCATGAAGATCTTAGGCCGATAAGTCTGCTGAACGGGTCGTTCAAGATAATAACCAAAGTCTTGGCCCAAAGATTAGCCCCTCACCTCAACGAAATTGTCGACCAATCGCAAAGTGGGTTCATTAAGGGAAGGGACATTATGGATAGTATTGCTTCCGCCCACGAAATTGTATATAGAGGGAAGAGAACAAAAGCTGAAGGTTACATTCTCAACTTAGATTTCAAGAAGGCCTACGATTCGGTATCTTGGGATTGTGTTGAGGAAGCACTCGCACTTAAAGGCTTTGGAACTATATGGAGATCGTGGATGCGCAAGTGTATTCGAGGAGGCAAATCGAATGTTCAGGTTAACGGATGGATAGGTAAAGAAATCGCCTGTAAGCGGGGTCTGCGCCAAGGGGACCCTTTGTCGTCGCTCCTCTTTGCCATTGTGGCAGATGGTTTAGCGGAAATGATCAGAAGAGCTATGGAAAACAACACTATCAAAGGGATCCAGATTAAGGGTATCGATAAGCCTATGACGATCCTTCAATATGCTGACGACACTATCCTGTTTGGAAAAGCGACGGTGGAAGAAGCCGGAGCCATGAAGGCGATATTGGCTTGTGATGCTGTTTATTTCTGAGAAACGTGTGGAAGCACCAGGTGTGAGTTCGAACTCAATTTGTATTGAAGGAGATTGCCGCTCGTCTGCCGACCTTCAGTTGACCTTCTGGGACCTACGATGAGCTCGGAAAGATGTTGAAGGTTGGGCTCGGATCGAAAGGGTCGGATCCGAGGTCTTGTGTACCTGCAGACGGTCCTGAAACACCGGGGTTTGTCCCGGTGGCGGACCCTCCGACGCTCTAGTCGGTCTCTGTGAGAGAGTAGCAATAACTAGGTATATTTAAGTGGCAAAAGATTGATTACCTCAAAAGGTGGGTGTGGGTCTAGTATTTATAGAGAATCCCAACCGGGTTTGGTTCCACTTGGGGGCCGGGTTTGGATCCGAAAGCCCATGGGCCTGACGTGGCAGAAGGCCCAGGGGGTTTAGGGCGGACGTGGCGATACCAGGAGTGGTATAGGGCTGACGTGGCGAAACCCTTGGCGGTATTTGGAGCTGACGTGGCCCATCGTGAGCCCCCTGCGCCTCTGGGGGGAATCGGAGGGCCTAGGCTGCGCCAGGTCATCCTTCTGCCCCGCCAGAGAGGGGAGACGGCCTGTGGGACTGCCCCGGATCGGACTCCGAGGGCTACTGAGGCTCGTCGGTACGAGGAGGCCGGCACCGTGAGGGCAAACACGAGGTTCGGCGCCGACCCTGAAGTGGTCCGGAGCCGAACCAGGTTGCCATCTTTACCTTTCTGAGTGGGAATTGTATTGGGCCCTGGTTGGGCCTCAGGCCATTTTTACCCTGTCACACAAGCCCCCCACTCCTGCGGGGGGTGCGGGAGCTAGCCGTGGAGGAGTGTTTATGATTGTAAAAAATGGGAGGGCGGATCACAGGGCCTTCCTGGTGGTGCTGCCCTGAGGCTTGGATAGGACCTCGAGCTAGTCGAGGGTCTACGTGTAGGTGAAGGCGATGGCGAACCGTTGTCTCTTCCGGAGAAGAGTACCTTGGTGTTCGACTGAACCTCGAGAGGTCGAGGGATTGCGTGTCGACAAGGGTGATGGCGAGCCGTTGCTTCTTCCTGAGAAGAGTACCCGGGTGCCAGACCGAACCTCGAGATGAGGGGGAATTATGGGCTGGTAAGGGTGATGGCCAGCCGATGGATCTTCCGAAGAAGAGTACCTGGGTGCCAGACCGGACCTCGAGCTGGCGAGGGATTATGGGTCGGTAAGGGTGAAGGCGAGCCGTTGTTTCTTCCTGAGAAGAGTACCCCGGTGCTAGGCCGAACCTCGAGACGAGGGGGAATTACGGGCTGGTAAGGGTGATGGCCCGCCGGTGGATCTTCCGAAGAAGAGTACTCCGGTGCCAGACCGGACCTCGAGCTGGCGAGGGATTATGGGTCGGTAAGGGTGAAGGCGAGCCGTTGTTTCTTCCTAAGAAGAGTACCCGGGTGCCAGACCTAACCTCGAGACGAGGGGGAATTACGGGCTGGTAAGGGTGATGGCCAGCCGGTGGATCTTCCGAAGAAGAGTACCCGGGTGCCGGACCGGACCTCGAGCTGGCGAGGGATTATGGGCCGGTGAGGGTGAAGGCGAGCCGTTGTTTCTTCCTGGGAAGAGTACCCCGGTGCCAAGCCGAACCTCGAGACGAGGGGGAATTACGGGCTGGTAAGGGTGATGGCCAGCCGGTGGATCTTCTGAAGAAGAGTACTTTAGTGCCGGCGAAGGCGAGCCGTTATTTTGCCCGAACCGACCCCCGTATCGGGCGGCCAGTCTGGCACTGGGTGACGTCAGCAGCACATGTTTCGAGGATGTGGCGTGATTTCCTAGGCGGCAGTTGCACGTCAATCGGTGAATAGTGACTGCGAAAATCGAGGAGTTGTTCCTATCCCCTATAAATGTTCCCCCCTCTCCTGCCATCGCCTATTTCTCTCTTGCCTCTTACTTTTCAAAAAATCCTTCAACTCTTCAGCGCTCGTCCCTTCAGCTTCCTGCAGCAAGGTCGTTTTACCGAGGTGATCCCAGGTTAGTTGGTAACCCCGTTTTACTTAGGCACAGATGGATAGGGCTCAGTCCGGCTCGTCGGCGTCGACCTCTGGGGAGGGGCCGGTAGGCAAGGAGGAGGTCGTACACAATGTGAAGCCATTGCGATCTCGGAGGCATTTCGTGGTAGAAAGCAGCGACTCTGAGGAGGGGGGCGGTAGCTCAGACGAAGTCCGGACCCTAGGGTTGGCTTCCGGAGAGGAGGGTGGCTCCGAGGGAGATGGCTCCGCAGGGTCTCTGAATCCGCCCGTTCTGGGGCGTTTGTCTACACCTTCGCCGGAACGGACTAAGAGGAGGAGGGCTCCGAAGAAGAAGGGATCGAGGATTGGCGGCCCGAGCGACTTGGTGATAGGGTCGTCTGCACAACCCCGGTCTTTCCGTCGCTACCCCCGACGATCTCTCAGATAAGGAGTCCTCGGGGGTCCAGCCGTCGTCGTCAAGTCGGAAGAGGTTGAAGGTGGACGCATCCCCGACCGTTCTGGAGGCAAGCGACTTGGGGGCTCTGCAGTTGGCCTACCACATAGGGCCCAGTTATGAGCTTATGCTGCCGAGTTCTACTTTTCGGCCGACCGATCCCCTGCCGGATAGGTATTGTATCTTCCCTGTGGACGCCTTTATCTCCGGCCTGAGGCTGCCCATCCACCCATTCGTTCGGGAGGTGTTAAATTGGTCATCCCTGGCGCCGATGCAGTTTGGGCCGAACTCCTGGAAGCAGATCATCTGCTTCGTGCTGTTGTGCGAGGAGCAGAGGGTACCCCTGCGGCTGGGCGTGTTCCGAGCGATGTTGTTGATCGGTTCATCGGCAGAAGGAGTATACTACATCTCGCCTCGAGGTAAGGCGAAGGTTGTCCACGGTCATCCAGATTCCATTAAGTTCTGGAAGAAAAAGTATCTGGTCATCCGGAGTGAGGATCCTTGGGCTATCCCTACTTGGTGGAACCATTCTAAGCCGAGCTACGCAGCACCGGGGCCGGGGGACTTGACGGTGGAGGAATGGAGACTCGTTGAGCGTTTCCGTCTGTCGTATAGCATCAATTGGGGGAAGGTGACGGAGGCCCATCTGGCGAGCGTCGGACTGAGCCCTAGCCCGGCCGTGCCTCGTACGTGGTTGTTTCTTTCCTCACACTCTTCTTGTACTTTCTTGCTCATTTGTTCTTAATGGATCTTTTTACAGAAATGGATGAAGAGTCGATTAAGGCGCTGAGGCTCGCCATGAAGAAGAAGAAGGCCGAGAAGAAGGATGTCGTGGCGAAGACGACCGAGTTGTCCCAGGTGGTCTCCGAGGCCCCCATTCAGCCGAGGATGAAAAGGACTCGGTCGGAGACGGGTGGGGACGCGGTGGTCCAGGGGGGTTCGGATCAGGGTGCGGCCGCCGACCCTGATAAGGGGAAGGGTCCCCTGGTGGATCCCGGACTAGAGGAGAGACTTCGGCGAAGGTGGGTGCCAGATTGGTCGATCCGCGAGGGTGATTGCCTGGTCCAGGGGCGCCAGGCCGTGGAGGTTGCAGATAAGCTGGCGACCCCTCGGGATCGTTCGGATATGAAGTCCCAGACCCTGGACGAGGCGTACGTGCGTCTTGCGCAGGCCACTGTGCTGGTAAGTCAATCGAACCCCCTAGCTTTCGGGTGATATTGTTTAAGGAAGATTTCTTAGTAGTGTCTGGTTATGGCAGGCGACCGTGCAGGGGGCCCATGTGAGGGGCCTCTACGAGGCGGCGTTGCAGCGAGAGCGAGACCGGGCTGACAAGGCCGAGCAGGAGGTGACGGAATTGAAGGGAGAGCTCGAAGGCTCTCGTAAGAAGGAGGCGGAGACGAAGGCGGCTTTTGACAAGGAGAAGGAGGAATGGGCGAAGGCGAGGGTGGCTCAGGAGGAGAGGTCGGAGAAGGAGAAGAAAGAGGTGACTGAGTCGTGTCAGATCCTGGTGATCAACGCCCAGGATAGCAGTTATGCGAAGGCCCTCAGCCATGTGAGGCACTTTTATCCGACTATCGACCTGTCCAACCTCGAGTATGATATGGAGATTGAGGGGACACCGAAGACCCCTGGCGGACAAGGGTCAGATGATAAATCGGTTGCCGACCCCCCAACGGATCCGGCTGATATAGAGGTGGGAAAACCAGCTGTATAATTTTTGTCCTTCTTTTTCCTTCTCTCGATTGTATTTGCCTTCCGCGGACTGGCCACCGCATTTTTTGTATGGGAAAACTGAATTTATAAAAAGAGGGTTTTTTGGCTGGCTAAGTGTTCCAACTTCGAAGAATTTCTGAACCTCTTTGCTTATATGTCTTGAGTGGGCTGGTTCTCTTGTAGGTCACGGCTCCCCTTCCTGAGGTGGACCCCCTTCGTTCCGACGTGGCGTGGCTTCGGGGCAAGGTCGAGGCCTTAGAGGCCACTTTGGTTCGGTATCGAAAGAGGGCTCGCGACACTGATGCGGCCTTCCATTATTACAGGAACAAGTCTGAAGCCCTAAGTGAGGAGGCGAGCCGGCTGAGGAGGGCGATGGTGGATCGGGAGCTAGGGGGCGTTGGTCTTGGATACACCATGTCAAGTTCCTCGGTGCAGAGGCCTTCCTCCGAGAAGCTACTTCGCGATGTGATAGTGGAGAAGGAGATGGAGATACACCGCTATAGGACTATGTTTGGTGTTTCGACATCTTCCTCGAGGGGTCGGCGAGCAGAGGGGGCTCCCTCGGCGTTGCAACTGATGGAACGCATTCGATCCGTGGATGCCCAGAGCTCCGTGGCCGGGGTGTCGACGGTGGCAGAACCGAAGGACCGTCATGACGAAGAGAGAGTCCCAAGTCGTTTGGTCGGAGTGATCCCGCCCTTCACCGGGTCCGAGGGGCCCTAAGTCGGCGATCCCCTTTAGTTTGAGATGAGTGGAGTGGTCCTGTAACGGTATTTGCTTGTTTTCTCCGCACAAAATAAAAGAGTATGAATAAAGCTTTCTTTTCCTTCTTTGCTCTGGCTATCGGGGTGGTGAAGGGCGGTGTAGGCAAGGTCGGGCTCCGCCGATTCGTGAGGGATCTACGCGGGGCGACAGGGAGACCTCCGGTCCGGAGTTGGGTCGAACCTGCCGAGGCGTTTGGGGATGAGACCCGAGGGAGAACCCAGGTGCCGCACCCATTGCCCGGTACCGGGTCGGAGTTGCCGAGGTATTTAACTTTTGACAAAAAGAGACTTCTTTTATACCAGACCGGGGGGGGGGGGGGGGTCGCTGAAGCGGCCCTTTACACACGAATGTTTACAAAAGTTTTAATTTACTTAAGCCATGCTAGAACCTAAGCTTGCTCTCCCCGGAATTTCATGAGGTGCTCAGCGTTCCAGGGTCGGCTGATGGGTCGGTCGTTCATATCCGTCAGTCGGTATGTACCAGGGCGTACAGCCGCGACTACGCGGTATGGGCCTTCCCAGTTGGGAGCCAGTTTCCTCTTCTTGGTTGGATCAGAGACAGATAGCTTTCGCAAAACCAGGTCCCCTGCCTGGATGCTGGTGGGGCGGACTTTCTTGTTGTAAAATCTCTCGATCCGTTGCTGATAAATGCTCCTTCGGACCGCGGACTTCTCTCGTACTTCGGCGACGAGGTCCAGGTTAGCCCTCAGGGCGGACGCATTGTCGTCTTCATCGAAGGCTATGATCCGGGGAGAAGGCAATCCGACTTCGACGGGGATGACTGCCTCGGTCCCATAGGTCAGATTGAATGGCGTCTCCCCCGTGGGGATCCTCTGTGTGGTTCGGTGTGCCCATAGTACGCTGGGCAGCTCCTCAACCCATAGCCCTTTGGGGGAATTGTCAAGGCGCTTTTTGAGGCCGTCGAGGATTTGCCTGTTCGCATTCTCCGCTTGGCCGTTAGACTGAGGGTGGCAAATGGCGGAGAAACGCTGCTGGATGCTGATGTCCTGACAGAAAGATTGGAAGTTCTGCCCTTGGAACTGGGTTCCGTTGTCCGTGACGAGGATTCGGGGGATCCCGAATCGACAAATGATGTTCTTCCAAAAGAACTGTTGCACTTGGCGCTCGGTGATGCTGGATAGTGGTTCGGCTTCGATCCACTTGGTGAAGTAGTCGATGGCGACAATCAGGAATTTCTTTTGCCCTACCGCTGGGGGGAAGGGCCCCACAAGGTCCATACCCCACATGGCGAAGGGCGTAGGGCTCGCCAGGGATCGGAGGTTGGCTTGAGGAAGCCTTTTGATGGGGGAGAATCTTTGGCAGGGGCCGCACCTCTTGACTAAGTCTTGTGAGTCTTGAAGCATGGTGGGCCAATAGTATCCTTGATTCAGGGCCTTTCGGGCAAGTGTCCTACTCCCCATGTGGCATCCGCCGATCCCCTCGTGCAGGTCTTTGAGGGCGTAGCTGGCCTCGTCCCTGGTGAGGCAGCGGAGGTAGGGTTTGCCGTCGGCCAAGGTGTACGAGCGTTTGAAGAGGATGTTATCGATCATGACGAACCTTTCAGCTCGGATTCTGATTCGCCTGGCCTCGGCTTTGTCTTCAGGAAGCTCGGCCCGGTTTAAGAATTTTCGGATGGGAGTGGTCCAGTCGTCCGGGCTGGTCCCCTCTTGCACACACATCGCTTCCGGCTCTGGGCTACTGATGCTTGGCTCCAAGAGGACCTCGACGAGCACCGTACGATCGAGGCCTTCGAAGGAAGAAGAGGCAAGTTTGGATAGCGCGTCGGCTTGGGCGTTCTGTTCCCTGGGGACTCTGACAACCGTAGCGTCGTCGAAGAACGCCAAGAGTCGTCGGACCGCCGCCAAATACCTCATCATTCGGTCGTCGCGGGCTTCGTACTCTCCGTTGATTTGATGGATCACGAGCTGAGAGTCGCTAAACGCCCGGATTCGCTTGGCACCGGCTCGGTGGGCGAGGGTCAATCCGGCGATCATGGCCTCGTATTCTGCCTCGTTGTTGGAGGCTGGAAAGTTGAGGCGCAGGGAGTATTGAAGTAGGAATTGGTCGGGGCCGCGAAGGATGACGCCCGCCCCACTCCCCGTTTCGCAGGATGAGCCGTCAACAAAGACCTCCCAGGTCGGATCCGATTCTTCTACGTCAGGTTGCTCGGAGACAGTGCATTCAGTTATGAACTCGGCGAGGGCCTGCCCTTTAATGGCCGCCCTGGGATGATAGCTAATGTCGAACTGGCTCAGCTCGATCGACCATTTGACTAATCGGCCGGAGTTTTCGGGCTTGTGGAGGACGGTCTTCAGTGGTTGGTCGGTCAGTACTTGGACGGAGTGGGCCTGGAAGTAAGGTCGGAGTTTTCGGGCTGCCATAACCAGGGCATAGGCCACCTTCTCTATCTTCGCGTATCTCGTCTCGGCCGGGTGCAGCACTTTGCTTACATAGTACAGTGGTTTCTGAACTCCTTCCTCCTCTCGGACGAGGACGGCGCTGAGGGCGTAGTCCGAGGCGGACAGGTAGAGCCAAAGCGGCTCGCCCGGTTCGGGCTTGCTGAGGAGAGGCGGGTTGGCGAGGTACTGTTTCAGCTGTTCGAAGGCTTCTTGTTGATGGGTACCCCACTCGAAGCCCCCTTTCCCGCGCAAGGCTTTGAAGAAGGGGAGAGATTTCTCCCCTGACTTGGAGAGAAAACGGCCGATCGCCGCCAACCGACCTGTAAGCCTCTGAACCTCTTTGACATTCCGGGGCGAGGACATGTTAATGATGGCCTGTATTTTTTCGGGGTTTGCCTCAATGCCGCGCTGGCTGACGATGAATCCTAAGAACTTCCCCGTGGAGACGCCGAAGGCGCATTTAGCCGGGTTGAGCCTCATGTTGTGGCGTCGGAGGACACCGAAGGCTTCCTCGAGGTCGGCGACGTGGTCCGGCCCAGCCCGGCTCTTGACAAGCATGTCGTCGACGTAAACTTCTACGTTGCGGCCGATCAGGTCCTTGAAGACTCTGTTGACGAGTCACTGGTACGTGGCTCCGGCGTTTTTCAGCCCGAAAGGCATGACACGGTAACAATAAAGACCTTGGTCGGTGACGAACGAGGTCTTGGAGATGTCTGGTGGAAACATCCGGATCTGATTGTACCCCGAGAACGCGTCCATGAAGGACAGCAGCTCGTGCCCTGAGGTCGCGTCTATTAAAGCGTCGATGCGCGGGAGGGGGAAAGGATCTTTCGGACACGCTTTGTTAAGGTCCGTGAAGTCAATGCAGATTCGCCAACCCCCTGTCGCTTTCTTCACCATGACGACATTGGCCAACCACTCGGGGTAGCTGACTTCTTGGATGAATCGAGCGGACAAGAGCTTGTCCACTTCTGTTTTTACAATTTGTTGCCTCTCCGGGGCGACTTTGCGCCTCTTTTGGACGATCGGTTTAGAGTCAGGGAGGACGCTCAGTCGGTGCATGATCAAGTCTTCAGAGATTCCGGGCATATCGGAGGGCTTCCAAGCGAAGAGATCAACGTTGCGGCGGACGCAAGCGATGATGCCCGTCTTCAGGTCTTCGGCGAGTGAGCAGCTCACCCGGAACCATTTCGACTCATCCTCGGTGTCGAATAGGACCTCCTCCAGTTCGTCCACGGGCTCGGGGGCGGGGCCGTCTTTCTCGGGTTCGAGTTCAACGGCGCTGAGGGGGAGCACGCCCCCTCCCCTGGTGGTAACGCGACATGACCGTGCCGCTTCGACGCTGTCTCGGACGATGCTGACCCCTTGGGGGGGGAATTTGAGTTTCAGATGGTGGGCCGAAGGTATCGCCTGGAGGGAGTTTAGCCCGGGTCGGCCGAGGATGGCGTTGTAGGCCGCCTTGACGTGGATGACCATGAAATCCAAGGACTCGGTCCTCTTGTCAGGGGCCGGTCCAGCGGTGACGTCGAGGGTAATAATTCCCTCCACTACGACCGGGACGCCCGAAAGTTTGAGCAACGTGCATCCTGCTGGTTTGAGTTTCCCTCTGGATAATCTGAGACTTTCGAAGGTTCTGAGGAAGAGAATATTTACCGGGTTGCCGTTGTCAACAAGGATTCGGCGAACCTCACAATTGGCCATGCGGAGGCTAACGACGAGGGCCTCGCAGTGGGGGAGGTGAACTCCTTCGGGGCCCTCTCCTGAGAAGGAGACTGGCCGCGGTTGTAGCTCAGGAGAGGGGCTGTACTGAATAGCGTTCGTCTCCTGGGTGAAGGTTCTTTGGGAAGTATCGGTTTCTCCCCCCACCGGTCCCCCGTGGATGTAGTGTAGGGTGAATGGCGTATCCATGGATACCTCGGATTCGGGATCCTGACCCTGGGTGCGGTTTGGGTTAGGCTTCGGGGTTGGTGATCCCCGGTTCCTATCACCTTGCCGACCCCGTGGGCCGTCATCCCTGTGGGTCTGCCTCGGATGGTTCGGGGCCGAGTTGGAAGCGGCCCTTCCCCAGCTGTGGGTAATCTTGCGGTTGAGGATTACTCTCCGTAGGTCGGGCTGGGCTGTCCAGCCGACGCTCCTTTGGGACTCCCGAGGGGGAGCCTTGTGTTTCGACGTGCGTGGCCTGGCTTTATCCGTCGATGGGGGCGAGTCCCGTTGGTTGACGGGGGAAGCAGCCCCCTTTCCTTTGGAGGCCATGAGGATTCGGCTGTCGATGGCCTTTGAGGGTCTGGGTCGGATCGGCTTCTGGAGCAGCTGTTCCCACAGACGGCGCCAACCTGATGCTGTTTATTTCTGAGAAACGTGTGGAAGCACCAGGTGTGAGTTCGAACTCAATTTGTATTGAAGGAGATTGCCGCTCGTCTGCCGACCTTCAGTTGACCTTCTGGGACCTACGATGAGCTCGAAAAGATGTTGAAGGTTGGGCTCGGATCGGAAGGGTCGGATCCGAGGTCTTGTGTACCTGCAGACGGTCCTGAAACACCGGGGTTTGTCCCGGTGGCGGACCCTCCGACGCTCTAGTCAGTCTCTGTGAGAGAGTAGCAATAACTAGGTATATTTAAGTGGCAAAAGATTGATTACCTCAAAAGGTGGGTGTGGGTCTAGTATTTATAGAGAATCCCAACCGGGTTTGGTTCCACTTGGGGGCCGGGTTTGGATCCGAAAGCCCATGGGCCTGACGTGGCAGAAGGCCCAGGGGGTTTAGGGCGGACGTGGCGATACCAGGAGTGGTATAGGGCTGACGTGGCGAAACCCTTGGCGGTATTTGGAGCTGACGTGGCCCATCGTGAGCCCCCTGCGCCTCTGGGGGGAATCGGAGGGCCTAGGCTGCGCCAGGTCATCCTTCTGCCCCGCCAGAGAGGGGAGACGGCCTGTGGGACTGCCCCGGATCGGACTCCGAGGGCTACTGAGGCTCGTCGGTACGAGGAGGCCGGCACCGTGAGGGCAAACACGAGGTTCGGCGCCGACCCTGAAGTGGTCCGGAGCCGAACCAGGTTGCCATCTTTACCTTTCTGAGTGGGAATTGTATTGGGCCCTGGTTGGGCCTCAGGCCATTTTTACCCTGTCACAGCTTGTTTCCAGGGATGGTCCGGTCTAAAAGTTAACCTGGCCAAATCGTCCATTATTCCGATGACTGATCTTCCGGTTATATTACTGAAGGATATTTCCGAAATCTTGGGATGCAAGATTAGCGATTACCCATTCAAATACTTGGGTACTCCAATCAGGCCGGGAGCCCTGTTGAGGGAAGATTGGTCCCCGCTCATTGCTAAGATTCAAAAGAAATTAGCTGGGTGGCAAAGTAGGTTCCTAACCCTCGGAGGGAGGATCGTACTGTTAAACTCCGTAGTTAGCGCGATCCCACTTTATCTCATGTCTATCTTCGAGCTCCCAAAGTGGGTTATCAACAGTATCGACAAGCTTAGAAGGCGTTTCTTATGGAAAGGGGCGGACGAGGGGAACAAAGGCTACAACCTTGTCAACTGGGGAAGAGCCTGCAAAAGAAGGGAATTTGGGGGGCTGGGGATCCTGGATCTTAATGATATGAACAAAGCCCTTCTGAGCAAATGGTGGTGGAAGATATCTAATGATCGCAAAGGATGGTGGAGCTACTCATTTGCTCAGTTTCGGAAGAGACGCAGGTTTAGATACGGAGGGAAGAGCGCGTCGGCTAAAGTATCCGCTATTTGGAAAGGTATAGCAAAGCAAGGAGAGATGTTCTTCTCCAACACAAGTTGTAAGGTAGGCAACGGGCTTAACACAAGATTCTGGAAGGACAAATGGTGTGGGAAGACTACCCTTCAGAACCAATTTCCTAAGGCGGCGGAAGCAACGATCAATCTAGATCTTTTAGTAGCAGACGTAAGAAAGAGAGGGAAACTGAAATTTACAGTGTCCCAGAACATTTGCTCCGAGTCCTTGACTCAGTTCGAAGCGATTAACAGTATCGTTACCCAGGAAGATGGTCTGAGTAATTGTTCAGCTGACGAGAGATGGTGGGACAGAGATAACTCTAAGCTATTTTCGGTCTCATCCATGTATAGGTGGATCAATGACGGAGGGATTAGATGCCCAGTACAAACTGTTATCTGGGGGGCTCTTGTTCCATTCAGGGTCAAAGTTTTTTGCTGGCTGGCATTTAATAATGCGTTCCTTTCGAAAGCAAACCTGAGGAAGAGAGGCATGCAGATCGACCCGACCTGTGGAAGATGCTCCTTGGCAGAGGAAGACGGAAATCACATTCTCTTTAGTTGTCCCAGAGCTAGACTTACCTGGGAGATAGTCAGTAGGGGTTTTGGGTGTAGTCAGGCTCCTAACTCTATATCAGTTATTTGGGGGTCATTTAGAGAAACATTCATTAGACTAGAAGATAGAAGGTCTTGGGATATTGCAACTGCTGCATTAATATGGAATTTATGGCTTGAAAGAAATGATTTCGTTTTTCGCAATATTTCATACAGATTTCATCACTCCATACTTAAAATTTTCCTTTTCATCCATGATTGGGCAGGTGCTCAGGAGGCAAGGAAGAAACCAAGGATCGCAGAAAGGGAGTAGTCTGACTTGGGTTCTCAGCGCAGACTCATACTATTGCAAGAATGGTGTCGTACGCTGACGATCATATGGAGTGGTTTTTGTCGCCAACAGTGAAGGGGCTTTTGGACTGTCGGCAGTGGCAGGATGTTTAGTTTAAGAATGTTGTTGCTTTAATTTTAATTCAGTCATGTAATATTCAGGTGTTGTACTACTTTGTTTCCTTAATCGTTCGTTAATGAAACGATGGATTAGTCCATCTTTTATCAAAAAAAAAAAAAACACCTTACTGGATGGAAGGGAGGCCTGATTTCCATGGCCGACAAAGTGGTTTTGGCCAAGCATGTACGCAAAGCGCTTTCTATCTTGCTATAATTTGCAAACCACCCAGACGTTGAAATGTGTTTTGAGTTAGAGATTGAGAAGATAATAGAGATTTCTCGTTTCATTGTGTAGATTCATTTATTTGATCGCGACTACATTTGTCGTCATCAACTTATATGAGGCTTGCATTTGAAAAGTAAGTGACTTTCATATGGCTTTACAAGGTAAGTTTCTCTCTTCTCTATGTTCTTTCTCTAGGGATGGCTCCTTTTGGAGTGACATTTTCAAATCTTAGATATGATTACCCTTGACAACTTTGGCTTCGATTAGTACCTGCAATAATATTTCTGACAATTTGACTTACATAATGCATTTTATTTCATTTTGCGCTAATGTGGCCACAACAAGTCCCAGGGGGAGAATTGCGAGCATATTCCAGGTAGAGGAGTACGATGATAAGGAGATCCAGATCGGTCTGACGATCGATTGAGAGCCAGCACTGCAGATTCTGACCATAGACACCCACCACCCCAAGGTTTGATTGGGGGAATTATGTATTTTCTGCGGTTACTCTAGTTTGCGTTTGTCACACCCCCTATATTTGGGGTGGAATTTCTGTACTTTTGTTCTAGTTCTTTGTAGTGAGCTCAGTACTCTGAGTTCGTTTTGTTAATATCTTATTAATGAAACAGGGTGACCAGACTCCATATTTTCTTCAAAAAAAAATAAAAATAAAAAAAAAAACTTTGGCTTCGATTCTACATGAACTTCGGAATCATGGAAAGCTATTGGTGAACTCTATGAAGCTACTCTGGGACAATTGTCAATGGAAAATAGGCAATTGGTATAATGTAAAGTTTTGGTCCTTTGTGCCCATCTACATGTTAATTGCCACTAGAAATTGATGTGAATGATATAGATAAAAGGATGGTTTAATTCAATCATCAAATGCAAGACACAATTCAGTTTTGTCTCTGGTGCCTTCATCCTTTCTCCATTCTCAACATTGCTCCACCCGGTGCAACTGTCAATGATGAATGCCCTGGAACGCTAATGCTTCTTATGAATTCACTGTCAAAAAGCGCTTATGAAATTTTTTTTTTACAAGTAATTCGAATTGTTCAAGTCATTCAGAAAAATGTGGATCATTCTATGTAATACAAGCATTTTTTGGAAGATGGTTCATATTTAACCTACTAAGCATTTACTAAATCTATGAGGAATTACTAGTCATTCGCTTGATTGTTTGTACACGATGTTTAAATTATTCCCAAATGCAAGATCATGACCTTTTTGGTAGCTCCACCATCGTTGAATGCTGGAAAGAGCTCGAGAACTATCTGGATGGAGATATCTGACCATTTGTTCCGCATCTTTCATTTGTTGGTTCAATTCTTTTGCTGTAGTGGTAGAGCTTAGTCTCTTAAACATAATCATTGCTTGAGCTTGTAAATGAGAGAATCAGTGAAGAGTGAAAACCAAAGCCCATTCATATTTTGTGAAACCCGAAAATAATTTAGAAGCTCAATTATGACATGAAGAACAGTTATTGTCAGAAACAATGTGATGGCTACAAATTAAACACAATAACAAAGGATCCATGATTCTGTCAGAGCTGTCTTTTTTGGCAACATCCAAGAAATGAGAACAAACTTTCCATCTTAATCCTTAAACCTCGGAGATCCTACCTGCAGTTTCGTGACAACTTCTCTTTTCTTAAAACGGAGGAATTTCTGTCAAGAAAAGTATTTAGGAAAGATGTCAGCTCCATGCTCTTTCAATATACGTAAGCTCACTGAAAACATATAACCAGAGAAGAATACACTCGTATACACACACTTACACTTCGAGCTATTGCTTGTAATTTTAGTTGTCATGAACAATTGCTGAAAAGAGCATCTGATTGATATCCTCATCATTTTCCTCGTCATTCCCTAAATTCAGCTCGCAAAGTTTCAATTGTACAGCAATTTTTATATACAGCAGAAACATACGAGTAGACATGAAATAAATACCTGTCCTTACTCCAACTTGATCTGCCCACTCACTAATAACCTGCAACAGATGTCCAATTAAAATATAAGGGTGATTAAAAATCCTTTTTGAGTTTGGTTATAGACAATGCTTTATATGAACATAAACATCTACAAGATTCCCTATTATTAGTAGATGACATGATCCTTCCATAGTGTATAGATATGTATAATTTTTAAGTTGCAAGTTAACGAACAAACGTTGGCTACATTACCTTTATATGCCCTAACATTTGTCCACCTTTACCTTTAAGTATTCCCATGTGAAAAACTTTACCTTTGGCTTTAAATACTTCAATGTTCCACTAATTTACATTTTGCTACCTAACGTTACCAATATCTTAAATAATGGACAGAATACTCCCGCATGATATATAGTGTAGATTCTTGATTCTAATGACTACAACACGATACACATATGTTCTATTTTACATATCCCTTGCAGTGTGTACTCAACGCTTTCTAGACTCAAGATCAAGCTACAAGACAAGGAACCTTTCAAGGCTCAAGATCAAGCTACAAGACACTAGAGCTTCAAAGATTTCCAAAATAATCAGCTCAAAAGAGTGTCTTGTAAATTCATTGTAATCTTTGATATGTTTTAGAAAATTTGTAAAAGCCTTGATGCACAAACCCATACATCCCTTAGGAACTAAAATAAGATTTATTAAAATCAAAATGTCAAAATCAAGCTTGTACAAGTTCAGCTGTCAAAGTACTAGTCGACTTACTTCGATAAGCAATCGACTGTTCTAGTATGAAACAGACTGAACTTACTCAAGCTCTGACCAGTCGACTCCTTTGGCAACCCAGTCGACTGTTCGAGCTGTTTTGACAGTTTTTTGAAGTTTAAAATTTGATTTTCAAACTCAAACTTTTCTGCCGTTTGTTGGCAGTTGATGAACCTTTCTCCAATGTTCTTGGAGTTCTTACTCTATAAATAAAGTTCAGAATGAACTTGGAAAAGGTTACCCAATATTTTTTTTTATCAAGTCTTTGCTTTTAATTGTGAAAAAGAACTTAAAACTTTCAAGTACTCTCATTCTCTAGACTTGGTTCTCTAATTTCAGTATTGCATAACAACGATTACGTTCAAGACTGCGATTAGAAGTTGACCTATAGCCTCTATACAAAAAGCACACTCAAAAATCAAGGCTTTAGGTGTTGTAATCTTCTATTTCTTTGTTGTTCACTCTTGGGTTGTGAGAGTGGTCCTCTCGGTTGGAGAGAAGGGCTCTTGGTGTAGAGTCAGTGTCACTCTAGGTTGTAGAGTAGGGTCTTGCTCTCTCTCTCTCTCTCGTAGTGAGAGAGGTCTATGGGTTTGGCATAGAAGTTGCCAAAGGTCGTAGGGTATTCCTGTACTTTTTCAAGAATAGTGAAAAATCTCAAGTGGGTTGCTTGGAAACTGGATGTAGGTCGGGAGGACCGAACCAGAATATATCGCCGTGTTAGCATTGTTGATTCTCTGTGGTTTGAATTCTCTAACTTGCAACTTTAATTTCGCTTCACTTTATTGTAATCTATGTCTGATCAGTCGACGGTTTCTGTATTAAGTCGACTTAACAGACTCGCTATTCTTCGGTTGATTAATTATCTTTTATCTGGCGTTTCAGTCGACTGGCTTTTCGTTTCCAGTCGACTTAACAGTTGCGTCAAGTTTAAATTATTATTTATTTTTTACATAACACTATTCCCCCCCCCCCCCCCCCCTGGTGTTTCTTGCCTTGCATACAAGATCCAACATATAGGACATTTTTGCCCCAAAATTTACTTTATTTGGACAGAAATTAACGATTTAAGGCTTGGATAGGGTAAAGAGGTAGAATTGAGATCGAACTCAGTAGAGGGAAGTTTGATGCATCTCAAATAAAGGAGGATAGAAGGAAAAAAAAAGTTCAAGCAGAGGGATGTGTCTTTTAAGTTTTAACTTTTTTCATTAGGTAGCAAAAGACAAGAACGTAGGGTATTAGAAGGTGAAGTTTTTCGTATGAAGGTGTTTAAAGGGAAAGGTGTGTAATCATTAGGGTATATAAGTGTAATTTACCCAATAAAATTTTACAAAACCAAAAGGGTTCAATTCTTCTCACTGCCACATCCTAAAAGAAGCTAACTTGCTACAAAAGCATTTCCTGTTATATGGTTGTCAAGATGGGATATACATTTATAGGCAAGGGTGGCATGATCAGTTAATAATCTAATCTATCTGAACCCAAATTTTCGGGGTCTCGATGCTAATAACTTAGTGGATAGATTAGATTATTGTCTCCTTGAAAACATTGGCAACTGGGGCTTGTGCTTGACTACAAAACAGAAGCAAGTGCCGCTGCTTGCTACTGACTGGAGCAAAAGGGGTCGGGAATCTTTACTGATATGTGAGTCATTAGTGCTAATGTTGACAGAAAAGCAGTTTTGTTTATCTAAGTTATATAGAACACCATCATATATGCTTGGCTCATGAGGACTAGATTTCATTTTTCTGAACTTGAAAATCTTGCATGAGAAAATTTCATATCTTTTGCATGTTCCTCGACTAATTTGTTCAAATTTTTATTATTTTCCTGATTTTCTACCCTTCTATATTATTTTATTTTCCCCAAAATTTTGGAAATTGCATGCACCATTAATGTGGTATGAAGGACTAATTTGCATAGTCCCTCAGACCACAATTTGTAACGTTGTATCCATCTGCACTTAAATCTTGAATTAATTTATGTAAACATAGAAGTATTTTACTAAGTAAAATTAGCCTCATCCATAGTTGTCAAATCATGATAAGTGTCGTGTACCATGTTCTTCGTAGTGCATATTGTATTTTATTGTGTATGGCAATATAAATAATAATGTAATTAGGTATATATCTACTATCATAGAAATAATGGCATATTTAAATAAACACCAATTTAATCAAGCAACAATAACAACAAAAACAAAGCGTTCATCCCAAGTTTTTGGGGTCAGCTACATGAATCCTTCTCCATTCAACTCTAATGTAGGCCACTTCCCTTGTCAAATTAACATATTCCAAATGTACATTAATAGCTTCTACCCATGTTCATGTTGGTCTATCCCTAGTTCTTTTTGCTCTTCAAACGTCTATCATTTCAATTTTCCTACCTAGAGCATTTATTGGTCTTCTTTGTATTCTAAAGCATTGTATCTTCAATTAGGGGAACCTTTACTTTCTTCTGTACGCATTCATGTCTTAATTTGTCTTTTAATGTGTTTCAACTTATTCACCTTAACTTGCTGAAATTTTTCATACTTCATTCATCAATGGTCTGAGATTTTACCTATTCATAAAAGGAATAAGCTTCGAGTAGACCAATTGGATGTTGTTATTTTATCTATGATTCAACAGGGTATGAATAATACTTCATGATTTTATATTCTTTTACTAATTTGATTTCCTGTGCCGATGTGATTAACGTTGATGATTGAAGCCTCATCTCGTGCATTATTTTTTGCTGTTTCTTTACTTGTGATATACCTTCAAATGCTGGATGGTGAAGATTTATGTTTTCTGTGGATGATAGAAGATGTAATGCTGTTGTTTTTCAGAGTTGAATAATGGAGTTTTTTGGTAGAGTTTGATGCTGGACTTGTAATGCTTCTGACTGTTTTGATGTGGTTCTATTAAGAGAATATACTGTTGGTTTATGTATTGTGTTGGAACTTTGATTATATTGGAGTGTTCTCCTTTTGGTTAAGATGTAACTCACGCTCACTTTATAAATGTATTTTTAACTGCCCAACACTCAGTTGGTCGTCTAGCAGTTCTATAAAATGTTCCTTTTAATTCCAATAGTATGTGTTGATCGCACAATACTCTTGATGCATTTCACCCTTTTAACCAACCTGCTTTAATTAATTAATTCTATGTGCAATCTCTCTAGTCTCATGAATGATTGATCCTAAATAACGAAAATGGTTGCTCTTAGGTAATTCATGGTCCTCAGTGCAAACTACACTTTCATCAACTCTCTGATTTAGAAGTTATTCCTTCTCGAGTGTCATCAATCAAAACCATTTTATATACAAACAACATTCACCATGGAAACTCATCTTGGATATGCCTAATTAATTTACTCATAACTAAACAAATAGATATGGACTTAAGGATGACCTTTGGCGCAAGCCTATGATCCTATGGTAATATGGAATGACTCGATCATTTCTCCACTCGTCCTTACAGAAGTTACTATCTTATCATGCATACCTTTAATGATATCAAAATAACTACAAGACACTTGTTTATTCTCTATGACCGACCACAAATCTCTCTACTGTCTCTGTCATAAGCCTTTTCCAAATCAATAAAGAGCATATGAAGATCTTTTTTCTTCTCTGTATACTTTTCATCAGTCGTCATAGTATCTATAGCTTCCATAGTCGACCTCCCCGACATGAACCAAATTGATTTTCCAACACTATTGTTTCCATTCTTTAATTTTTACTCGAATACTCTCTCAAAGTTTAATCGAGTGACTCCCAAGTTTTATCCCACGATAATTTGTACAACTTTGAATATTTGCTTTATGGTTATAAATAAGTACCACAATACATTTCGTCCACTTCTCGGGCATTTTTTAGTCTCTAGAATTCTATTGAAAAGCCTAGTCAACCACTCTAGGCTGCTATCTCCTAAATATTTCAAACTTCAATAGGAATATCATCATGTCCAACCGCCTTTCCACTTTCCATTTTTATCAAATCATCTTTTACACCTCGAAGCCTAATTTTCCGACATTTTGTATAGCTTATATTGGTCAATATTTCACTAGAATCTACCTTAGGATCTTCGGCGTCTCTCATTAAACAACTTACAAAACTAACTCCATCTCTTATTAATATCATCATCCTGGACAAAAATAACTCCAACTCTTTGATCCTTGCTCTTTAAACATTTCACATTACCTAAGTCCCTACTCTTCATTTCTCTCATCCTAGCTAGCTTGTATATATCTTTCTCCCCCTTTCCAGGTTTCCAACTTCATATATAAATTATCATAAACTTTAGACTTAGCATCTCTAACGGCTTTCTTAGCTTCTTTCTTTGCTATGTTTTTATCTTTTAAATTTTTCCTCACTTCGACACTTTTACCGATCCTTACAAGAAGTTCTCTTTGCCTTAACTAACTTTTAAACTACATTATTCCATCACTAAGTCTCCTTATTAGGCACTCTTATACCTTTAGATTCTTCAACAATATCTTTGGGCACTTCTTTAATGCAATTAGATATAGTATTCCACATTATATTAATAATATCATTTATATTCGAACTTCTAGCAAGAACTAATAAAACAAATTGTTAGGAACATTCACTAGATCCGTTTAATAGGAACATAAAATATTAAATAAATTAACTATTTATAAAGTTAAATAAAAAGGAAACAAAAAGAAAAAGTGTCCAACACTTATGCGACAAACATAATATAAGCAAATTGATTGGCTACAAGGTCGATAACCAAATGATGCTAGAAAAATAAACTGCAAAAAATTAATAAAAGTACAATTCATAAATAATACAAACCATAGATATAGAAGATTGAACAAATCAACCGCTTAAACACTGCCCGCGATTGTTTAAACATTCTGAGATCGCATAATCATCATCCTCAACCTCATTTTCTCTATCGATCAACTAAAACAAGAGGTCGACTTGTATCTGTTGAAGAATCTACCACAACTCGTAGTGCTAATAGTGGAAACACACCACATGCAATAGATACTACCAAGACTTTGATTAACCAAGAACAAGCCACCACGATATATGTAAGATCTCACAAGAACACAATCAATATGCAGAGATAACCAATACTTCTTATTCCCCAAGAAATACAAAGATTACAACTCTCAATTTGAAACACTCAGCACAATCATCTCTTGAAGTTGAACAATGATAACGGCTCACCAATTCTCTCTAATCGGTTATTCAAACCCTAGAGTCTACAACCATATATATAGCCTCCAAGTAAATCCTAAAAGATAAACACAAATCCAGCTTATTGGGCCTTAAACTTGTTAGCCCAAATAACACACAACCGCTGTCGGTCGACCGCACCCCCAGGTCGGTCGATTGCAACGTGTAAAGCCCACACCCGAGACATGACCAGTCGATTACACGGTCAACCGTCTCTCTGTTGAACCCTATACACTAGAAGAACTCTCAGCAGCTTGGGTCGGTCGACCGCAACTCTTCAGCTGCACTTCTTCTACTTGCTGTTGTCTTCTCTTGATGTCTTTGTCTCCTCCTCTTCTTCTCCAACTTCAAGTACTCCGTGCTTAAGTGTATTTGAGGTCATAATCTAAACAATCTCCCACTTGGACCAAATACACAACGCTTCAAAGTTATTGTAATCTTACCTCGCATTATCTCTCCTAATCTCTCACTTTTATGGAAAACTCAAGTACTCCCCACTCTCATGAAGAGCACCTCCACCACTCCACCACGTGGAGTGCACCAACCACCACTCATCACCTCACGAAGGAAGTTCTCCACCAATCACATAGAACACGAATACCGGAGAAACAACCTCCCGTGTCGGATTCCATGTTACAAATGTTGTGCGCGAGTACAAATCAAACCAACAAGAATCAATGCGGAATACAAAGAGAGAACCAGCGAGAAAACACAAAACAAACCAATCACAAGAGGACGCACAGATTTAATGTGGTTCGGCAAAATACATGCCTACAATCTCCACCTTGGCGAGATCTTCCACCAACCAACAATCTCCACCTTGGCAAGATCTTCCAAGTAGCCCAAGCAATCTCCACAAATACTCCAAATGCTCATCATCAAATGTAACAACAAGTGGTATGCTCTGATACCCATTGGTGATAATTTGAAGAAGAAGAAACCCCAACCGCCCCGTGGATGTAGGCATGTATTTTGCCGAACCACATTAAATCTGTGCGTCCTCTTGTGATTGGTTTGTTTTGTGTTTTCTCGCTGGTTCTCTCTTTGTATTCCGCATTGATTCTTGTTGGTTTGATTTGTACTCGCGCACAACAAGTGGTATCAGAGCTGTTGGTGCGACCTAGAGAGAGATGGCGGGTGATGCAGATGCAACCAAGGAAGTTGTGGGATCAAGTTCATCAAGAACAACGATTCACAACGCAAAATTTGAAGTTGAAAAATTTGATGGGACAAACAATTTCGGGATGTGGCAATGTGAGGTTTTGGATGTTCTTGTTCAACAAGAACAAGATGTTGCTTTGGAAGTTGAAAAACCTAAGGATATGTCCGAAGCAGATTGGAAGAAGTTGAATCGAGTTGCGTGTGGGACTATTCGGCTCTTTATTGAGAAGGCTCAGAAGTACGATTTGATGAGAGATACCGTTGCTGCGGTGTTGTGGAAGAAGCTCGAAGACAAATACATGAGGAAAAGTTTGGAGAATCGGCTGTATTTGAAGAAGAGACTTTTTCGCTTCACCTATACGGAAGGTATGTCTATGAATGCTCATGTGGAATCATTTAATAAATTATTGGCTGATTTGTTAAATTTGGATGAGCAAATTAAGGATGAAGATAAAGCCCTAATTCTGTTGAATTCATTACCTGAAAGTTATGATCATTTAGCAACTACTTTATTATATGGAAAAGATACTGTGAAATATGAAGATGTTGCAAATGCTTTGTTGAATAATGAAACTAGGAGAAGGGATAAGATGGTTGATAGAGAAACTTCTGAAGCGTTGATTGTAAGGGGCAGGACTGAGACTAGATCTGAGTCCAAATCTGGGAAAAAGGGAAACAAATCTCGTTCCAAATCGAGAGGAGTTTCAAAGAACAGGAAAATACCGGCCAAAGATGAATGTGCTTTCTGTCATGAAAGGGGGCATTGGAAAAAGGATTGTCCAAAGCTGCGAAATAAGGGAAATTCGACTGCAAATGTGACTGTTGATAATTTAGAAAGTGGCGAGGATGTTTCTTTTGCACTTGCTTCTAGTCCCTCACTTTATCAAGAAGTATGGTTTCTTGATACAGCAGCCTCCTATCATATGTCTTGGAAAAAGGAGTGGTTTACTTCTTTGGAGTATATGGATGGTGGTGTAGTTTTGATGGGAAATGATGCACCTTGTAAGAAGGTAGGAATCGGGAAGATTGAATTGCTAATGCACGATGGTCTTATTAGGGAGCTTTCAGATGTATGGTATGTTCCAGATTTGAAAAAGAATCTGATTTCACTAGGTGCTTTGGAGGCCAGTGGTTTGAAATTTGCTAGTGAAGGTGGCATTCTGAAGGTGACTAGCGGATCACTCGTGGTGATGAAAGGGCAAAGAAAGAGGAACTTGTTTTTCTTGCAGGGAAAAACATATTTGGGTCAGGCTGCCAGTGTAACTGAAAGGCCTAAACAAGTTGTTCCCGACTCTACTAGGTTGTGGCATATGCGACTCGGGCATGCAGGAGAAAAGGCCTTGCAGGGGCTTGTGAAGCAAGGGTTGCTTAAAGATGCTAAAGGGTGCAAGTTGGAATTTTGTGAACATTGTGTTTTGGGTAAGCAAACTAGGGTGAAATTTGGTACAGCTGTACATCAGACAAAGGGTATCCTCGATTATGTGCACACAGATGTTTGGGGACCTACTCAGACACCTTCTATGAGTGGTAGACACTGGTTTGTTACTTTTGTTGATGATTACTCCAGACGAGTTTGGGTATATACCATGAAGCACAAAGATGAAGTTTTGACATTGTTCACAAGTTGGAAGAAGAAAGTTGAAAATCAGACTGGTAGGAAGATTAAGGTTCTGAGGTCAGATAATGGAGGGGAATATAAGAATGATCCGTTTCTGAAGTTGTGTGAAAATGAAGGGATCCAGAGGCACTTCACAGTTAGGAAGACTCCACAGCAAAATGGGGTTGCAGAAAGGATGAACAGAACCTTACTTGAGAAGGTAAGATGTATGTTAGCACAGTCTGGGTTGAAGAAGACATTTTGGGCAGAAGCTGTTATATATGCAAGCCACATCGTCAACCGTTTACCATCAGCAGCACTTGAAGGCAAAACGCCTATTGAGGTATGGAGTGGTAAACCTGCATCTGATTATAGTTTTTTGCATATATTTGGTTGTCCTGCTTATTTTCATGTAACTGAAACTAAACTTGATGCAAGAGCCAAGAAGGCTATATTTGTTGGTTTTAGTACTGGTGTCAAAGGTTACAGGTTGTGGTGTCCAGAACAGAAGAAGTTAGTAATCAGCAGAGATGTGACTTTTGATGAGACCAGCATGATTAGCTCGGGACAGTCGACTGGTGGTATATGTCAGTCGACTGGTGAGCAGCAGAAGAGTGGGACAGTTCTTCAACAGGTGAGTAGAAGAAGTTCGGGACAGTCGACTGATGAACAGGAGCAGTCGACTGATGGTCCAAAACAGCAGAATTGTGGGAGCTCGGGACAGTCGACTGGTGGCAATAACCAGTCGACTGGTAGGAGAGTTTTTCAACAGGTGGAGTTAGAAAAGTTGTCAGTTGAAAATCCTGTTCCTGTCCAAGATGATGATGATGTGGTTGATACTGAGAATGATGAAGAAGTTCCTATCCAGCAGGAAGAATCAATTGCAGTAAGAAGGCAAAGAAGAGATATCAAACGACCGTCTCGTTTTACAGATACAGTTGCATTTGCTCTTCCCATTGTAGATGATGAAGTTCCCTCCAACTTCAAAGAAGCCACTAGAAGTTCAGAAAATGCAGATTGGAAAGTTGCTATGGATGAAGAGATGAACTCTCTTCATAAGAATAAGACTTGGGATCTAGTGCAACTACCAAAGGGGAAGAAAGCAATTGGTTGCAAGTGGGTGTATACGAAGAAAGAAGGTCCAAAAGGCAGTGTTCGGTTCAAGGCTAGACTAGTTGCAAAGGGGTATGCTCAACAGGAAGGAATTGACTACAATGAAGTGTTCTCTCCGGTTGTGAAGCATCCTTCTATTAGGATTTTGTTGGCATTGGTAGCACAGTTTGATCTTGAGTTGACACAGATGGATGTGAAGACTGCGTTCTTACATGGGGATCTAGATGAAGAGATTTATATGTTACAGCCAGATGGGTTCAAGACAGCTGGGAAGGAAAATTGTGTTTGCAGGTTGAAGAAGTCTCTCTATGGTTTGAAGCAATCTCCAAGGCAGTGGTATTTGAGGTTTGATCAGTTTATGAAGGTGCAGAGATATTCCAGAAGTGAGTTTGATCATTGTGTTTACTTCAGGAAGTTGCAGGATGGCTCTTTCATATATCTGTTATTATATGTGGATGACATGTTGATTGCCTCTAAGAATGCTAAGGAGATTCAAAATTTGAAGAATCAGTTGAGTTCTGAATTCGAGATGAAGGATCTTGGCGAAGCCAAGAAGATACTTGGGATGGAGATAGCTAGAGACAGGGCAAAGGGCATAGTGAGTTTGACACAGAAGCAATATCTTTTGAAGGTGCTGAAACGGTTCGGTATAGATGAGAAGACTAAACCAGTAAGTACACCCTTAGCCAGTCATTTTAGAATTAGTGCTTCTCAGTCTCCAAGTACAGATGAGGAGAGACAGTATATGGCAAATGTACCTTACACTAGTGTAGTTGGCAGTTTGATGTATGCCATGGTTTGTACTCGACCAGACATCTCTCAGGCGGTGAGTATGGTTAGTCGATATATGCATGATCCAGGCAAAGAGCATTGGCAAGCAGCTAAATGGATTCTAAGGTACATAAGTGGCACCACAGATGTGGGTTTGAAATTTGAAAGGGATGACAATATTAGCAGGTTATTAGTTGGATATGTTGATTCAGACTATGCAGGTGATCTAGATAAGAGGCGGTCTACTACAGGCTATTTGTTTACGATGGCTAGAGCACCTATAAGTTGGAGGTCAAATTTGCAGTCCACTGTAGCGTTGTCTACTACTGAGGCTGAATACATGGCGGTTGCTGAGGCCATGAAGGAAGCCATTTGGATACATGGACTTTTGAAGAGCTTGGGGATTCATCGGGAGAAGGTGGAGGTACACTGTGACAGTCAGAGTGCTATTCATTTAGCGAAGAACCAAGTTCATCATTCGAGGACCAAACATATTGATGTCCGTTATCACTTTGTGCGTGATTTGATAAAGGATGGTGATATTCATTTGGTGAAGATTGGGACAGCTGATAATCCTGCTGATATGTTGACCAAAGTTGTTGGAGCAGCCAAGTTCAAGCATTGCATGAACCTGGCTAATATTTTGCATGTTTGATGATTTGGAATGGGGGGTTGGAATAATGCTTCGCTAGTTGTTCGCCTAGTATGTGATATCATACTAAGGTGGAGTTTGGATTTGTTGTTACATTTGATGATGAGCATTTGGAGTATTTGTGGAGATTGCTTGGGCTACTTGGAAGATCTTGCCAAGGTGGAGATTGTTGGTTGGTGGAAGATCTCGCCAAGGTGGAGATTGTAGGATAATGGCTCGATTCTGGTTCAGATTGTTTTGGAGTATCTGCAGCAAAAGAAAGTTACAGCATAAGTCGACTGATAGAAGGATCAGGCGACTGTCCAGAGAGTTTTCGAAGGCTAAAGATACAAGCAGCAGCAGAGGATCAGTCGACTGATCGGTCGACTGCCAGATGGAGTGCCAGTCGACTGGTAAGTCGACCAGTCGACTGTCGACGAGATTTTGAACTAGATCAGGCCCAATTCGAAAAGGCCCAATAGTTTCCCTATAAATACACTTGTTAGGGTTTTGTAATCTGTGACGAAAATTAGAGATCCCTATTTCGGTTTTGCAGCCGTCGTTATTTGTAAGGGTTTGTTTTCGCCCATTGGTGATAATTTGAAGAAGAAGAAACCCCAACCGCCCCGTGGATGTAGGCATGTATTTTGCCGAACCACATTAAATCTGTGCGTCCTCTTGTGATTGGTTTGTTTTGTGTTTTCTCGCTGGTTCTCTCTTTGTATTCCGCATTGATTCTTGTTGGTTTGATTTGTACTCGCGCACAACAACAAAGACTCCCCAACTCGCAAAACCTCCATTAACATCGGACATGGTTCAAAGCCTCTATGCACCCTCGGTACTAGAAGTCTCCGTGGACGACACCTTCACAATATCTCTGCAGACTGTTCAACCCCTACAATCCCATTTCGGTTACCCTCATCGACATCATCCTGTATATCGATACCAGTGTTCTCTACCTCACAAGAGCGACTTGAAGCTCCGATTGCCATGTCACAAAATACCCTTACCGCAACAACGTTTTGCCCTCTAGGATCACTTCCATGACCAGCAGCTCCCACTAAATTAGTAATCTCCCTTCCACAACTGAAAGAACTCGGTTACACCCCACACAACCACCTACTCGATTCCGGCTGAGAGCCAACTACAGGAAAAACGCCCCTCACATCTCTAAGCAAATACAACGTTCCCTCCCACTTCTCATTTGTAATCACCCTTGAACCTGCAGCTATACGTCACTCCCCACTACCAACTATAATAGACATACCATCTTTGTCTAGCCTTCTAATCGAGATAAGATTTTCTTTCAAGTCTAGAACATGCCTTGTCTCCCGCAAGACAACACTCTGATCATCATTGGCTTTTACGCAAACAGTACCAACCCCTCGTACAGGACACTGGTGACCGTTCTCCACGATCACATCTCCAAAAGAACCCTCTTTATAGTCATCAAACACCTCTCTCCTCGGAGTACAACGAAAAGAAGCTTCCAAATCAATACACCAATCTTAAGTGCCCAACACCTCCTGAGCTGATAAGCATAACTCTGCGACAAGCCCCACTTGAGCTTCTTTTGGGATATCTCTCTTCGGTTTCTCCTGCTTCCTCTTTATATAAATCTTGTAACTGTGCATCATGTGAAATCTCTTGTGACAATATCAGCACTCAGACCCATGTTCCCTATCGCTGTCATCAGACTCACTCTCAGATGAACTACTCTGATTCTTTCTTCTTCAACTGCTCTTAGATCTGCCACGTCTCCTCTCTACAGACATTGAAGAATCTCTAGAAGATGATGATGGATATCCCTCGTTTCTCACCCTTCTCACCTCCTCATTGAGATGCTACTCACTATATCTTGTAGAGTCGTCGAATCTGTCATAATGCATGTAATAATCTGTTCTACCGTACCATAACTATCGGGTAAAGTAGGTAGAAGTAACAATAACTGCCCCATCTCTGAAAACTTCAAACCTGCAGCTTCCAATTGGTTATAAACCATACAGTAATTGTTCACATGCTCTGCTACTGAACCCCCTTCCTTTAACTTCATATTAACCAATTTCTTCAGATGAAGAATTTGATTATATGCCGATGGTTTCTTATATATATCCGTAAAAATCTCCATAGCCTCCTTTGTGGTCTTTACCTTCGAGATATGAAATAACACCTTCCTACTCAGCCCCAACTAAATCTGCCCTAGCTTCCACTTCACTAAGACCTTCGCATCTTTCGGCTTCTCATCGAACAATGGACCATCTAGATCTTTCTGACGAAGATACGCTATCATCTGAATCTTCCACATCGCGAAGTCACTCCCATCGAACCTCTCGATCTTCGACTTTCTATCGGCCATCTCGAACCTGGCTCTGATACCACTTGTTGAAGAATCTACCAAAGCTCGTTAGTGTTAATGACGGAAATACACCACAAGCAATAGAAACTACCAATACTTTGATGAACCAAGAACAAACCACCACAATATATATATAAAATCTCACAAGAACACAATCAATATGCAGAGATAACCAATACTTCTTATTCCCCAAGAAATACAAAGATTACAAAGAGATTACAATCTCTCTCCCTCACCTTTGAAACACTCGACACAATCCCCTCTTGAGTTGAATAATGATAACAGCTCACCAATTCACCTTTGAAACACGAAGGTGATGAATTTGCTAGAGGGAACTATATTCAGATTCAAATTTAATCCACAGACAAAGCTTAGAAGGTTGAACAGAATGTGTTCCCATTATACTGAAAGTAATCCATCGTTCAATGATGTTATAAGCCACATAGGCCTTGATACAGATGAAAATGACAGGATTATGGACCAAAGGAGAAACTAGCTAAAGATGGAAGTCCTGCATGTTACGAGAATACAAAGGGTTCCGAACATGAGGCAAGGTATTGAGACAATGGCGACGGTGCCAGCTAAAGCAATCTATGAGTTACAAGGTTCCATAAGTTACAAGTTCTATAAGCGTCGGTTGCCAAACTCAACATTTTTAAAGCAGACACCCTTATTAATATATTTTTGGATGTTATATGTTGGCTAGTCCTATATTGCCCAATATTAAGGAAATGCCCGAGTTGAACCCAAACTCGATCTACCAACAGTAAAAGAAAGTCCAATCCTATCTGCAGCCTTTATCTCCTTCCTCGTTTTCGTTTTTATTTGTGTTTACTGTGATCGTGTCCTCATCATTTCATCTTATTCTCATTGCTTTTGTCACTTCCTCATTTTGCTGTCATCTCATTGTGTCCTCATCATTCCGTTTCTGTTCACGAATCCTCGACTTGCTCCTCTCCCCATCGCTCCAAAACAGAAGATAACATCTCCCCTTTGCTCTCTTCCGTTAACTTAATTCTCTTGAGATATTTAAATATTGATTTTTATTTTTTTGGGGTGAAAATTCTTCTCTTTATTATATAGAATTTTCTATACTTTTTAGTTGCTAGATTTGTTTCTGTTTAATTTGAATGTTCGTTTTGTAGCTTCATGTTGCCAAAAAGCTTGGATCTTTACTATTTTGTTCTAATCCAAGGTTTTGTTCTTGATAATGTCATCTTCTTCTTCATCTTCTCTCTCTCTCTCTTTCTCTTTAAAATAGTTGATAACAGGTTCTTCTCTTTTTAAAATCCTTACAGATGGTCTTTTAAAATTAGGTTGAAGCATTTGTCACTTCTTCTCTTTTTAAAATCTTTGCGATACTTCACTAGATGGTCTACATTAATGCACGACCCACATTAATGCAAGAAGTACTCAATGAGAGAATTTAAGGAGTTAAGTATTAGAATGAGTATAGCACATTTCCAAGAAGCTTCTTTTTATTATTTGAAACAAACTAGGTAGAATGTGTGTTTGAAACAAACTTGTTAGAGTTTGTCTACAGAACTTTGAATAAAGTGAAATTAGTTTTGATTTCTTTTATGTATTATACTGTATGCAACTTGCCCACTGCCAACTATTATAATGTATGTAAACTGTAATCACCTATTTTTGTTGGAATATTATTGGTTGCATTAGGTTGTTTGTTATTTGTGATCTATTATAATGTATGTAAACTGTAATTAGGTTATCTAAATCACATTTAGGACAGAAATTTTCATCCGATATGACAATGATATTTGTTGAATATCCACGATATCAGATAAGACACCAATATTCTATATTTAAAACCTTGATCATTAAACTATATGTAGACCATACATGCAATGGAGTTGCATGATTATGCACTCGTACCAAATGAGCATTTGGCTAAGGTGAAAACTAGGACTTTCGAAAATGAAGTAAGGCTTGAGATAGTTAAGAACAAGAGAACACAATACTTTAGAGCTCGCAAAAGCTTTAGGAAACAGAGGAAACAAAATTGGGTGGGTTTGGTTAGAAAGTACTATCTAAGTATAGTTAAACAACGAGTCTATTGGATTTGATAATCTCACAATTTTATTTGAAAAATAAAAGCACATCCCAAAAAAACTGGCCTATCTTTAGACTAGTGCAGTAAATAAACTAACCTAGATAAATTAAATGAAACTAATATACAAGATTAGAAATTATCGATACTATATTTCATGAGCACCCTACATGCTTTATTGCAGTTAGACTAATAATTTCAAATTCACAACCACTTTCCACCAAGTCTTAGCACGAACTCTACAGGTGGCTATAATGACCATTTTAAGCATGAAAAGAAGCATAAGAGATGAGTATTTGAGGAAATAAGGAACGTTTATAATCAATCACAAAAGATACGCACCTGATTCAAATTTGTATATGCCATGTCATCAGAATCATCTATGGGTGGTAGACCGGACGAGGCCAGTAAGCGCTGCAGAGAAGTCCTCTGTCCAGCCAAACTAATTGCTTGGTCAACTAAATCCTGTAGTCATAATAATATTAATTAATATCTTTTGGAAGAAGTTTCTTTGAATACATTTCAAAAGAAAGATAAGTTCAACTCAACATCCAAAGAATGGTACCCCAGAATCGAAGGTTTAAGATGAAAAAAAAAGTCGTACTAATACTCATGCATCTGATGATCCCTTAGCAGTAAATGAGTAGTGACTACGCCTAACTCTATCCAGGAAATGAATTAGTTCTGTTAGAATTAGGGATAGGAAAATATTCTTTTATTGATTGAATAAACCGAATACAATTTGCTCCTATATATAGGAGAGAATGGAACACTAAACTGATACATAACCAATATGGGACTAAACCAATATCTAATATAATATAATATGTAATACCCCCTCTCAACTCAAGTTGGTTCAAGCAACAAGAGTTTAGAATACAGACGATGTTAATGTGTAAGAAACGGCAAACTGTGATGCAGAAACGGCGCTTGATGGCGCATGTGACGGAAATTGAGAAGTAAGGTGTTGCGAAAGGAAGTAGTGGTGGCGCACTGTTGAGATCTCACCCCGAACAGTGGCGGGATCTCCATATCCCGACCTGTAATGGAATCTCACCCCTGACTTGAGACATAGTCGATAATGTGATCTCACCCCTGACTTGAGAATTGTCGATGTTGGGATCTCATCCCTGAACTGAGAACTGGATGCTGATAATACACCCTCTCAAACTCACGATCGATCAACCGGAGTGAGTTGACGATCTGGATGTAGACGCACAAAAAACGATCGATCAACCGGAGTGAGTTGATAATCACGATCAATCAACCGAAGTGAGTTGACAATCTGAATGTAGAAGCACAAGAACCTACAATTATTATTATTATTATTATTATTATTTCTTTTTTTTGTGGAGCCGGTAAAGAAAAGAAAGAAATAAAACGGGTTGGGTGTGGGGTTTGGGTTTAGTATCTGAAAAGGAAAAACAGATGGGTTTGAGGGTTTCTTTGGAAATGGGTCGGGTTTGAGAAGATGTAATATGGTATTTATTAGAACTGGGTTTGGGTATGGAGTGGGTTGGGTTTGGGTATTATAGGAGTTGGGTATTGGGTCTGTGGTTTTAGGGTTAAAATTTTTTTTGGATCTGATTCATCTGAACATCGATGGAGGCGGCGAGAGCTTCGAAACCGTCGACGGGAGAGGATCTCCAGATTGATAGGGTCGGGATCGGGGACGGCGGAGGAGGAGGAGGCGGCGGTTGAGTCGTCGGCCATGGAGATTGAGGTTGACGGGAAGAGGCGAGGGAGGTGACGTCAGAGTGAAGGGAAGCGAGATCTTCCTTTTGAAATCGGCGGCGGGGGGTGTAGCGGCGATCGAGAACCACAGAGATCGAGCGATCTCCATTTTTGAAGAGTTAGGGTTTCTCAGATCTCGACGAGAGAGGAGCTCGAGGTTGGTGGGTTCGGGATCGGGGACGGCGAAGAAGGGCGGCGGCGGCGACGACGACGAACGGGCTTCGGGGGGAAAGAGAAGATGGCAGGAGTTGCTAATTCTTCTTTGATGGGTTTGGATGCAGAGAGTCGCCGAAGAAGAGAGGTGTAGTTGCTTGTTGTGGCGGCTAGGGTTTGTGCTTGAGAAGTTGACGATGGCTGGGGTTTTGGTGCTGTTGATTAAGGGATGAAGAGATTAGGGTTTTGGTATTTGATCGGCAGCGGAAGATAGATGTCGGGAGGTGGAGTGATTTCGATGAAGACGAGAATCACTCCACCTCGATGACGAGGATAAAATCAGTATAGGCCTTATAGGATTATTGGCTTTGATACCATGTTAGAATTGGGAATAGGAAAATATTCTTTTATTGATTGAATAAACCGAATACAATTAGCTCCTATATATAAGAGAGAATGGAACACTAAACTAATACATAACCAATATGGGACTAAACCAATATCTAATCTAATATAATATCTAACAAGTTCATGTAATATGAGCAATTTGCATGTGATATTGCTTTATAATTTACATCTAGTGATATGTCAACGAATATATCAAACGATTCTGGATATTTAGATAAAAAATTTGTGGCACTTCATCTATGAAATTAGATTCCTACCAACTCATTAAGTAAATTAAATATCTATAATTCTGCATATACTCATTAGATGAGTTTGTGGATAAGTAGATTCCTCTCTTATAGGGCCGGCCCTGAGTTCCAGGGGGGCGAGGCGAAAGGCCCAAATAATTATTTTTGGGGACCCCTAATAGCAATATAATTTTCTTACGCACAAAATACGTGCTTATATTTACAAGCGGAATACAAATTTGGGCCCCCTAAAATTACAAAAAAATCGGGGGCCTAAGGCGACCGCCTCACTTGCCTCAAGGTGAGGGCCGGCCATGCTCTCTTATTTGTAAAGTTTAAAGCCATCGAAAGATCGAAGCTTAAAAGAAAAAGATAAAATATATGACCCTAAGAACAGTAGTTACATCAAACAACAACAAAAACAAGAACAAATCCTTCATCCCAAAAGTTTGGGGTCGGCTACATGAATCCAGCACATCCTTGGTCAAATTAACACTACTTTTTCAAATCCTTATGAATAGCTTCAACCTACATTGGTTTGGGTCTACCACTTAAAATTGGGCAGTGGCAATGACTCAAACACTTGGCAGGTATTTTGAATGGATAGCTAATTATCATCATATCATATCATACTAAGTAAGAAATAGACCTGCTTCTCTTTGAGGAGATATTTGCATAACTCCTTGAGTGACTCCAGTTCTTGTTGGATCTTCTTGATTCTAGAAACCAGGTTGCACGGATTCACCTGCAACATCCAAAAATCACCTCCAGAAAGAAAAGAAAAAAAAAACTCACCAAGCCCTAATTTCTAAATTTCGGGATTCGTACATGGTGAGGATACGTGGCTTGCAACTCTTGCTGAAGGTGGCGCTGCACTTGCGTCAGGTCGCGGTTGGCTTTCGTCAGTACATTCATCACCGCCTCCGCCATCTCTCTCTCTACTCCCTTTTCCCGCCTCTTTCTCTTAACTCCGATTCAAATTCAAAATACAAAAAACTCCGATTTTTCTGCTATATATAGAGAAGGGTGTCGGTAACGGGCCAGCCTGGCCATCGGCCCGGCCTGTTTACTTTGCAGGCTTGAGTACAGTTATAAAACTTTTGGACTTAGTTGTTGACTTGTTGCTCAACCACATTTTAAAAAAAAATATAAAAAAAAATGAACCGGCTATTTCCATATGGAGTGGAGCATCCACTATCTTTTCTTCTAAATATTCTATTTTTAGCATTTAGGATTTAGAAACGATTGAGGAGGTCTACTATCGTTTTACTAAATATGCAAAATAAATAAAAAAAACAAAATAATAGGACGAATGATCTTCCTCCTTCTAACGCAATTTGAAAAAAAAAATTAATTAAAAAAAGGAGGGACGGAGGATGAACCTCCCTTTTTTTTAATATTTTTTTAATTTAGAAAAAAAACCCGGCCAGAGGATCTTCATTCGTCCGAGGGAAGATTCTTTTTTTTTAAAAATTTGTCTCGACGAAAAAAGAAGAAAAAAAACAACCAGACAGAAGATCTTCCGTCTAGTGGTTTTTTTTTGTTAATTCAGAAAAAACCCCGGACGGAGGATCTTCATCCGTCCGAGGGAAGATTCTTTTTTTTTAAATTTGTCTCGACGAAAAAAGAAGAAAAAAAAACAACCAGACAGAAGATCTTCCGTCTAGTGGTTTTTTTTTGTTAATTCAGAAAAAACCCCGGACGGAGGATCTTCATCCGTCCGAGGGAAGACTCTTTTTTTTCGCGACAAAAAAGAAAAAGAAAAAGAAAAAGAAAATCCAACCAGACGGAGCTTCTTCATCCGTATATCATCTTTTCAGTTTTCTTTTTTTTTAATACAAAAAATCGACGGACAGGGCATCATCTTCCGTCCGTCTGATTTTAATTTTTTTTTATCAAACGGATCATCTTCTTCCGTCTTCTATCTTTAGCATTTTCCTATATCAGTTTCTATCTTTAGCAATCTACTGTTCAATTATATTCTATTTTTTGAGTTTTTAGCTAAACGATAGTGGTCGATTTTTTCTACACAATTGCTCAATTTTGAGTGTTTAGAAAACGATAGTGGATGCTCTAATAAAGAGGCTATTTCCCACATAGGTCCCTAACAAAATATTCAAATTTCATATTACTCTTTAACAAATCACTATTTCTATATTAGTCCCTCGATCAACTCTGAAAGTGGGTAAGTCAGAGTCTCAGTTGTAAACACCATGGAGAGTCTAGTCCATTGATCCTACACCGAGAAACCTTTTCAAGTCGAATGTTGTCGTTCTTTTAAAATAGTCTTTCATGCCGTCGTGATCTTACTATCTTCTAGAACATTGTACTTAAGTTTTTTGATTTTTTTTTCCTCCATAATTAATTCAAGGGATAATAATTTTCATATTGTTGCACTCGGTCTCAAATTGATCATTTTTATCTCTCTTGGGGATAATTGAGAGACCAATATGGGAATACTTATTTTTTGGGGACTAGAATGGAATTTCAATATTTGTTAGGAACCTGTGAGGAAAACACACACCAGGATGGTTAATATAACTTGTTGAATGTCCATAGGCGAAGAGGAAAGATACTCTAGTGGAATGGCCTTAGGTTTAGGTCTAGAATCAAGTTTCGGTGAGGGTCTTTTTTTTTTTTTGGAGATTGGGGGGATGGTGGTGAGAATTATGGGTGCGGGTTGGGTTTCAATGAAAGAGAATAGAGAAATTTAAGTCCCCTCAATACAAACTGTTTTACCTCGGGAGGGATCATTCCCCAAAAGAAGTCCATGAAGCTGAGAAGTTCATGTCCGAACGTGGCATCAATCAGAGCATCAATGTTGGAAGAGGAAAGGGATCCGTTTGAGCAAGCTTTGTTTAAGTCTGTAAAGTCAATGCAGATCCTCCACTTGCCATTGGCCTTCTTCACCATGAATACGTTGGCTATCCACTTGAGGGAGCTGATCTCTTGAATGAAGTGAACGATGACCTCTCCTTTGACCACTTGTCGCTTATCGGGGGAAAACTTGCAGAGTTTCTATTGGACCGGCTTGACATTAGGGTTGACAATTAAGAAGTGCATGATTAATCTTCTGAGATGCCAAGCATGTCAGCAGTGGTCCAAGCAAACAAGTCTCGTTTCTCTCTAATGCAATGGACGAGTGTTAGGTTTCGAATGCAATTACAGATTAAATACAAAGCCTAAAAATTACAAAAATATCGAAATCTAACCATGGATCAATGCGAAACCAGAAATCGTGTTTAGGAGTTATACCTTAAAGATGGATCTGCAATATCCACAGTATGTCGATCACAACATTGCAATATTGCGGTGCCTCTATGGTATCCACACGAACGGAACGAAAAAGGGGCCAGCTATCCCTCAGATTGCGGTGCTAGCTGGGGGAAGGGGTGTTCCTCCTCACGATCTCTCTCTCTCTCACTTTTCTATGATGGCTAGGGTTTCTTTTTACATGTATCATTTTCGCAGATACATATCATATATATAGGTGCAGAAAACCAACCCTAAGAGAGTAATGAGGTTGTTGGGCTTACATTCTGACATGGATCAGATTCGTGTATGAGCCTTTGAACTTTAGTTGGCTCATTTAATCTAATTAAATGTCCAACCAATGTCAGGAGTCTAAGTCTTACTTGGATCCCTAATTAAATTCATCTTATAAATTTAAATTCTAATTTCGATCTAGTCTAAGTATGTGACCATGTAGGTTCCCATTACGTTGACAGTAATACTAAAATCATATTGAGTACAAATAGTGAGCGGTATCTAGCAATACATCACCGCTACTCAAGTAACGGAAATGTCAGTGATTTGACATAATCTCTCTGTGACCAATGTTACCATGTAGTTTAGTTCCTTTGTTCAGATATCTTAATTGACCACAAGTTATAGAGCGTGTCACCCTTGTATAGTTCAATCTTTGGTTTCTTGATGTTCGAGTAGACTTACTAAAACAAATGAGATCAATATCTGATATTGACTCATTTGAGCACGACCATGAATTTTGCAGTCTCACTCAATCAAGGGGCTCGTAGATATCGCTCATGTTATGTAAGAGGGACAAATCTTATCTAAGTCACTTACATCCCTCCATTTGTTTTTCAGTATTTCCAGTTGTCGACTTTATAATCACCTTATTACAGGAAATATTTGACGACATTAAAATATATAACTTCTCATGTAGGGAACCGTAGTGACTTCAAGTCAAAGAACTATGTACACCATGGTCACTGTGAGAACCGCTTATGATACTCATGTAATGATCCATGCAGCATTCTCATGGTGGGTCAGTCAAGTACATTATAACTTTAATATGTACTCATGTGATGACTTGATATCTCATATCCATGACCCGTGAAAATGAACATTAATCTATGCACACACTAGTCTCTGGATATTATTGTTGTCCTAATTCACAATAATACTTGACTAGGGATATTTAATAATCGGAGCATCCCTCCTCGGAACAGGGATGCTCCAATTCAGAGACACCCGGGGCTTGCGCCGCTTAGACCCCGAACTCGTCTCTAGGCCGACGAACTGAGACGCCTCCTCGCCGCTGACCCTGACAGTCGCTCCTACCGAAGCACCACTTGAAGATACTGCTACTCCACTTTGGGCATCGGCCTCTATCCGACCTACGAGGGGGGAGCGGTTCGCGAGCTGGTAGAACGTAATCCCTCGGTCATTCTCCTCGCGAGTACACGAGGTGCTTCGGACATTGGCCCTCACAGGCTGAGGTTTAAGTCGAGCGACCTCTTCCTCCAGTTCGACGATCCTGTTCTTCAGCGCGTTGTCCCTCACGACTACCTTGAACCGAGGAAGCTTCGCCGAACCGGGATACTCGGCGCTGTCAGATATGACACGGCGCAAGTGGGTCACCTCGATACTCTTATCGACCGTAACCCTTTGCAGCTGCTCAATCCTCTTCGCGAGTTCGTCTCGCTCGGCCAACACCAAGGCCAGTTCTTCCTCCTTCGCAGAGAGTTCGGCTTCAACTATCCGTAAGTGGTGCACCTCGGCCAACAGCTCACTATTCTTCTTGTCCACATTATACAGTATCCTCTTCGTTAGATGAACCTCGCCCTCAAGACGATCCACAAGGGACTGATGAAACAGCTCTGCTCGCCGCCGAGCCGCCACTGTGAGGGGGACGTGTTCAATGATCTGAAATGATAAAACATCGCATTGAAGAGCTAAACTACCGAACCAAACACTTAGGCAAATTTAAAACAAAATTTTTATTCATGAAGAGAGGCGGTGGCCAGTCCGCAAAAGGCGTTACATTCTAAAAAGAAGGAAGCAAAAATTACAAAAGGTGAGGGAATTAAGGGTCCACCTGCGTCGTCGGCTCGACCACAGTCGCCTCGACAGATGGCCCCTCATTCCCGGCCGCCCCAACAGGGGGGTCGACCACCACGACCTCAGGGTCGGCAGGCGTCTCCTCGTTCCGATGCCCCGCCTCCTCCTCCTCGTCGTTTTCTTCGCTCCTGACCTCCTCTTCCTCGTCCTCTAGCGTCTCTCTGGGCCACATCCGGTAGCCGGCCCGCTGGAAGCCAGGGACGCGTTCCTGGACCTGATCGAGCGCCCTCTGGAAAGACCTCTCCATGTTGTCGGCCATGTGCTTCTTCGCCTCCGCCGTCACCTCGGCCCTGATCGTCTCGACCAGGGCTTCCTTCTCCGCCTTCACCTCTTCGAAAGCTTTCGCCGACGCCGCTAACTCCTGGGCGACCTTGGCGACCTTGGCCTCCTCCGCGGCAAGCCGGCCCTTTGCTCGCTCCAGGGCCTCCTCAAGGTCGGCTACTCGAACGGCCAAACCGTCCGAGCGACGCTGTTCAGCCTCGAGCTGTCGAACCGCCTTCGCCTTCTCCGCTCTGTCCTTGTCACAGGCGGCCTTCAGCTCTCTCTTCTGCGCAGCGAACTGCTCGACAAGGTGGCCGAAGTGACAGGTGGCCTGCCGAGGAAAAAGAGGTGTCAGAGCAAAGCTCAACCGAACAACAGACTTAACACAAAAAAAAAAAAAAAAAATCAAAGCTTACCGACACCAGTGACCGGGCGACCTCATAGGTATCGTCCCCGACAGTCCCCGCCTTCAGCGCGGCTCGATCCTTGGGGGTCGCCAGATTCTTGACGACCTGCATGCTCATCTGGGAGTCCCCGAGGAAGCCGTCGTGGTTCTTGACGCGCCAGTCCGGGACGAACAGCTTCTTGTACTGTTCGGTAAGGATCACCTCGGTCTGAGCTGTGAGGGGCGGGGCCTCGATTGACAATGCCTCCGAAACGCCAAAGGCCCCACCGGCCGGGCCAGACGCAGAAGCAGCCGGGGGGTCAACAGTAACGACCACTGTCGGCGCAGCGACCTGAGTGGCCGGGGTAGGCGAGACAGCCACCGAAGGAGCTTTGGTGGGTCGGTTAGAGGTGGTTTCCTTGCTCGGCTTCATCCTCTTCCTTCCCTTGGCGACCTTGGCGCACTCATTCAACATCCCCTGCCAATCCATCTTCGGCGCTTCTGAACAAAGAAACAAAAACAAATCAGAAAGACGGACAAAAGACTTAGAAAAAATAAATAAACACACTACGAGATGTCAGGGGCGTACTCGGGTTGATCGGACTGAGACCCAACCCATAGAGCACCTCTTCGGTCATCTCCCTCCAGCTCAGCGTCGGCAGAGCGATGATCTTCGCCGCTATTTCCTCTTCGACCGGTGTCAGTACCGGGTCGACCCTGGCAAACTTCGACACCTCCTTTTTCCACTTGGTCGGAATTTTCAACATCGAAGGGTCCCTCAGTATAAAGAACTTCTCCTTCCATCCTTTTATCGAGTCCGGATTCTCGATGAGCCTCACACCTTTCCGAGGCGACAAGTAATAGCGATGCTCGGTTTTGTGCATCCGGTTGATCCTATACATGCTCTGGAGGATCACCATGTCCGGCTCGACCTCAGCATTGCGGCACTGCCACAGGAAGGCGACCACATGACGCCAGGTGTTCGGCATGAATTGGGTCGGCGCCAAGCAGTACCACCCGAGAACCATCAGCACGAAGGGGTGCAGAGGGAAGCGCAGCCCGACATTCATCGAGTCGTAGTCGAACACGCATCGATCCGACGACAGATCAGAGTTCGCCCGCATCCCAGGGCCGGGGAGGATCATCTTGTACTCCGGAGGGATGGCGAATCCGTTTCTGATCCGAAGCAGATCGCTCTCGGTCAGTACCGAGGCAATCTCGTCCACCTCGGTAGTCAGGACTGGGTTATTCTCCTCGTACACGGCCGACTGCCCTACGATCGCCTTCTTCAGAAGGTCCCCCTCGTATTGCCTGACTCCGGAATGGCCTGACAGTACACAAGGGTACCGACCCATCTCGGGGGCTCGCCTCTCGGCCACCACGACCCCACCGGGTATCGGAGACGGGGTCCCTACCGTCTTCCTCTTCTTCTTCCCCCTTGCCTCGGCCACGGATGGTTCGGCCACTTCCTTCCCCTTTCGTCAGACCTCCGCTCGTCTCCTCTCCTCGGCGCCACTATCACCCGAGGACGAGGCCTCACTCCCCGAGCTAACTCTTGACATCTCTAAAAAAAAAGCTAAGGCAAGTAAACTGACCTTGAGATGACGTGGCCTTGAAGTGACGTTCACGGTCGGAATAAGTTCGCCGGAAATCGCCTGGCCCACGCGACAGCTAATGCGACCACCCTGGAGCAGAAATCGCTGCTAGCAGAGCAAACTAAGAGTAGAAGTAAAAACTTGGGAGTAAAAACTTGGAAATGAGCTCTGAGGTAGGGGGGTAAGAATTTATAACCCCTTGAGCTCCGCTTGGGCTTTCTTGGGGCACTCAAAGGCCCATTAAAAGAAGGCGGAACGCCAATAACGGGGAGTTACGACGTTTCCAGTCAAAAACACAACTCCCTAGCTCGGCGACTCGAACTCTGACGAGCCACCGATGTGTTTGGTCGAGCTACTAAACAGCTAGGCCAAACCTTCGAGCCAATAAGTCAGAAATCCAACCCTGCTCTCCTATGGGCCGAGGGGACGAGGTACCGATCTCCACATATGGAGAAAAATTCGGCCGATGCAAACTCACCGTCGGATCGCTCCAATATTCGCGCTAATTCATGATGGGCGGCTCAGATCACGCCACGCCCGCAAAACGACAAAATCACGTTTTCTCGTGATCTGAACGCCCATCCTCGAGATCCACGCCAGAACGAACGGTCCCGATCTCGCCGAATGGATCAAGCCTCTGATGACTCTAACTCTGACAAGCCACCGAAGCACTGGGCCGAGCTATTAAACAGCTAGGCCGAACCTTCGAGCCACTAAGTCAAAATTCCAACTCTGCTGCTCGACTCTTCGCACCATTCCTGCAGGCCGAGGGGACGAGGTACCGACCCCCACATATGGAGAAAGATCCGGCCGATGCAAACTCACCGTCGGATCGCTCCAATATCCGCGCTAATTCATGAGGGGCGGCTCAGATCACGCCATGCCTACAAAACGACAAAATCACGTTTTCTCATGATCTGAACCCCCATCCTCGAGATCCACGCCAGAACGAACGGTCTCGATCTCGCCGAATGGATCAAGCCTCTGACGACTCGAACTCTGACAAGCCACCGAAGCGCTCGGCCGAGCTATTAAACAGCTAGGCCGAACCTTCGAGCCACTAGGTCAAAGTTCCAACTCTGCTACTCGACTCTTCGCACCATTCTTATAAGCCGAATGGACGAGGTGCCGATCTCCACATATGGAGAAGAAAGCGGCCGACCCTCCTTCACCGTTGGATCTTGTCAAAAGACGCGCTCAGCAAGATGGACGGTTCAGATTTTGCCACGCGTGCTAAACGACAAGATAGCTTTTTTGGGGATTTGCACCATAAACCAACGCTCGGGATTGCGCCACGTACTTTGGCTAACGCCGACCTTCCAAACCGAGCCTAGAAGAGGCGAGGCCGAGCCATCCAATCACAGCAGTATCCGGCCGACCTACCAAGCCGAGTAGCCGAGGAACCGATCTCCACACATGGAGAAAAATGTGGCCGACCATCCTCCGCCGTTGGATCTTGTCAAAAAGCGTGCTCGGCGAGATGGACGACTCAGATCTCGCCACGTGCGCTAAACGACAAGATAGCGTTTTACGGGGATCTGTGTCATAAACCGACGCTCAGGATTCCGCCACGTCCGTCGGCCAGTGCCGACCCTCCGAGCCGAGCTATCGAAGTGGTCGAGCCGAACGACCGAAGCGCCAACCAGACCATACGGAGAAATTACTTGCCAAAGAGCCCGGATCATTCGATCGTCCAGAAAATCGCGCTCGGTACTGATGAAGGGTCCAGATCGCTCCACGCCATAAATGGTAATTAAAAATTAATTTTTATTTATTTTAATCGATTTATTTATTTAAAAATTGCGAAAAAATTATTAAAAATTCGGGAAAATTAACAAAAATTCTAGGAAAATAATTATAAATTTATGGACATAATTTCGAGTCCCTGAGTGGACAATTGTTTCCTAGAACATCCTCTTAAGACCCCCGAACGACGAATAAACACTTCGCAAAACTAAATAAATAATCCGAAAAAATAGATAAAAATCACCAAGCATCCAGAAATGCTCAGGGACAACTCAAAATACTTCAAACTTAGACAATCACCACACTACCCCCCTTTTCAGATTCGAAACCTCCCGTTTGGACTCCGATACAACTCCGTCAGCCAACAAAAACAGCAAAACTACTCCTCAAAGGCTGACCAAACTCAGTCTTTAGGAGTGGGGGGCTCGTGATATGGGTAAAAATGGGGTTAAATCGGAACCGTCCAGATTGGGAACGAATCTTGAAGCTCAGGGGTAAAACGGTAATTTCGCATATAGATGGGCCCGAAGCGGGCACTGGATCTCCCCTTCACAGATCCAATAACCCGCAAAACGGATCCACTCCTGCTGGGTACGGGTCCCGACCCAAGACAAACCCAGACCATCAATAGGAAATCAGGGTCACTGATTTGACTAAATCAACGGGCCTGATTTGCAGTTATCCTCTCACCGGGAATCAGGGATCAGTTTCCTAAACTAATTATGAGGATTTTACTCCTAACGGTTGCACAGAAAATTAGGTCCCTAATCAGACTCCCATGGCGACTATAAATACCTCCCACCTACCACTGTTACAGGGTAATCACTCTTTCGCCAACTTAAGCTCTTTCTTAATCATCAATGGTTACTGACAAGAGCGTTGGAGGGTGCGTCGCCGGGATCAACCCCGGTGTATCGCACTTCCTTTGCAGGTGAACGGCGGGAGACTACGGCCCAACTCCGGCGAACAGGTTCGGATCTGCTATTCAGTTTTTCTCACGAACCCAAAAATTCTATCTGTTTACCCCCACACCAGATTCAGCGGTAACAACCACCAAACACCAGCATCCTTTTCCAACTGCATAGTGGCCAACTTTACCTTATTGGCTGCCGGAGTTTCCGAGACCTCGAAGATCGTCTCCATCCATCTAATCCAATCATTAGCCTCATTTGGATCAGACTTCCCCTCAAACACGAGCAGCCTCATCCTCTTGAAGGACTCAATCTGCTTGATAGAATCAACGTTAACAAACACTGGTCCAACCCCATGATTCTGATTCTGGTTCTGATTCTGTGCCAAATTAGCTGCCATTAGTGCATTCAAAGTCTGATACACCATGGCAAATTCGGCCTCAAGATCAACTCCCGTTCCTTGGGAACTTCCAGCTCTATCACCATTGTTACCATTCCTGGTTTTGGGTCCAACCATTCTGAATACTGCAAAATGAGGGAAAAGTTAGAGCACCACAACACAATTTATATTCACATCAATACCCTCTGGCAAAACCTCAACCATACCCCAAAAGTAAAAACATCATGTTTCAGTTCTATGTGATACTCACTTTCTAATGTCCACACCTAGGTACTCACGCTCTAGTGTCCACACCTAGGTTATCTTTATACCATGTTTATTATTACTATTGAAGCATGCTCTGATACCAATCTCTGTAGCGCCCCGAATTTTCAATATGATATCTCAGAAATACGTGGCACATTTTCCAGCATCAACTTCAAATGTAATATTAAACACAATCGAATACCAATCAAAAAAATTCCCAACCGAATACGTGCCACATTTTCCAGCATTAACTCCATGCAAATACAAGATGCAGAGTGGGAAACGGGAAAGAGACGAGATTTTGGAAGGATAAATGGTACGGGGAAAACACGTTGCCATTATTATTCTCGCTATTAGCTGAGAAATCAGGCAATATGGATGCTCTCGTGGCAGAAGGGTGTAAACAAGAAATCTGCAAATTACAGAGGGAGGGAATGGCGTCGCTAGAATTTCATAGTCAACTGCAGAGACTTCAAGGATTGGTGTCAGAATTTTGGGACCCGTGTAGGACAGAAGAGGACATTAGAGAATGGAATCTAGGAAATAATACTTCTTTCTCAGTACGGTCGTTGTATGGATTCATTAATGATGTGGGGGGGGGGGGGGGGGTGAGAAGCTCGAAAGCAGATGTTATCTGGAGGTCGAGATGCCCTCTTAAGGTCAGGGCATTCCTTGTTGGATATATAGGTATATTCTCACTATATGAACAATATTATGTGTAATATTGTTCTATGGGTAATACGTGTGTTACACGTACTAATTGTATGGATACCGGAACGCAGGTAGAGTGGGTTAAGAACCCAGTACCCAAACCAGTATTTATTCCAATCTTGATACCTAGGGTGAATATCTCAAGATTGTTAGGTTTTGTGTCGCGCCCAACGACGACAGCGGCGCCTAGCGACGTCAGGTGCGACGGCGGCACCCATTGACGGTAACGCCCATGGAGGATCGCCCATCGGTGGTCGTGGGTGTCGGCTACGGCAGCTTCAACGAGATCCGGTAACCCCTTGATTAATCTCACAAATTGATTTTTTCGATTGGTGGATTATGGTGTTCTGTATTCTGGTTGGAGAGGGGATCCGGGCAGTTGAGTTTGACTCAGATCTGACCAAACAAAAAATTTCATTGGTTGAGAATTTGGTGTTTGGTGTTTGGTGTTCGGGCGGTTGGAGCAGATCCAGATTCAGATATAGTCCAACAGCTGCTCTATTGGTTGGAGATTGCTGTTAGGTGTTTGGACTGTTGGAGCAGATCCAGATTCAGATCCAGTCCAACAATTACTCTATTGGTTGAAGATTTGTTGTTTGGTGTTTGGACTGCTGGATCAGATCCAGATCCAGTCAAAAGGAATCAGATCTGGATCTAACCAGTGGAGCCAATCCATTGTGTATTGTTTTGTATTCCGTGTTTGGGAAGATGACTGGATCTACTGCAATGTACTTCCAATTCAGATCTAAATTAAAGATAAGTTCATCACCCAATTTAAACTGTTATTTAATTATTTGTTTGAATTTTGTTGCTGAGTGCTAAAGTTCAAAACCGTATTAAGCATTGTTTAATTAATTACAAATCTGAATAACTGCTTTGGCTACGTGCTATGGATCAAATATTTATTTTGATAAAATATAGGCTTTGACTATAAAATTGAATCTCCAATTAAATTGTTGTGAATTAGATTGTGCTAATAATTTATTTAATTGGCTATTTTTTAATGATTTGATGAATGTAGGAACTTCAAAGTTACTTACAAATTGTGTGTATTGGAGATGATGGATTTACATCACGGTATGATAAGTCTGCACTACATAGGTTTCTCCATCAAATTTGGAAAACACTTCTAACTTGAAGTGTCTGTATGATCTACTCTAATCTTTCTTAGTATTTTCATGTGATGAATGTGTTAACGTTTTGTCCGTTTGATCATATGATTGAGAGTTTAGATCATAGTTATTCTCGCTTTAGAAAACTAGCATGTTTAGGGTTGTTAAGTGTTTTTATCATACTATGTGTATAGATATTTTGACAAATCCACTGTTTGTAGTTTGTGTGAGATTACATATTTGCTTCTCTAATAATTAAAAATAAAATAAAAATTGTATAAGATGTATAACAAATGTTTGTAACTTAGGAGAGAGTATCTCTTAATGTAGGATATGACTCTATTAGTTATGCGTTGTTCTTTCTCGTTCATTGTACTGTGTGTGCAAAGTTGAATTATAATATGTTAGTCATTATCTCATCTAGAGTTATGAAGATGATGAAGAACGAATAAAGGAAAGAACTCTTCGCTCAATGTATTTGAGCAAGTGGACATTGTTAGAACCATTAGAGAAAGCAAATAATTTTGTAAAATGTGATAGAGTAATTTTGTATTAACTCTTATAAAGTGCATATATTGTCAATCACATGTATAAGTTGAGTTTAACAAATGAGACAATTAATAATAATAGTTCTAATAGTGTTCTTGAACATAGCATAATTGGCTAGGAATTGAGAACAATATATTCAATTGTTTGTGAGGAAATGTGATCTAATCATCAAAACTGTAGGGGAAATAGAGTTAAAAGCTATTGAGTAAAAAGCTTTAACATCTTAATTGTTTTGAAATTTAGAATCACTATAAACTATATATTAAATTGTTTGTTCTTGTTAAAGCTTATAATTCTACTAAATGACACTTCATTAAATATGACAAATGTAAAGTTTGAATTCAGATTTTGATCACTAGAAAATCATTTTGTATGACCTCTAGAAGTTCACAACCTTTTGAGTCAATACATTCTGATACTTGTGATCTCAGTAGCTTTGTGACTATGTGAGATAATTGTTGGTCAGAAGTATTTTAATTGCTTTTGTAGATGATTAATATAAGTCTGTCATATATATGAAGAATGAAGCACTTGTTATTCTTAATGAATTAAAATTATAGTTAAATGCTAAAAGTCAAAGGTTCAGATTTGATAGAGGTGGTGAATATGTTTTAACAATTTAAGAGAAGTTTGCATTTGGCAGAATCTCTACTGCACTTTACTTACAACAGTTAAACGATATTGATAAAGGTTATAATCAAACACTGAGTGAAATGTTGAGTTCTATATTACTGACTGTTGTTTGTCTTGTGTAATTATGAGTGATGTTGTGTTGTTAATCATATCTTTAATGTGTTACTATACTCTAAATTGAATACATCTTGTAAATCATGGCATGAAAATACAAATAATTTTGTTGAAGTGAAAATTTGTGTTGTGATACATTTGTTAGAGTACATGACCCTAGAAGGCCTAAAGTAGGACCTATAACAAATGCTTGTGTGTGTTTAGAAAGTGCAGAATGTAGTTCTGTGGACAGATGTTGGATCTATCTAATTTGTGTTAGAAGAATCTAGACTTGCAGAGTTCTTTGAGGATATGTTCATCAAAGATAAATATATGAAATAATCTAGTCCTACAGACACGTTCAATGATTCACAGTTGGAATCAAGAACCAGCCTGACTGACACTTAAAAACCTGAATGACAAATGAGCTAAGAAGAGTCTTTAGTAGACAATAAAATAATTTTGTGTCATATAATAATACTTTAATTTAGTTGATCTGCCGAAAGGGGCTAAAACTATAGTAAGCAAATGGGGTTTTGTAGGAGAAACTTAATTTTGATTGATCAGTAGCAATTGTAATGCATTTTAGTAGCTAACAGATTGACTGAAAAAAAAATGTAGTAGACTTATTTGATGTCTACTCACATATTTGTCATATTGCTACAATAAGTATTCTTCTTACCCTTACATCTATTGAAAATTTTGACATTCATAAAGGATATTTTAAGTTTTGTACTGGAAAGTTTTGAACTAATATGTTTCGTGAACAAGATTTACAATTTAGTAAAATCATTGTATGTTCTTAAAACATGTATAGCCGACGAATAAATAATTTGACAAAATTTTGAAAGAGCTTAGTATATGAATCAAGTAATTCAGATCAATGCCTTCAACTTTATGGTGTGTTAAATATAGTGACTATTATTTACTTGTTCTGTTGACATGCATTTTCTTGGAAGTGACCTCTATATTAAAAATGAAGTTAAAATTGTGCTATCCAAAGAATTCAACATGAAAACCTAGGTACTGTGGACACCGTAGGTATAAGGGTGAGTTTCAGTTGGCAAGGGATAATTCTTAGTCAAACTCATCAAATCAAAATGTGTTTCAAAAGTGGAGATATAGTGATTGAAAGTGTGTTTTGAAATACCTTATGATTATGATAAAAGGTTGATACCTAATGGTGCAACTATGAGACAAGTAGATCATTCTAAAGGAATTGACAGTCTCATGTATACTAAGATCTGCACTAGAATAGACATAGCCTTTGAGGTAGGTATGATATGCAGATTCACTAATAATCTCATACACCTGAGTGTCCTTAAGAGGCTAATGAGATACCTGAGTGGTATTCAAGAGTTTGCTTTGTGCTACTTTAGTCATTCTTTGAATGAATGGCTGATCTGATGCATTATGATGCTCAGAATTTAGTGAAAATCGATAATTAGTAGATATATGTTTACACTAGGAGGAAAAGAATCGTTATGGAAATAAAAGGCAAACAGGCACTGTGCTATCATCCATGAAATCAGACCTCTATGTGTTATCCTCTGCAGGAAAAAAGGCTGAGTGGATTGAAGAAATTGTTGCTAGTTATCCGTTAAGAAGTTTAAGTAACTCTCTAATTCTGTTTTGCGACTATCAAGCTACAATGCACTATAGCTCATAACTCACTCTATAATAGTAAGAGGGGTATATTAAGGCTGAAAGAAGTCTAGTTGAACTTTCTCATAGATAAAGTGCAATTGGGACAAGTATGGCTAATGCTCTTGCTAAAAGACTTGAAAATGATCTAATTATCAAAACTGTAGGGGAAATGGAGTTGAAAGCTATTGAGTCAAAGCTTTAACATCCTAATTTTTTTTTTAATTTTAGAATCCAATTGGAGCCATAGAGAAGTTCAAACTTAAGCATCAATTTTAGGCAGTTGACATGTTTTAGATAATTTTGATGATTCCACATAAAATCCACAAATATATAATGTCATTTCAATTTTGATGGTATTATATATCTATAGAATTTACTTAGAATAATCATATTATTCCAGTACGAAATATGAAAACTTGTCGATGTGTTTCCGATAATTAAATTGTCTTAAATATCACTCTAATTTTGATGATATATCTTTTATGGATACATGTTTCATTCCAATTTTGATGATTCAACGTTAAACCATGATTGAAATGGCAGTCTTTTCATTCCAATATGAAATATAGTATAGTTTTTGTGTAGAAACTATAAAAGTTCATGTTCTTTATTTAGTTAAAGAAACTTGATTGTGATGCTTGTGTTACATTTTTGCTAAGCTAATTATGAATTGTACTAAGTTCTTTTGTGGAACTAGATATTTTGTGAAATTCGTTGGAATTCTTAGATATGTGTCTCTTGATATTCTTGTTTTCAATGAGCTAGCAAAGATGGAGGAGTTGAATCTGTCAACATAGATTTCAAAAATAATGATTTGCTCAAAAAGGAGGAGTAAACATAAAGCAGTGTGTAAGGATAGAGTTTCAGTTTATTTCTTTCGAGAATAAATTAGTCACTTGCTTGGTAAAACTTCTGTTGAGTTTAAGACTCTTGTGTTCATGAGCTTAAAACTCATATTTTGTTCTTGAAGTTTATTTGCTTTGTTTGATTTTGAAACTATGACAGATTATTCCAGTTGGTTTAGTCTTTGTGAACTATTCTGAATTGGATATGGTTTGGAACTATTTAATTATATTGGTTTAGTCTTGATTGGCTCTTATGAAACTACTATACCTTTATGATGCTTTTCTTTTTATGGACTGCTATCAGTCAGTCAGTTTTATACTGAACTGATGAGATAATCCAATACGTCTATATATTGAGAATATAGGAGGAGATTGTTGGATATATAGGTATATTCTCACTATATGAACAATATTATGTGTAATACTGTTCTATGGGTAACACGTGTGTTACACGTACTAATTGTATGGATATCGGAACGCGGGTTGAGAACCCAGTACTCAAACCAGTATTTAGAAATAAATACTGGCTTGTGATAGTAGTCTAGGTATTCCAATCTTGATACCTAGGGTGAATATCTCAAGCAACTTAGATCTAGATATTAACCCTAATTCCTAATTGTTAATTTCTCACAAAACCTAACATTCCTTTGGCTGGTGCTAAATAAGGTGATTCTATCCAAAACGAACATTAGGAAACGAAACATTCCAATCGACGTGACGTGCTCGCGGTGTCACACCGGGGAAGAGGATATCAACCATATCTTCTTTGTTTGCCCTAAGACAATACTTATTTGGGAAACGGTGGGATTGGGATTTGGTACAATAGAGACACCAAGTAGTATCGACGACATTTGGGGTAGCTGGATGCTAAAGCAGATTAGAAAGGAAAAACTTATCATGTGGGATATTACTGTTGCGGCGTGTTTATGGAGTGTGTGGCTAGATAGAAATGATTCTTGCTTTCGTAACATAAACTATTCATTTCGTTAGCTGATACATAATATTTTGTCTCTAAGTAATGCTTGGGCAGGTACTACAGGGGCTAGGAAGAAGCTGCGCATGGACAATGAGTAGTGCAACAGCTGAGGACTTATGATAACTCTCATCGCGACGTCTTGGTGGCGGTTGGGCGGAGGATGAGGGGGATTTTGAATGGGTGTTTGGGGGTATCAAACACTTCAATATGTTGTACTTTTTATTAGTAGAGGAGTGTGGGTGTTGAGTTGTAATAAGACTTAATGTTTCGTTCATTAATGCGACAGGTAACATTAGTCACTTTTGCATTAAAAAAAAATATGCAGAATAGGAATATATATAAAACAATATCCAGATATATATGAGAATATAGCTATGTATCTAACATCTGGCGCTTGCAAGTAAAGTAAAATGATCAAGAAATTGTTTACAACATATTATTAAATTTGGTGTTGTTCACATGCCATTATTTGAATAATGTGAAGAAAAACAAATAATAAATCAACCATTAGCTCATTCCCTCTCCTTATAGGAACACGACTCTGCTTTTAGCATCCATTTTTCTTTCCCCATCTCCCTCCTATTCACAAAACATACAAATGTAATAAGAAGAGGGAAAGATGTGAACCTAGGACCTTCGTAATCATTTGAAATGCAATTGTAGAAAGAGAAGAATTTTTTTTAAAAATGGTGTAGTTAATGCATCCTATTGGTCGAGCTCGCATTGGAAAATCGGAGATGCAAATGTGTTTAGATCTCCAAATATCGATATCGCGTCTTCAGCATCAACATAGCCACCAGAGTCTTGACACTCGAAGTAAGTCTGGATGTCCTCGGGGAAGCTGCATCTCGATGGTTGATTTTCGGACTCGGGAGGAGAAGGTGGCCCCCCTACCGCCGATGTCCTCTCTAGCATTTCTTTGAACTTTGGTGATTGGAGCAGGAGCCCGAGGGCGGATGATGCAGTAGCTCCACCAACACGTCCATTGCTTTGTTGTATTTGTTGTTGTTGTTGTGGCTGCTGCGAAGGAGGATGGAAGCTGAATTCATGATCCTGAGCTGCATCATTGGGAGTTGGGTCGATGGTCAAGTTAGGGCTTTGGTTTTCGGAGTTAGGACGAAGCCATTTGATGTAACGACTAAGATCGAAATTGGTGACTGCATTGAGACCGCGGTATTCGATTGCTGCCATGTCGTAAGCAGTTGCCGCTTCTTCTTGCGTCGCTGCGAATGAAACAAATATTATGTTTCCTTTTTGAGTAATATATATACGTACATACACACTTTACATTGCACAAATAATCTTCTAAATGCATAATAGAATTTCGCGGGGTCAAAGATAATATTATTTTTCATAAAAATGAAAATCATGAAAAAAAAAAAAGAAACTGCAAGGATCACTGTCACAAGTAGAAAAGAGTGACTACATACAGTGGATTTGATTCACTCTAAAAGTGTTTAATTAACCAATTCGGCACGTTGTTCTTTTTTTTACTCTAATTCCACAATAGACATATATTAATTTGACTATTTACAATGTAGTCAAACAGACAGAATATTTGACTATTTACAAAGTAGTCAATGTTGCGTATGGTGACTATAACATAACGTGATGAATGTAAATACTGACGCGCGGCTGGTTCACAAATTTCACTTGCAGACAAAAGATCGAACAATAAAAAACAATGTCCACAGTGGGGATCGAGTTGATTTATCCACATATCTAGTGTTGTATAAACAGTATTAAAGTAGTAAAAAAATAGTATAATTTACATTGTTATTTAGATATCCATAACTCGATAGTTAACTTGTATATATATATATATACACTAGATTTGCCCGTGGGCACGTGCCTACGGCACGTCTTCGGAACAATACAAAACACGAAAAGCTATGTAAACGGTAAAACAATAATTATGTAGCTCAAGTTTGAATAGTATGACAATAATTAGTTATAAATAAAAGTCTATGTTTCCATTAGTATATGTTGAAAAATAATTATAAATGGGAGTATAAAATCTAACTTCTTAGAACTTTAAGTGCGGAAAATAAAAAAATTTAATTGTTGAAAAGATATTTGCTATTAAAAATTCTGAAATTTTACAAAACCGAAATCTTAAAATCAAAATTTCTAAGTAAATAAAGAAAGAATGAGAGAGAGAGATATAGAGAGAGAGAGAAAGAGAGAAATATGAAAAAAGTAAAGAGAGAAGAGAGAGATAGTAATAAAGTAATGAATTTTTTAGGGGGAAAAATTTTAGTTTTGGGATTTGAAATTTTGAAGGTAAAATGTGTTTTGTAAGATTTGATATGGACCTTCGATTTTGGGGGGATTGATTGTGAGCCACTTGATAACTTCCTTTGTAATTTAATATATAGACATAACAAAGTTTGAACTCTCATTTCATCACATAATGAACATAATTTTATTGATATCTTAGTAATATCTGTATTCGAAATTTGTTCTATTTACTGTATTCACTTATTTGCATCTCCAATCTTGTCGTGAGATGTATCCAACATGGCAAAATTAGCTGAATTTTTTTTCATAAAGGGATATATATGTTGCCTGAAATAGTGTAATAATAATTGAAAAGTCAATGAAAAAAAATGTATTGGTAGATGTTAGTAGGTTTTCACATGAAAGGGTGGTACCTAGAACCGTTGGAATGTTGGTAGGTTTTAATGCTTCCTAACTCTCAACTAACAAAATATATATATGGGTTTATATATTTTTCATGTAGGTCTATTCCTATTCATATATATGACTCAAATGCCCCTCCTTGAAGAATGTCTTTTATAAGAGAAAGGCATTAATGAAGGTGGTGGTATGCCATACAATCCAAGAACGATGTAGTAATTTAGGTTTGTATTAATTTGGTTGGCTACCAAACTTTTTGAAGGGCCCACTTTTTATTAAAAGACAAGATTAATCTTTTAGTGAAAAGTAAGCATCAATGCATATATAATATATGTTTAGGGTAAAAATTTATGTAGGTCTAGTATTTTGCCTTTTTGAATACCCATTGTCATTCTCCTATTTATTAGACTTGAATATCATCAATAGTATGCAAAATTAATAATCCTTCTTTTTCATACTTTGCCGAAATTAACTTTAATTGCATAGTAGGTGCATTGCATGTATCGGTTCATCCCCCGTAATTGCATAGCAGATATCGTCAGGATCCGCCCTAAGTTTCCTAGGGCCCAAGATGAAATGTCCAAATAATTATTTTTGGAAGCCCCTAATTACAATATAATTTTTTTACGTGCAAAATATGTGTCCATATTTCAAGAGAAATACAAATTTGGGAGCCCCTAAAAGTACAAAAAAACAGGGACATGAGGCGGCTGCCTCACCGGCTTCAAGGTGGAGGCCGGCCCTGGATATCGTTTCATCCATTTCGTTTTATGACAATATACATATTTATTACAACAAAAAGTTAAAAATTTACATGTTCTCTACCATTCACTCCTTGAGCTACAACTTAACAACACTATATATTTACTTTCAATTGCTTAGACATATATGTATTGTATGTTTTAGTAAATAGGGTAGAACGAAGTGGTGAAAAAAAGCATTGATAACAAAACTTACCATATGTTCCGAGATATAGGTATTTATTGCCAAACACACGACCTATCCGAGCTTCCCATCTTCCATTGTGATGGTGTCTGTGGATTTTAATGAAAATTTAAGACTCATTAATTATTTGTCCAGCTGAGTAATTTAATACTTTTTCTTAGAGTTGAAAGGCTGAATATTATACTACCAGTAATGCTTTAGCCACTACCAATTTCACTATCATTCTCTTCACTACCTTAGGTGGCGTACTCCTATCGGAGAGTTCTCCCACTTACTCTAATTTCTTCTAACTATTGGAGTGCGTCACCTAAGGTAGTGAAGAGAATGATAGTGAACTTGATAGTGGATGTAGCATTACTCTTATACTACCTACCTTGCTACACCTCTGTATTTTGATACTCCTCTTGAAAATCCACTGCTTTTCCTGTTGTATAATACACATCATTAGTAATATTTTCAAAATAAAATAAATTACAAGTATTCTTCTTTAAAGATTTTATTTATTTTTCCATACCTTCTTAAGGATCCAATGTATTCTTCCTTCGACTGCCCTTCCATTTCTTTCAGCTCCTCTTGGTATGTGGCCAACTGATAGATAGAATTAAATATCTATTTTTAAGTATACTAATAAAATTTTAAAATATTTTCATTAACAAAACTGAATCGAATTTGACCCCCCATCATTTTCTTAAACAATTTATAGTGAAATATGTATTTGTATTAAGAAGAAATTGATGAGTTTGACAATGAGAAATATGAGGCATGCATCAGCATTTCTAAAATGGATTGTGTACTATAAATTAAATCTTAAAAGACCATGTGAGGGTAGCAAATACATCACAAATTCTCATGATTTTTTTACTCGATCCAGAGAATTAATTAAGTTGTTAATCTATGTGTTAGAATACAAGTGCGATTTTCCTTAACCTTTCTACAACTTCGAAGTTTTAGCTTAGTGGCGGGGGCTTTCACATGGTATCAGAGCAACCCAGGTTCGAATCCCACTAGCTAGCTATATATACTCAATAGCGCCCGAATTTATTCGGCTTTTATTAAAGATTAACCGATATTTACAATCATATATATGATGTTTTGTTATATATTTCATTAATTTATAGTTAAAAACACGGTTAACTTTCCTGCATTTTACTCCAGTACAACTAAAAATTTATAACAACGACAACAAATAACTAATCATAAAACTAATAAATGGAACAATGAATGCAAGAAAAGGAAGGTGAATTAATGATACCGGAAAGTTAAGTATGGTGTCATGGCCCCAGTACTTCAGTGCTGCCAAGTCGTAGGCATGAGCTGCAGCTTCTTCATCATCATATGCCCCTATATATCAATTCAAGTAAAAAAAATTACTCTAAAACAGATATATATAACAAATTCAACAGAATTCACTAATGTTTAAGCAAAATAAATTTTCATAACGATGCATTTAAAAATTAAATTTATAAAAATGAACTTACCCAGATAAACTGCATTTTACATCCATTGGATAAACCCATCCATCCATAAAATGAAGACAAATAAATGAAAAAATGTTACAATCAGACTTTGTAACAACATTTAAGAATAAATATAAGCAATGAAAAGAGGACTCTAATATTGTAATAACCAAGCAAGTACCTTGTCTTCCTTTCTTATTCTGAGATTCATTCCAACAGTTTTTATCCCACAAATGAGCCTCATATCGTCCCGTCCACCTATGCCTGTATATATGAAAAATATACCAAATATAAATACGAAACATCCAAGAAAAAGTTTATTGCATTACTATTAGTAACATTTTTTTTTATACTAGAAGAAAAAATCAGTCCAATATATTTTGTAGAAAGAAATCTAGAATTTTGACGAATAAGCGATTTTTTTTAAAAAAAAGTTTATTTGAGAGAATGGATGAATAAGATCAGTTTATTGCAATTATTAGTGTATATGAAGATTGCAAGGTAAAGAAAACTTGTTGGGGAAAAAAAAAAAGGACCTTGTCACGCCCCGATAGATGGAGCTACGTTGAGAAGGCGAATCTCGGGGAACACTCTTCCTCTTTCTCTTCACCTTCACTCCATTGTTGTTGTTGCTGTTGTTATTGTTGCTAGTGTTGGCAATAATGGTGGTGGTGGTGGTGGTGGTGTTAGTAGAGTTCTTGTTCTTGGCCATATTTAGGAAGAATTGTTCCAATATTGAGGAGAAATAAGTTACAAGAGAGAGATAATTGGCTACAAAGAAGAGAGAGAGATGACTAAGTCCTCAACAGAGGAAGGCTTTAAAGAAAACAGAACAGAGTGAGGGGCTGTGGGGGCGGCAAAGGGTAGTTGACAAGTTGTTTCATTTTCCTTTTTCTTTTTTTTTTAAAATAAAAAAATATTTTATATTTATATTTTATATTTTGGTTTTTGTGTTTTTTGTTGGAATTGAGCTAATTGGCAGAGTATGCAAGGGCCGGCTCTTTGATGGGAACGAGTCTCTCTCTAAATCTCTCTCTCTCTCTCCTATCTCTCCTGTCTTTCTCTCTCTAAATCTGCCGTCTATGCAAAAGGTTGTTCTCTCACGTCCTCTCTCCCTCGCCCTCTCTGTGTCTCTAGCGATATTGGTATTGCCACAAGCATGTATATTTTTTTGTTCTACTTGAGGATTGGGTCACCTACTATAATCTTACCATTCTATTTTCTTTTATCTTTTGTTCAGTGAATTTATTAGCGCATACGATGCACAAAAATTGTTGGGTACGTAGGATCCGTAATTGCAAACACTTACACTTGTGTATACGTACTACATGTATATGGTACAAGGAAAACCCTATCACGGAAGGGAAATAAATAATTGAATTGTTATTGATGTTAGTTGGACTAATTTGTTTGGTCTATGTATCTTGTGTACACATGTTCGATGAAGAAGACGATGAAACGATGGGATGGATTAAAAAGAATGATTGAAGATAGAGAAGACATCAATCAACAGCAGCAAGAAAAGTAGGTTGACTGCATCTTGGGGTCGGTCGGCCGTGTGCGGCGTTGATGAGTTTTTGGGCTCAGGTCTAGCTGATTCGTGAGAAACTCAACATCGTCTTCAAGTCAAATCGTACAGCTCTCAATGCAGGGTTATCTCTTCAATAGTAATCGAATGGTTAGTGTATCAAGTGTATTTAAACTAAGGTTTCTCTGGATCTATATATTCATTGTAACAGCTCCAAGATTCATATGATTCTATTGAGTGCCGAATATGAGAAGAGAGTATTTTATCTGAGAGGGTGAGAGATTTCTTCTTTATAAACAACAAACAAGTTCCAGTTAAGCTTGAGAGAGAGTCGTGGTGAGAATTGTAATATATATTCTTGTATCTTTTTTAGTTGAAATAACATCATGGATTCTTCCTCCCAATAATTAAGGCGAAAGCCCCAACTGAGACAATTCTTGTGTACTTTGTGTGATTAGTGTGATCTAGTTTTGCTTGATAATTTGTGTTGATTGTGTATAAGACTCAATAAGATCCTCAAAAAAAATTAAAAAATTCGCTAATTTTTCTAAACAAGTAGTGTCATAGCACCGCTTATTTCTAATATAGCTGAGTATTTGGTGCGGTACAGAGTTGTATCTTAGATGGTCTACGAAGTTTTATGTTTGAGAGGCTAGTCACTATCGGAACTACGAAGTTTTATGTTTGAGAGGCTAGTCACTATCGGAACTATTTTGGGTGGGAGTACCTTCCTACTCTTAACGATGTCATCAATATCCGTTGTTCTTGGTGGTTTGGTAGGAACCGTAGGATGTAGTGTTATGTAGTCTCATAAATTGAATTCAATGGGTGGCTTGTCAACTATAAACTGTAGATGAGAGCTGCATTAATGGCTTGATTTTAACAAAGAGTAATGCTAGAGCCACTATCAATTTCACTATATTTCTCTTCACTACCTTCGATGGCATACTCCAATAGGTAGAGGAAGATAGAGTAGGTTCTCCCACCTACTCTATCTTCCTCTACCTATTGGAGTATGCTACCTAAGATAGTAAAGAGAATAGTAGTGAAATTGGTAGTGGCTGAAGCATTACTCTTTAACAAAAGGGGATTTCGATTAATTGTCAACAAGGTTCACTAAACGACTGCCTAATTATATATACTAGTATTTTCCACCTGCAATGAACGCTTTAATAAAAAATTGGAAGATTTTCACGTGCAATATACGTGTTAAGAAATAATTTTGGAGTTGGACATGCATTGCACGTGATTGAGAAAAATATTTTGAAGAAAAAAACTACGATTTGTACATACAATGTACATGTTCATAAGTAGTATTGGTATTTTTTTGAGAAAAAATGTGACATCGTCACCGCTTCATTAATAAAAAATTAACAAAACAAGTAGTACAAATAATTTACAAGTAGTATTGATGTTGTACGTACAACATATATGTTTGTTTGGTATTAAAAAAATATTGAAAAAATATTTTATACGTGCGTTGCACGTTTAAATAGATAAAATTTTGTTTATTTGTTTGTTTTTGTTGTAACTAATGGGAAAGTTGAAGTTGCACGTACAATGCACTGGTTTGTATATTGACAAATTACAACTCTAACTCTCCGATTATACATAGAGAGATTAATTCTCGACCTATTTCAATAGATATAATCATATAAAGTATAAACTCTCTTCAGTAATTTCGAGTCTTAGGGCCTGTTTGGTTGGAGGGAAATGGAGGGGAGGGGAGGGGAATGGAGGGGATGGTTTTTATAAAATATTTCTTGTTTGGTTCATTTTTTTGGAGGGGAGAGGAGGGGAGGGGAATGGAGGCGGTACAAAATCCCTCCTGAGCCAATTTTGGTTCCCCTCCAATATTGGTGGGATTTGGAGAGCAGATAAAGTATGTCTAATTTTTTTAAGTTATTGGACTAAATTGCCCTTTTTAGATATAAATCTCTAAAATAAAAAAAACATATGCTCTATCTCCCACTCGCGCTCTCTCTTTCTCCCCCTCATCGTTGCCTCCCCTCTCGTCTCCGTCCATCGTCCCACAGTCACCCTCGTCTCCGTCCATCGTCCTGCCATCCCGCCGAAACGTCGTCCTGCCATCCCGCCCTCATAAGTTTGTAAGAACTATTCTAAGAACTATTTACACCTTATCAAATGCCCATAGTTACATCCACAAAGCCACAAATCATGACTGTGTTTATCTCATAAATAATTGATCAAACCATCCCTTCAATCATACTGTAAACACTACAACAACAGAAAAATAAGCTACATCTTAAATTAACACTACCAAAAAAATTACTTGGAAGCTCAGGTATTATACCACATTATAACTTAGAAATTCTTTCAACAAGAAAAAGGGGAATAAAAAGAACACAATCAAATTAGAATTAGAAACAATAATACATAGGCTCTCCTAAAATGTAAAAGGGTATAAAAGTAATTTAATTATAAAATTCCTTCCCTCCACCTGTAAACCAAACAAGAAGATAATTATTTTCCCTTCCCTCTCCTCCCCTCCCCTCCTTTGAACCAAACAGAGTCTTGATTAAAATCCCTCCCCTCCCCTCTCCTCCTTTGAACCAAACAATCCCTTAAGTCAAGTGGTAGCTCGTCCATGGCCAATTGAGAAAAATGGATTGAATAGGTTGTACATGTGAGGAGCATGTTCTTGCTTGCTCTACCAATTTTTTAATGGATAGTAGTAATCTTGCCTTGGGCGTCACATACACGGACACATCTAATTACATGCTACTAGTAATTTACACCTGCGATGCACGTCTTAATAAATATATATATTTTTAGAGTAAAAATTTTGGCCGTAGTCAGTCTCGAACCTGAGACCTTCTTTTATATTAGTTATGCATCAATGCACGTCTTAATATTTAAAAATAAATAAATAAAAAACTCTAACGTAGTGAGGACTCGAAGCTGGAACCTTCTTTATATTAGTTATGTACGTGCATCACATGCGTTGATAGATAGACAAATGACACTAAGACCTTCTCCCATTATAATATTAGAGATTAGAGATACATATCAGGGACAGTTCTGAGATAGATATGTCACAAAAGAAGTTTGGGTCGGCATTGCCCCTTTCCCTAAGTGTGTTTCCTTCAACTGAATGGTCGAGCATCCAAGGGAAGCGGACCGTTACAGTCTCTCAGACGATCCAACCCCCTACTAAACCAATAGTCCTCTGTTTGCTCGCTAAGGGCCCATCTTCTATACTTCAACGAATAGGTGAAGTGGTGAACTCCTTAAATTTTATAGAATTTGAATTGTGTTGATGAACTACTAATAATCATAACATAACTGGTCCGATTTAAATACAGAAGACCGAATTGAGTAGTTTCTATTAATTTGCTCATCATAGGTCTTCTTTGATAATTTATCAAGGCACATACCGAACAACAACTGTAGGGCAGTGTTTGGGATCCCCCCGAATTACAATTATAGTCCAATATTGGTTGATTTTTTCTCATGCAATCCTTGTTTCAAAGATAGGTGAGCTGATCCCTCCTTTTAGGTGGGGGAAGTTGGATTTTTTTTTAACACTTTACACCTTACCCTTTCCAACATTTGTGATAATCACTGAATATATAGAAGAATAACTCGAAGCATTGGTAGAGTTAGCATTGGTATCGGGTCGGGTCGGATCCTTCACTACCCGGACCCGGACTCGATCCCTACGGGTCCAAAAATTGGATCCGGACCCGGACCCGGGAGGACCGGATCCGGTTCCGGGTCCGATTAAAATATTCTTACCCATTCGGATAGGAGCGGGAGTATGAGCGGCGAGCGGAGGCAGCAAGTGGAGGATTTAGAATAGAGCAAAGAAGAAAAATGCACGAGTTTTGAGTTTGGAAGAGAAAGTTTTAGAATTGAGGAGGAAGGAGGGGAGGAATGAATATTTATTTTTATGTTGATTTTTTTGAGTTTTTTTTAATGGGTCCGGGTCCGAATCGGGGTTTCTTTTGAGCGGATCCGGACTCAAAAGTACAACAAGTCCCATTTTAGGACCCGGATCCGGATAGGTCGGGTCGGTTCCGGTCCAATGCCGGGTCCGAGTTGGGTCGGGTCTGGGTCAGATTCGGATTTCGGGTATTTATACCAATGCTAGGTAGAGTGCTTTGTTGGTATTAAATAGATCACACGTTTAAATGGATGATTTAGAGGAATTTAATTTCTCGTCTATTATGAATTATAATGATATATAGTCATCTACTTAGTCATTTTTTAAAAAAACAAGAGAATAAGTTAAAAATAAAATTAAAAAACTTACTAAATTACAATGATGTGGTGCTAATTTTGGTTGTAAAAAGCACTTTATGCGCACAAAGAAGTAAAATTCATGGGCACTATGATGGTTACTTTTGTCTGCTCTTATTGTTCTGAATGATGAAGGTTAATTGACTAGTTTACAAGCTAATTTTTTCCAACTATATATAGTATGGGAGCTTTGAGAATTTGCTTAGGGATAAGATTATGATAAAGACATATTTGCTTTCTAACAATTCTGTCAAATCATGGCTAAGGTGATAGCTAATAGGCTCGAAGAAAGTAAAAAGTTAGTTGATTTCAGAGAAGAGGACGCATTTTTTTTTATTTTTTTTTTGGGAGACATATGTTAGACGGTGCAGCCAATGCTAGCAAAAATATTTCCTGAGATCAACCTTTAAAGTATGTGATATATGCTTTGAATGGACATTGGGAAGACCTGTGATCAAAGCATAATGGGGTAGTTTACTGGAGGTTACGTTGTTACAAAATCTTTGCAGTAAAATCAAACATGGGAAGGCTCAAAATCGAAGAAGAAGAGAAAGTAGAGGGAGAAAACCAACAAAGAAAAGAAAAAGAAAAGAAATAACAAAATCACAGACCAAAGTTGTTTACGTCCAGGCTTGTGTACCACACAATCTCCTTAAAACAGATTTCGCCTCTTCCGGGTACTGAATTTTGCGTAGGCGTCTGTCTCCTAGGATGCAACGGCAGAAGGGTTGACGTGGGCACCACGTCACGCTCTCGAACTGGACATCATCTGAACACCGTATGACCGACGAATGGGACGCGACTCTAAGCACAGAACAGAATGTTTGGGAAGAAGAAGAGCTTCTGGTGTGTTGATTCAGGGAAGAGGGGCCTCTATTTATAGAGTCAGGGTGAGATTTGTAACGGCAGACAACTCATTGATTGCATCCACTGTAACGGCAGATAACTCCTTCAATGCACCGGCTATAATGGTAGACAAAAGCTTGAATGCACTACTGTAATGGCGGACAAAACTGTTACGTGAATAAATGGCAGACAAAACAGTTTCTGCATTTATTTCAGTCGTTACAAATCCGAAAAAAACAAAACTGAAGCAAAAAATGGGCTCTGCACGGGGTGGGTTCACGTCGGTCCGGCATTTGTGTCCGCAGGACGTGCGGGCGCATACAAGTCGCATGTAATCCGGTCCGAGATTTGCAACACCCCCGATTGTTTATCAACTAACAACCTGTTTAACCATCTGGTTAGCGGATCCGAATTGTTATCATTTGACTTTATATAGTCCACAGAGATAACCTCAGTAGATAGTAGTTGTCTAATGGTATTATGTCTTCAACTAATATATCTAGATTTATCATTATACATATTGCTCTGTACTCTACAAATTGCAGATTGACTATCTGAACGTATGCAGATTGGAGGCACATGCTTTGTCCACCTTGAAATATCCTCAAGGAAGTGGTGAAACCTGTAACACCCCGCCCCCAAACTCAGACAATTTATTTATTTCTTAGTATAACTGCCCACCACAGGCTGTCTCTCAAAAGGTGGTTAACTAATTAGGTGACTCTTGATCATAGGCAATATTATTTATTTATTAATTAATTATGCAAATCCTCCGATGTAGGACAAATCAATTCCACACTCAACCTCCCTTCACGTGCGTGCATCACACACAGCCGACACACACACACACTGCCCCCACAAGGCCCCACTGCCACGTCACCATGTGGCTGCATCAAAGCAGCCACACCACCCCCTTTCTCATTTTAATTCATTCCAATTATTACCATCTTGCCATTCACATTATTACAATATTGCCACTCTATACATTTATATATATTATACTATACTGTACTAGTATATTATACCTTCAAGAAATATAGGATGTTACATAACCATCCAGCCTCTTTCCCACATTTGTCTAGTGCGATAAATTCAGATTCCATCGTGGATTTAGCGATCACTGTTTGTTTCGCGGATTTCTAAGAAACTGTTGCACCACCTAGTGTAAACACATAGCCACTAGTGGATTTTGAATTATCACTAGATATCTAGTTTGCGGATTTTGAATTATCACTAGATATCCAGTTTGCATCATTGTATCCTTCAAGTACAGACGGATATCTCATATAATGCAGCCCATAGTTATGAGTAAAACACTAGTACTTCAGAACTCTTCTAATTGCCTGCCAATGCTCGCTTCTTGAATTACTCGTATATCTACTTAGTTCACTCACTGCATAGGCTATGCCTGATCTTGTACAACTCATTAAGTACATTAAACTGCCTATGATTCTAGAGTATTCAACTTGAGAAATACTCTCAGCTTTATTCTTGGATAAATGTAAAGTTAGATCTATTGGAGTTCTAACAATTCCAGAATTCTCGTTATCAAAATTTTTAAGAATACTGTCAATATAATGTGACTGGCTAAAACAAGTTCGTCTAATGTTCTTGTGATTTTAATTCTCAATATAATATCAGCTAGTCTCATGTCTTTCATGTCAAACCTTGAGTTCAACATATTTTTAGTAGATTTAATCATCTTATAATTGCTTCCAACAATAAGCATGTCATCTATATACAAGCATATTATGACATCCACATTCAGTGTCTTTGATATATACATATTTATCACATTCATTGATCTTGAAACCATTCGTCATCATGACATTGTTAAATTTCTCATGTCATTGCTTCGGTGCTTGTTTTAAGCCATATAATGACTTCATCAGTTTGCAAACTTTCTTTTCTTGTCCTGCAGCTGAAAAACTCTCAGGTTGCTCCATATAGATTTCTTCATCTAAATCTCCATTAAGAATGGTTGTTTTCACATTCATTTGATGTACTTTAAGATTGTGCAATGCTGCTATTGCAAGTACCATTCTAATGGAGTTTATTCTTGTCACAGGAGAATATGTATCAAAGTAGTCCAGACCTTCCTTTTGTCTATAACATCTGATTACAAGTCTGGCCTTGTATTTATCAATTGATCCATCATGTTTCATTTTTTTCGTGAAAATCTACTTGGAACCTAAAGGTTTACTACATGGTGGAAGATCCACTAGTTCCCAAGTATGATTTTGCAAGATAGAATCAATTTCGCTCTTAATGACTTCTTTTCATAGAGGACCATCACTAGAGCTCACCGCTTCTTTGAAAGTTTGGGGTTCACCTTCAAGCATAAAAGTCAAGAAATCTGGACCAAACAATTTTTTGGTTCTTATTCTTTTACTATGTCTAGGTTCCTTCTCAACTTCTTCATCTTGATTTTCACTATCGTCAATGATAGTCTCATCTGTTCGTTTGGAAGAACTTGGTTCTTCCTTAGACTTTCATGTAAATTTATGTTCAAAGAACGATGTATTTCTAGACTCCATTATTGTGTTCTTTGGTATCTCAGAGATATCGGATTTGTACACCAAGAACTGATAAGCACTACTATTATGTGCTTAGCCAATGAAAATGCAATCAACTATTTTGGGTCATATTTTCACAATCTTATGTGGAGGTACTTCCACCTTAGCAAGACATCCCCACATTCACAAGTAATTGTAGGATGACTTTCTTCCTTTCCATACTTCTTATGGTGTATTTTCTTCTTTCCTTTTGGGCACCTTATTCAAAAGATAGTTAGCTGTAAGAATAACTTCTCCCCACAAATTTGGTGGCAAACCAGAACTTATTAAATTGCATTCATCATTTCCTTCAAGGTACGATTCTTTCGCTCAGCAACACCGTTGAACTGAGGAGAATAAGACGTTGTGGTTTCATGTATAATCTCATGCTTAGCACAAATTTCAGCAAATGGCAATTCATACTCTCCACCTCGGTCACTTCTTAGTGCCTTGATTTTCTTGTTGAGTTGATTCTCAACTTCATTTTTATAGAGAACAAATTTCTTTATAGATTCGTCCTTGTTTTTAAGAAAATACACATTACAATATTTTGTGTTATCATCAATAAAGATAATAAAATATTTATTAGCACCTCTTATTTGTATCATTTTCATATCACAAATATCAGTGTGAATTAAATCAAGAGGTTCAGTGTTTCTTTCAACACTTTTAAAGGATGATCTTATTAGTTTTGCATCAACACAAGTTTTACACTTATTTTTAGAATTAATTTGGAATGTTGGTATATGATTCAAGTTAATTAATCTACACAAAGTATCATAATTAACATGTCCTAGTCTACCATGTCATAAATTTGAAGACTCAAGCATATAAGTAGAAGAGCTAGCTTTATTGATATTCTTGACCATGGTCATTACATTGAGTTTAAATATTCTACCACTCATGTATCCTCTACCCACATCCATTCCACTTTTCGACAAAACAAATTTGTTTGATTTAAACACTAAACGAAATCCTTTATTATTAAGCAACGAACCAGACACCAGGATCTTACGGATTTCAGGAACATATGCAACATTGTTCAGAGTCAGTTCCTTTCCAGAAGTTATCTTCAAGATCACATTGCCTTGACCCTTGGTTTCTGAAGTAGTCGAGTTCCCCATAAACATCTTATCATCATTCTCTAATGGTTCGAAAGTAGAGAACATACTTCTGTTGGAGCACACGTATCGAGTGGCTCAGTGTCAATCCACCATTCCTTGGGGTTTGAACACATCATGTTCACCTCCGAGACCTCAGCTGAAAGGTTGATATTAGAAATGTCTTGAGCAATGCCTTCAACAATATTTGCTTCTTTGTTCCCGTTCTTCTTAGGTAGTTTGCAATCTGTAGACTTGTGACCTAGCTTGTCACAGTTGAAGCACTTGCCCTGAAACTTCGGCTGCTTGGAGATTCCTCCCTTAGAGCATCCACAGTCGTGATTGCTAAAAAATAGCAAAATATATAATATACATATAACAAAGACTCATTTGCTGGAGTGGTGAAATGCTATAATATAGCAATAAAAAATTTAATATGATCCCAACGAATTAAAAAAATCCAAGCTTTTTTTAATAAATAAAAAGAATATTTTATTAATTTTAAAGCTTTTTGTTAATTTTAATTTTTTTTTAAAAAAAAGACATGGGACGGATCCCGTCCTAACTCCCACATTTCACAGACGGATCTACAAGATCCGTCCAAGGATTTTTTTCGTTCTGAAAAATATTTTTTAAAGAGAAAAAGTGCACATTTTCATCGTACGGAACTTCGAGTTCCGTCCCATATAAAAAAAATTATTTTTTTATTTGGATGAAGATACGTCCCCTATAATATGCATATTCTCAAATCGCCCCTCAAATATAGCAATGTACTATAGCGATTTGTCAAAATATGAATAAATAGCAAACGACTGCAGATGCTCAATTGCTAAAAAATGGAAAATATGGAAATTTAGCAAACGACTGTGGATGCTGTTAGGCCCCAACTTGGACTCCTTTTTGTTGTGTTTTTTGGAACGTTGACTATGTTCCACCACATTAGCCTTGACCGCCTGACTGATGGCTCCGACATTTTCAGAACCTCTATTGTCTTCTTTAATACGAAGCCTGACATTGGGATCCTCAATGTCCATTCCCTTTCGCTTATGCTTCAAATAATTTTTGAAGTCTTTCCAACATGGTGGCAACTTTTTAATAATACAAGCAACTTGAAAGCTTTCACTTAAGTTCATACCTTCAGCATGTATCTTATGCAAGATCAATTAAATTTCTTGAACCTGACTGATCACCATTTTGGAATCCACCATTTTATGTGTAGAAAGCACCCCACACTAAAATTCTTGGCGCCGGCATCCTCAGTTTTATATTTATGATTCTGGGATTCCCAAAGTTCTTTAGCTGTTCTTTAATCAATATGAACATTATACGAAGAATCAGCTAATCCATTCATTATGTAGTTCCTACATAAGTAATCAACATTTTTCCAAACATCCACAGCGGCAATGACTTGATTATCTTGCTCATCTTCTTTAAGATTTGAAGCTTCTTCGTTCAAGAATCTTGCGAGATTCAAGGTGGTCAAGTAGAACATCATTTTCTGTTGTCACCTTTTGAAATTCTGTTCGTTGAACTTCTCAGGTTTCTCCCCATGGGAGACTGAGACAGGTACAACGGCCGGTATTGGCACTTGTGCCACAACTACAGTCGGTACTTGTGCCGCATTAGCAACAACAGCATTCTCCGATGCATTTTTCATTTTTTTAAATCTGAAAATATACAACACGAGTGTAAATTTTTCAGAATGAAAAAGAAAATAAAAAGAAGTGCCTTAAAATCAGAAAGGAAGAAAATCAAAATCTGTTTTAAGTTTGTTATAAAATCTTTGCAGTAAAACCAAACATGATTGAGAGGCCCAAAATCGAAGAAGAAGAGGAAGTAGAGGGTGGAAATCAACAAATACAATAAACATAAAAGAAAAAGAAAAGAAATAAAAAAATCACATTCCAAAGTTGTTTACGTCGAGGCTTGTGTACACACAATCTCCTTAAAATAAATTTCACCTCTTCCGGGTGCTGAATTTTGCGTAGGCATCTGTCTCCTAGGATGCAACGATGGAAGAGTTGACGTAGGCACCACGTCACGCTCTCGAACTGGATAGCGTCTGAAATCTATCACCGTATGACCGACGAATGGGATGCGATTCTAAGCACAGAACATAATATTTAGGAAGAAAGAAGAGCTTCTGGTGTGTCGATTCAGGGAAGGGGGCCTCTATTTATAGGGCCCAGGTGAGATTTGCAACAGCAGACAACGTATTGACTGCATCCACTGTAACGACAGACAACTCCTTCAATGCACATGCTATAACGGCAGACAGAAGCTTGAATGCACGATTGTAACGGCGAACAAAACTGTTACGTGAATAAATGGCAGGCAAAACAGTTTTTGTATTTATTTCAACCATTACAGATCCCGAAAAAAAAACTGTAGCTAAAAATTGGCTCTGCACGGGGTGGGTTCACGTCGGTCCGGTATTCGTGTCCGCATACAAGTCGCATGTAATCCGACCCGGCATTCGTGTCTGCATACAAGTCGCATGTTTCATAAGTTTTCAACTTCGAATGGATCAATTGAGTCTTATGATAGCTAGTTAAAATTTTCATTAACTTAAACAATGGAAAACTCAAAATTGTTTCAAACTTGTTCCCCTAACTAACAATATTAATTTCAGGAAAAACCATGTTTTTTTATTTCTACAATGACCCTTGGTAAATCATGATGGTGTGAAGGAATATGTTAAAAAAATATTTATGTTCAAAAAAAGAAACATCCACTGAGGTAACATTTTTTTTCGTGAAGGACAATAGCAAAGATAACCTTTTGAAAAACGCGAATATTCAAAAATACACATTTAGTAGTACGCGGGTCAAGCTTATCTGTGCATGGATGGAAATTTTGAACAAAATAAGTGCAATAAAAAACACGAGGTAGCATTGGAAATGAATTTTTTGATGGAAATACCGGTTGAATGGAGATTGATTTTGAAGAAGAGGAGAAGACATCCGATTAATAAGAAAACATGCAGTGAGAACTGCAAAACTTCAAAAATACTATGGGACCTTCATTTCAAACATCAGAGAACGAGCGGTGCTAAGTAAATGTTGATTTTTGTGTTCTGCCACTCCATTTTGTTGTGGAGTGTAGGTGCAAGAAGTTTGGTGAATGTTGAAAATGAGAACTCTTGTATTCCTTAGCATTATCAGAATGAAAATATTTAATAGTTGTGCCAATTGAGTTTGTATCTTAAAGAAAATTCTTGAAAAACTTGAAATACTTCATAACGATCTGTCAAAAAAAAACAAGCACGTCATTCGAGCGACATCATCAATAAACATAACAAAATAACGAAAGTTATTAAACGTGCAAAAACCAATAGGACCTCAAACATCATAATGCACTAAATCAAAAAAATGTTCACTACGTTTGTTGATGCGTCCTGGGTAGGAAACTCTATGATGTTTACCTAACTCACATGACTCACACGATACCTTAAATGAAGACTCACAACTGGAAACTAAATGTTTGAGGGTCGTAGATGAAGGATGTCTCAGTCGTCGGTGGTTCAATTCAAGATCAGTAGAAGAATTAAAAGCCGAGATTGGAGAATCCAAGATATATAACCCACGTTGTTCATGACCGGTGCCAATCTCCCTTCTCTTCGTAGTATCCTGAAACACACAATGAGAAGGAAAGAATGTTACTGAACAGTTTAAATCTTTGCAAAGTTTAGGAACTGTCGAATTGATAATAAGCTATTTGGAAAGTTAGGAATACGCAAAACCAATTTAAGATGAAGATCTGGAGTAAGAGAGATATCTCCCACCCCTTCAACATGGACATGTGAGCCATCAGCAATGCGAACATAATAATTTGGAAACAAAGAATATGGAGAAAGCAGTAAAGGGGACATATGTTTAGAACTATCTGAATCAATTATCCATTGATATGAAGAAACATGATAAGCATTACCTGGGTGAACAGAGTTACCATAAGGAGGGGCAACATGGTGCGGAAGTCCTGATACTCTTCAACATAAATGATAGATTGGGAGGAGGTTGACTCATTCATAGGAGCAGTAGTGGAAGGATAAGGGTCCACGTTGGATTGAGATGAGGTCGTCATTGGAAGAGGATGGGAGGACACCATAGTATTAGTGGAGGTCATCATAGGAACAAATCTAGATTAGATCTGAAGGAAAAACGGTTGAGAAGGACAGACGAGATTAAAGAGGGAATCAAGAACTGGCACGCATTACAGAACATCGTGCATTACGAGGCATTGGTTTTTTTTATTGAAAACCAGAAAGAGAGAGAAAGGGGGGTTACGGGTTCAGGGTGGAGGAGATGACGATGACGAGGGTTGCGGTGTCACGCCCCACTTTCCAAAAAAATACGGAATACGAGTACATGACAAAAGCCCAGCGAATGACTAACGTCACCTATAAGCTGTTTAATCGATCAACTCAACAACATAATCAATATAGAACAAATGCACAGGCAAAAATTACAATCTCATGAACAATAATACTTGGAATAAGACAGTGCAATATCCAAATACAATAATAATAATTCAACGTCTGGAAACAATATTAAAATCCGGGACATAAGCCCAAAACAATAATAATCCAATCCAAAAATAAATGCAAGTCCCAGTACATTAAGTTTATTAAAGTAATAAGCAATTTAAAAGCAGAATCTTCAAAATGTTTGTTCTCCAGTTCCAGCAGGCAATTCTCCTTCATTACCTGTATATACTTCATCTAAAAGAGAAGAAAAATTGTCCTTAGAGCAAGTCATTAACAGCAAGTAGAGAAAACAGGGAACAATGGAATAACGGTATAACAATGAATCAATGGATCAATAGGGATCAATAACATAGCACGATGATAATAATCAATAACATGGTAACCAATGCAACGATGTAACAATGATTCAATATTCGGTAACGGTAATCAACGGCTAATATCAATATCACTTCAACAATATTGGATACAAATAGGAACAATGATGAACAATATGTAATGTCGGTGATGTGTCAATCCTTATGTCTATTATTCATTTTAATCCTAACTAATGCATGTACTACTGCATCCCATACTACAGATTCTATGCATACTATCAATTTCATTTTAGACTCAAGTGGTGCACTCGGTAGATCATGTACTTAGCAACGGTAATGGTAAACACTATTCACCTTTCGGTGTATGAAACGGTCATCGCCAATGATACGATACACGATAGATTGGGTTACTATCATAACCACAATCACAGGATAAAATGGTAGCCGGAATGGTAATTAGGGAAACACGGGCCCCTCCTCCAAGTACAGTCTCTACTTTGTTCACTACTTAAAAGTCAACCCTTAACCCCGGCTTATTAATTAATTATCAATGCAACGACACAATATGCAATTAATGGACAATTCGGTGAACGATATTATCAATAGGAAAATAATAGGTTGATAACATGGATAGGATGGTTAGAATAGTGACAATAACTCATTGGGAACATGCAGTGCAACATACATTCATTAATTCATGCAATAGTACAACATAGGAATTATTAATTCCTTAAAAAGGGGCATCTAAAATTCTGGATAGCAAGCGCAACCTGTACAAAAATGCATTTTCTTGCTAACTCAAAAATTGAAAGTTGAATCCGTTAGAAAATTTGGAAACTAGACTTCCATACGGTTCCAACGCATATTTAAAGTTCAAATTCCGATCACAGTAGCTAGGTCATACACATATCTCTTTACAGGTTTTATGTTCAGGCAGAATTTCGACATCTTGTTACTTTAATTTTACAATCAGCAAAAACTCAACATTTAAAATCAGTAAAAATATTTTCTGAATTCCTAAACATGTTAAGCAACAATCTGAAAATTTTCATAGCAAAATTTTATCATTTGATCAGCTTTTTACTGTTTGAACATGAAAGGTTCGAGAATCTGAAAATCTGAAATGTAAAAACACAGCTGTAGTAAAACGGGCATAATTTTTGCTACAAAACTCAATTCGAAAATTCTGGATGTTATTGGCAACTAGACACTTGGGGCTACATTTCATATTCAGAAAGTATTTTATTTTAAGGCCATTTACTGGTTCGAAAACAGCGATCAAAGTTCAGGTCAGTAAGCATGTATAGTTTTTAGGGTATTTTTCTTGAAAATAAATTAATTGAACATGAAGGGTATCGATTCTATAGTCAATAAATTGTGTAATTAGCATGATGGGTGTCAAAACATAATAAATAAAATTATAACCACACACGCATACAAGTCTAACATCGATCAATCATCAAACAATCAAACAACATACAACCTAACAATTGTCTCTCGAATAATTTATCTGTATCGTGACTATTTGTGTAACCCTAATATCCGTACTATATAATGTCTATAAGATTCAATATTTTTGGATTCAAATTGGCACGATGTCAAGAGTATTGGGGTTAGCTCGTGTAAACCTTCAATAAACCCAACGAAAGAGATAAATAAAGGATAATACGATAATTGTAACGCCCCGAGCCCGGCTCAGCTGCGCACGCGACTACATGTGCGCGCACGCGAAAGAACGGATACAAAACTCTAGCCACGCCCACCACAGGCACCATCAAAAGGTGAGTTAACCCTTAGGTGCCTTTATCATATGGCTTTCCTAATATATACTCACTCCTACTCCTAGTCCCAACCGATATGGGATATTAATCCCTTAGTCAACCGGTCAAGCACACACCACACCAGCACACACTAATTCCATTCATTCCTTCATATCCTTCCTTAGCCCCATAGAACATCTCATAGGCCCATCACACTATTAATTCCCATAGGATCATCGATAGGCCACCATCTAACTCATTTCCTTTCTTTCTTTTTCCAAGCCACGTCATCACCTTCCATTCTTTCTTTTTTTTTCTTCTTATACTTATTATATATCTCTATATAATATTATATATATACCGGGTGTTACACACACCTCTCCTTAAGAACTCAGCGTCCTCGTTGAGCCCGGACTTACAACTTGATTCAGGATCCCTTTCTAGCCGATGTGAAGAGGATTACCCTGATTCTGCTAGTTGTACAGTCCCCTTACCTCGGCGACCTGTCCCAACCTAGCTCCCTCTCAGGCGTACATCTTGCACACACTCGGTGTCGAAAGTCGGCTCTGATACCATTTGTAACGCCCCGAGCCCGGCTCAGCTGCGCACGCGGCAACACGTGCGCGCACGCGAAAGAACGGGCACAAAACTCTAGCCACGCCCACCACAGGCACCATCAAAAGGTGAGTTAACCCTTAGGTGCCTTTATCATATGGCTTTCCTAATATATACTCACTCATACTCCTAGTCCCAACCGATATGGGATATTAATCCCTTAGTCAACCGGTCAAGCACACACCACACCAGCACACACTAATTCCATTCATTCCTTCATATCCTTCCATAGCCCCATAGAACATCTCATAGGCCCATCACACTATTAATTCCTATAGGATCATCGATAGGCCACCATCTAACTCATTTCCTTTCTTTCTTTTTCCAAGCCACGTCATCACCTTCCATTCTTTCTGTTTTTTTTCTTATACTTATTATATATCTCTATATAATATTATATATATACCGGGTGTTACAATAATAAAGAGATCTACTTGCAAGAATTTCAGTAACACTTGAATTTGATACAATTAGCAATTCAAGAGGACGGTGACTTGCCTGGTAATCGGTGAAAATGAATACCAAGAATAACGGGATAAGAACCCCCAAAGCAACGAACTCACAAACTAGTAAATCCCCAAAGCAGCACGCGCAAAATACGTGTAATCAAAGTTCAAAAGCAACAATAGCACTCAAAAGACAACCACAACAACAGAGCACATCAAGAAGCCAGCAACGAGGGAGAGAGGTAGTGCAGCCAGGGGTGGCGGCACTGGCGACCAGGGGAGACGACGTCGACGGCAGATGGCGGCCACGCAGTCGAGCGGCGTCGCACAGGGGTGGCGACGGCGGATAGGGGATCGAAATTTGGGGTTTGATGGGTTTCAGGTGTTGAAAAGCTGAGAACAGGGGAAGGGATGCACGGGGTTGGCATTCGGTTACTTGGGTGTCGAGGGGAGGCGCAGGGGAGCGGTCGACGGGAGTGGGGGTCGCTGGAGGTGAAGTGGGATGGCCAAAGGAGTTGGGGGAAGGAGGTGAACAGTGGGTTTGGGGGATTTGGCGGGAAAACAGAGATGGAGGAGAGAGAGAACGGGAGGAGAGAGAGAGAAGGCGGCTAGGGTGTTGATTTGTGTGCAAAATTAGGGTTTGCATTAAAGTTGTATTTATAGGGTACAATTAGGGTTCAATAATAGCGGTTTTGGGTCAAGAATTCATCAATTTAGATTTTAGGGTTCAAATGGGGGTTGATCACAACAACAGGGTTCAAATAAAAATACCCACAATTAATTAAAAGATAATAAGCTCAACAAGAAAAACTCCAACATGAAGAACGGGAAATTTTCAAGAAATTCTTAATTAAAAAATAATTGAGAACGAAAGAAAATAGGGTTTTTACAATTGCAATTAAAAGAAATACAAAGGGGAATATTTTGGAAATTACAGAAACGATAGTAACATGCGGTGTTTGAGGGCGTCGGCTGGTGAAGAGAGGGAGGTGGTTGCAGATGGATGTGGGAGCGGGATCAGGAGCAGCAAGAGGATCGGGAGCGGTAGAGAGGGTGTCGGCGTCGGCGTTGGTGCCGGGCTGGGTCAGGAGGTTGGTGCGAACCTAGGAGGGCGACAGAGAGGATTAGGGGAGGCGACGGGAAGGTTGGGGAAGGAGAGGAAGGCAGCGGGATCAGGGCGGCGGCATGGAGGAGGGAGTGGAAGGCATAAGAGGATTAGGGTTTCGGAGGAGGAAGGGAGGAGGAAGATGAACTTTTTTTTTGGTTGGGAGGGGGGACCCTAACTTTTTTGTGAAAAAAAATTATGTATGCGTTTCCCGCTCTGATACCATATGAAATTCTTTGCCACTAAGCAAAAACTTCGAAGTTGTAGAATGGGTGAAGGTAAAGTGCAATTGTATCTAACACTTATAATTGCTCAGTTCCCCTTGGCATACCCTAATTCGGCAGCCAAGCGGCCTAATTTCATCTCATGTGTTTCTTTACCTTGAAAAATATTTAGAATATAAACTGAATCACCCATAACTCCTTTTATTCCCTTGCCGCATCAGATATAATTAGCATGACTCTAGTAAAAAGACCAAAAGAGTTTCTCACTCTAGAAAATCTAGAGAGAGAAGCTCTCCCCTAAAAAACCCAAAAACCAAACACCCAAACCCTAGATCTGAGCTTGGGGGGCGGCCGGCGGCTAAGGTTTCATCGACGTTGCCCCCTCCTCCCTGCTTCCTCTCAACCTCTCTCTCCCAACTCTCATCTTCTCTTTCCCTCTTATTTTTTTCCCCAAATCCTTACTTTTCTTTCACGGAATCCGGTCGTTTGGGGTCTACTCCGGTGTCGCAGTGGTCATCGGGGATGGTGCAGTGGTCATCGGGGTCTACTCCGGAATCCGATCGTTTGGCGTCTACTCCAGTGTCGTAGTGGTCATCCGGTTGTTTGGGGTTTTCTCCCATAGCCTCGTAGCTTGCATAGCTGAAACCCTCCTTGGAAGTAACATGGATAGTAAAGAGTGCAGAGCCACAGATAGCATTCATAGAATACCCACAAGGCTCAAATTCAAAGTCACATATCTCCATCTAGGGAAAAATGTTCGGAATCCCAGAAAGCTTTGTCATAGTCTTCGAGCTCCTGTCCTCCGAGTTCTTAAAGAAGATGGATGCCTTTTTGGTGTCTAGGCCAGTCATGCACATCTCTAGATTGACCATTGGAAGCTCCGACTTTTGGGTGGCATAGTATATTTGCCAGTTTCGGTTTGGGGTCTAATCCGGTCATTTGGGGTCTTTCTCGGAATCCGTTGTCGGCGAGGTTGTCATTTGGGGTCTACTCTGGTGTCGGAGAGGGATGCGACGGCGATGGTCGAGAACGCCGCACCTTTGACTGTGGTTGTGGGATGAGCTGATTGGGGCTGGCGTCATCGGGGATGGCGACGCAGATCGGAGTGGTGCTCGGATTGGTGGCATCGGGCTGGTGGCAAGAGTGCTGCCTAGCGCCGGCGTGGAGCGGCGAGCGGCGAAATACGGGGTAGTCAGGGCTGTCGTAGAGGCATGTGGGGGAGGTCGGGGAAAGAGTGGGGGGGAGGAGGATTTCTGATTTGGGAGTGTTGCGGTAGGGGGGAGATTTGAATTTCAAATTGAGTTTTGAAATTTGATTTGACGCGGTGGAGTCCCTAAGATCCAAATTTGTCTCTAATATCCAAATTACAATCGACTTACAATTAGCAACAAAATATATCCTAGTTGGTGTAGGCGACGATTATCGGGTAATTTTATAGTTTGAGTTCTACTTTGACCTTGGTTGGTTAAAGTAAGGGGTGCCTTTGGTTCTTTCATATCAGTGGGCTCGCAGGGGTCAGGTGTGACGTCTACCTTCGTTGCGAGGTTGCGGTGAGAGTCATCGAGGGTGAAGCGAGGGGATGAGAACGAGGATTCAATCTTGACATGGAGTTGTCAGATTGGTGGAGTGCCTGCAGGGTCTCTAATATGGTGCTTACGCTTGTCGTATGGGTCACGCTGGGGCGACGAGGGAGAGCGTAAGATAGTTGGAGAGGATAAATGGCGTACAAGCGAGGGACTGAGTGAGAGAGTGAGCCCAAATTGGCATAAGAAAGTTGTTCTGGCGGGGGTGGCTGATCAGTAGGACTAGATTTCGTTGTATTTTTATTTGTTGGTTGGGGTGTATGAATTCCAGAACCCAACCTGTTGGGATCTGAACTTCATAAGATTTATTTTTGGTTGTCTGTTTTGTTAAATTTTTTAATGAAACACGGGGGGCAATTGCCATCCTTTTACGATAAAAAAAATAATAAATTAGCATGACTTTGTTTTGTTACAAATGCAATTGCAAAGCAAGTACAATCGCAAAAAATAGTCAAACTTTATACATTTAGTGTCTCCCAATTGACCAGCCCTTAATTAACAGTAATTACGTACCATTGCAGAAAATTTAACTTCGTCTTGTATATGCAGTAACAGTTGCACTATAGTTACGATTGCAAGCAGTTAAAAACCACCTTAATCAGTGTTGATATCTTTTGTCATGATACTAGGTTTGCCCGTTGACACGTGTCTACGGCACGTCTTCGGAACGGTGCACCTTGTTTGATCATATAAAATAGTTTTGGAAATCCAGCAAACTAATTGAAGTAGCAAGCATATTATATGAGAAATTTTTGGGGTCCAGCAAAAAACATATTATATGATTTTTTTTAAAAAAAATTTTAAATTTTTTATTTTTTTAGTTTTTTTATTTTTTATTTTGTAGAATTTTTTAAAATTTTTATTTTCACAATTTTTTTGAATAGAAGAGGGAGGGAGAGAGAGAAAAAAAAATTAAATAAATATATGAGTTGTTTTGGGTGGGGATTTGAATTTGAGTTTTAGGGAGAAACTTTTGCGGGAAAAATATGTTTTGTGAGGTTAGATCTGGGCCTTTGATTTTTGGAGAGATTGAAGGAGAGCCACTTGATAGCTTTCTTTGTGTTTTATTATATAGATGTGTCCTTGTCATAATACTGATTTGTATTCCCTATACTTTAAAAAGAGAGTTTCACTCAAAATAGATAATTTATTTATTTAATTATTAACTCCTTTAGACAAAAGTCTAACTCTAGGAAATTCTATTTTGAATGCATATAATTGGCCTTTACAGACTTTGCCTTACAAATGTATTTTTATTTTTTTTATTTTTTTATTTTGTTGATAAAAGACCATTATGGTCACCTGTTTCATTAATGCGAAATTAAAGAAACAAAATATTATAAAAGAGTTCACTCTAGTACTCGACTCAATACACCACAAATTCTTATTTACAAGACCAAATCAGCATAGTGCAAGAGGATAAACCCAAACAACCAAAAGTACAAAATCCTCATCTTGCACACGACTAACCACCCTGCAAAAGCCTACAGCACACGCAGCCGCTGTTCCGCTCTAGACTAGACCTCCCTGATATACCGCCTCCATGCCTTACAAATGTATTATTATGATTTAGAGACGCTTTCACGTTGTTCTTTTCAACGTTTTATAACTTTTATTTCTTCTTTCATAACTGGGTTACAAGTGTTTCATTGTGACGCTACAGCCTATAGATTGGAGTCCTACAAGACAAGCAAGATCGTCGAATGAGACATTTTCTGGTTTCTTTTTTCTCTTATATATATTTATACATATGGTGGATTATTATACTAAACTTGATGCAGACCTAGCTAGGACCTGCTGTAAACAAATGGACATGATTCTTACCTGTTGAAATAATAAGTAATTAAAATATGTTGTTAATCACATTCGATTAATTAAAATATGTTGTTACCTGTTGAAATAATAAGTACTGATTAAGTATGGATAATGCTATACTAATGCTGTACTAATGATTTGTACAATCTAGCCATGGTTATCTTCTGATCATAATTAAGTCTCTGCTTTCCATCTACTAGAATTTTAGTAGTTATGGCTATTTAAGAGCAATCAGCTTCTTGTGTTGTGGAGTTCATATCTTTGACCACATATGCATGCATGGCCAGCTTCTTGGGTTTTTATATATACTTGTTGATTGTTATCCAAAGACCATGAGGTCATTAATGTTAAAAACAGCACCCATTAATCCACAAGATATATGCTTTTAAAATAAGGAAGATTCGATTAACACATATCTAATGCACAATTTTTATTTTTATTTTTGATTAAAACATCTAATGCACTTTACTGGTTTCTCCACTGAGAATCTATGAAGATCATAAAATAATTGTACAACAAAATGAATAAACTCATTCTTATTATTAATTCACTTATGGCATATATAATCCTGTCATTCACTAAACCAAGTTTGTTTTAGCATTTACCTTCAAGAAAAAGTACCCTCATTCATCCAATAATTTGTTATATATGTAATGAATTCTATGTTCCAGAAAATCCTGATCAGTTTTATGTCCCTTGTAGAGAATTTTCATAATAATCCAAAGGCAATGGTTTCTTTCTCTATTCGCGTACGTGCAGATTATGTGCTATCAATCTAGTGTTACAGTAGTAGGCAACGACAATTTGTGGGATTCTATCTCTCATTCATTATCTAAATTGAGTGAGTGTCTGGAGTGTTTGGAAATTCCAAAAGTGCTCCTTATAATGCAACAAATGGTATTGTGGTATTTGCTAATCTGTTAAGGATCTTTTTCGGATAGTGTGGAACGAAAGGGACGAGTGGATTTGGAGTCAACAGTTAGCTAGTGAGATTCACAGTTAATAACAAAAACTAATTAAACAAGTAAATTTATAAATTACATAACTTAAGAAATTGTTTTTGAAGATAGCTACTCACTGAAAATGTTGTGACCGATTGCAACTTCCATCACCGTGCATGGCGATAGAAGGGCCCTCTCTCTGTTTGGATTGTTCTTTGTTGCATTTAGCAATCCATCTTATGGGGTGAGGTGTGTATATGTTCCTGTAGTGTTCTCAAAATAATTGAAGTTTGCTGGGATTCTACCTCGAATGCGGTTGAATATCTCGTACGAAATTGTCCATGTGTCCAGAATAACACAGATGAGAAGGAGCCAAATACATACGATTTCTGTAAAAATTCTCTTAGGAAAACGATATTTCTGAAACTTCTTGTTTGTAAGTAGAAGTAAATTACTAAACATTACGGTGGATATTCTCTGAAGAAGATAGAGACAAACACAACGTACTTAATTTTCTTGAAAAGTATTGGTTCTAAACATAGATCACTGCAGTTAAAAAGCTAGGTGTGAAAGTTAAATTCTTATCGTTAGATATTATGTTAGATGAGAGATGATAAGGTTAACAGGGAGATTAGGAAAATATTATTGGATTATTGGCTTGAATATAACTGTGTACAATGACTCCTATATATAGGAGGGAACCAAATACTAAACTTATACATATCCGATATGGGACAATATACAATACAATATCTAACACCCCCTCTCAAACTCACGATGGGTCGAACAGTGCGAGTTTACCCCACCAAATAACGAAATCTCTGGACAGTATGGGACTTGGTCCGCTGTCTACTGTCTGCTGTGAAGAAGTAACAGAGTGAAGTGAGATGGTCCCTGCTTCAAAGCGCTCACAAATATAATGGCAATCTATCTCAATGTGCTTTGTTCGTTTATGAAAGACCGGGTTGCTTACAATGTGCAATGCACTCCGGTTATCACAATGAAGAGGAGTAGCGTCGGTGAGAGTTTCACCAATATCTGATAATAGCCAACGAATATGAAAAATTTCTCTAGTAGTGGCTGTCATTGCTCTGTACTCAGCTTCGGTTGAAGAACATGCATGCTACAACTGTCTGTTTCTTGCTTCGCCACGAGATTAATAAATCGCCAAGAAATACACAAAAACCTATGGTAGACTGTCTGGTGGTAGGATCACTCGCCTAATCTGAATCAGAATACGTGCGGAGCTCTAGGTTTGATGTGGAGAGCATGAATAATGAGCTAGTTATAGTGCCCTGAAGATATCTAAGGATCCGAAGAAGTGCACTGTAGTGAAGTGATGTAGGAGCGGAAACAAACTTACTCACAATACTAATTGCATGGGTAATATCGGGTCTGGTCATGCATAAGTAGATAAGTCGTCCAACAATCTGTATGTATCTAGTGGGGTCAGGAAGTGGCTCACTATCTGTGGGATGAAGTTTCACATGAAGCTCTAAGGGAGTGCCGGCCGATCGACTGTCAGAAAGACAAGCAGCGGACATAATATCTGATGTGTATTTTTGTTTACAAATAAGTATCCCCCGAGACCCATGCATGGGCAATCTCTAGGCCCATAAAGTAGCGTAATCTGCCAAGATCTTTCATATGAAACTGCTGGTGAAAGTACTTCTATGTAGAGGCAATGCCTGCAGGATCGTCCCCAGTAATAATCATATCATCAACATATAATAATAAAATGACTCCCCTGCGGTGATGAACGCACAAACATACAATGGTCCTGTGAACTCTGACTGAAGCCACCATGGGTGATAACATGGCGAAAACACTCAAACCAGGCTCGATGTGCCTTTTTTAGACCATATATAGCCCGACACAAACGACAAACATGGCGAGGAGGAGTGATAAGACCAGGAGGAGGATGCATGTAAACAATCTTAGATAAGGTACCATGAAGAAAAGCATTCTTCACGTCCATCTGGTATAACAGCCACTGACGAATGGCGGCAACGGCAAGGAGAGTGCGAACTGTAGTCATCTGTGCAACCGGAGCAAAGGTCTCATCATAATCAATACCTTATGCCTCTGGCAACAACACGAGTCTTATGCTGCTCAATGGAGCCATCAGGGCGATATTTGACCTTCAAAATCCATTTGCAGCTGACAGGCTAGAGGCCCACAGGTAGTGGAACAACATCCCAAGTGCCAGTCTGTAGCGCCCCGAATTTCTAATATAATATCTTAGAAAATACGTGGCACAATTCCCAGCATCAACTTCAATGTAATATTAAACACAATTTAACACCAATAAAATTTTTTCAACTTTCATTACAATAATCGTTTACATAGCACAGCGGAATACAATACATCTTAAATCACAATTCTCTTTTCTTTACAACACTTTTCATTTTACATATGTCACAAAATCAACTAAACTCAATCATCCAAATCCCAAGCTCTAATCAACAACAACCTGTAAACATGAGGCTAGAGATGATCCCTAACCCCCAAAACTAAAGGGGTCAGCCATAAAGGTGTGAGTGACATAAAAACAAACAACATAAATAAACATTAAGCATGGATTCTTAAACAACATGTAATAAATAAGAATGCATAAAATATGACATAGCAAGGAAATATGTAAATATCAAGTGGAACTAAACTAAGTGTCAAGTGTAGAAAACAGGAAAACACATGCGTGAAATCAAGTCAAGAAAACACAATTCTATATGCTGACTCTCTAATGCGTACTTGTCGGAGTCTATGCATCCCACTCTACATAGGTCCGGTGCAAGCCCTTAACGTCTCCACATTATAGGGTTCAATCCCCGCTATGCAACTAATCCTAACACGATGACTACTACGAGATAAAGATAAACTGTGAGTATTAGCCCATGCCCCGATAATTCCGGAGGTCAAACTCTATCCATAGATAATTCCGGAGACTATTTCACTCACACCTGGGAATCTTTGAGAATACCCCACACCGCAAGCAATGGCACCTCATCACACGAATACCACATGTGCGTCGCCTCGACTCCGATAATTCCGGAGATCAATCCCACACCACAGGTAATTCTGGAGACTATTTCACTCACACCTGAATAAT
>CM030360.1:298110591-298474335 GCA_017893485.1 Hemerocallis citrina
TGGATCACTAATACTAGCTGGTCCAATGAAATCAATATTTGCCACATGAGAGATTTTCTTCATAATAGCATCTACTGATACTTTGGCCCAATATTGATTGTATATACGTTGGTGTACATAATGGACCAAATGAGAAGCGTCTATAGGTGGACATATATCTTGTGGTGGTATTCGAAATATAACAACCGGTGGGTCTCTCGGTATAACAATAATCTCAGTCAATTGACAATAACAACGATCACCAAGATACCAAACACCCTATAAGATAATTATAAGTTTAGAACATTTCATTGGTGATAGGTGGATAGTAAAACAAAGCATTGGAATAAATATACAACTATGGAGGTTAACTTGTTCGCAAAACTAAAAAACAACTCGGTGACGAGACATGATATTTGCTAGTATAATATCATGATCACCCTAATTTGATGATCCCAAATACGGTTGTCATATAATAGATGCCGAAGTACGCATATCCAATTGATATCTGGCTGCAAAAATATTGTATTTAAGCTAATTTGTTCTTTGATGCTCCAATTCACAGCAATTCCAACAAGAGATTTTGGACCGTTTGTCAGCGGCCGACAATGTGTCCGTAAGATTTTCTGAAACTGCACTTATTGGAACACATACAGAGGTGTATTCATAAGCTCAGTACTGAGATTACAAAGTTGTATTAGTTATGAATATGAAATAAATAACATTTACGATAACACTTAAGAAAAAAAAGATTTTAATATTGGATACCTCATGTAACACCAGAATTCCAAATAATTCTGAATTCGAAGTTCCACAGGATCTTTACACTTCACTTCATTCAATTTTACAAGGAATTTAAAACTTTTTATACAATATTGTTTACATCAACGCAGCGGAATTATAATTACAACATGATACATGAAATAAATAACAATTTAAACATTTTTTTAAGCAGCATTCCTTCTTTAGTCCTTTCATTCATTTTATCCTGTATAGAAATTGTGGGCACGTCAGTTGCATACAACTGACGCTAGGATATAATACATCAATTTCTCATACTTGGAAAGCACACACTTGTTCACAAACAAAGCTAAGGGGGACTATCTTATTGTTGTCGTGTGTGACCGTGCACTTAGTCTTAATGCAATTACTTATTGTTTCATGACACTAATTGTTTCATGACACTAATGCACACTTGTTCGAACTCATGCATCACATTCTACATAAATCTGAGGGCAAGCCCTTAACCATTCTTCATCTTGTAGGGTTGGATCCCTCGTTATGAGTTAAACAACTACAGTAAGTATCCTAGATGTTTTATGAATTACGAGCCCATGCCTAGACAGCTTGGAGGAGAATCCCACGTCATGACATGACGCATCATGCAGACAACCTATGGACAATTTACTTCCTTCATGGAACGATGGCACTACGTAGTCATCAAGCACCCCCACAAGCGTCGCCACGGTCCCGAGAATTCCGGAGATGTATCCACGTCATGACATGAAGCATCATCCAGACAACCTGTGAACACTCTCACATCGTAGATCTGAGGCCCTCATACTTGTGTTTTTCTCTTACTTTCATCACATCTTCATTATATGTTTAATCCTTAGATAATTGAATCATGAGTAAAAATTAACACCATAGAGTTAGCGTTACCTCTACACTGGTCTTAAACATCAATTGTTAACCACGACCCAATCTTGGTCTTTTTATTATCACATTTCTCTTTCAAAATTTCATTCATGCCGATGTAAGGACTTAGCTAAAACTCTAGTTTCAATCTCTTTTCATGTTCATCAAAATGAGTGTTTATACTCACAAATTTTCACATTTCATCATGCTCTTTTTATTTCATTTTCCAGGCACACTTGCATATATTAAACATCAAATTTCATATTTAACTTACTCAAATTTTCCATGTCGAAAATCTCATTTTTAATCTCTACACAAAAATTCTTTACATTCAAAATATTCCCTTTCTTTAATTAATCAAAATCATATTCTAAGAAAATTTATCAAGTTCTTCTTCCCAAAATTACTTCTAATTCTCATTGTAATATGTCAAATATTGTAGAAATAATTTTCATGAAGTCTAGATAATTTTAGAAGAATATTAGTATTTTTCTCAATTTTTTATACCCTTAAAACTATTAAAATACTCAAAAAAATTGTAATATGTAAAATTTAAAAAAAAAAAATCAAAACCACAAACAAAGTGGCAAGGGTCGGATTCGAACCCAAGACCAGAGCCCCCGCCCTGCTAACAGTAACAGACCCAAAGCACACCCGAAAACCATTAAGTCCTGAGTGCCTAACCGATATAAGATGGGTTCAGTTTATACTTAAAGTATGGTTCAGTGTTTTGATTAAAAAATCGAAATTTCATAAAAACAAAGTCTCTTCAAGACTCGAAACCGAGACCTCCTATACTTTTCACAGCGCTATAAACCCACACCGTAAACTAGTATGCCAAATTCCATTTTCTGTTATACTCATGAGTTAAGATTGTTTTATTCTACAATTTTGTATTTAACTCCCTCTTTAATAAACTCAATTTTTCAATCAACTTGTACTTATCTAAAAATCTATATTTTTCCAGAATATGATCTTTTGAAAAACAGTATGTAACACCCCATAATTTTCAAAGAACATTATATATATATATATATATATATAGAGGCTTCTTCCATTGCAAACGCTACTGTAGCGTTTGCAAACGTGCAAACCACTTAACCCGTCATTGGCGATGACGGGTTAAGGCAAAAAACATAACCCGTCATCACCAATGACGGGTTAAGTGGTTTGCACGGGTTTGCACAACATTTGCGTTTGCAATGGAAGATAGCCCATATATATATATATATATATATATATATATATATATATATATATATATATATATATAATAGTGGATGGCTGTTTGTATAAGTTAAATGCATGGATGGAAAAATGGTAATTATTTGGATTGGGGGGGGGGGCACGGTAATGAAAACAACGATTTTGGCTGCTTTGACTTCGGTCAGCAGCTGACGTCGCATGTACTTGTGGGGCCCGCCCATGTTAGAGGAAGGCAGAGGCGCTGAGTGTTGAGTCTTCCGTTGATGACGTGGCTTAGGAGTATACAGTGGAAATGAATTGTAATAGTCCCATATCTGGATTTCAAGTAGAATAAATAATATTAAAATATAATAGTCTATGATCAAGAGTCACCAATTCGGTTAACCCCATTTTGAGAGGCAGCCTGTGGTGGGCAGTTGTACTACATAGTATCTAATTTGTCTTCTATATTGTATAAATTGTCTGAGCTAGGGGCAGGGGCGTTACAAATGGTATCAGAGCCGATTTTCAACACCGAGTGTGGGTAAGAGTGGGTGAGATGTTTGCCTGAGATGGAGCTAGCAGATGTATAGGTATGCCTGAGAGGGAGCGAGGTTGCGGCCTGAAATAATGGACAACCCGCAGAATCGGGGTACGGTGCAGCTAGCAGAATCAGGGTACTCCACTCCACATCGGCTAGAAAGGAGTCCTGCACTAGATCCGTAATTTTCAAAGAATATAATATATATATATATAATAGTGGAGGGTTGTTTGTATAAGTTAAATGCATGGATGGCAAAATGGTAATTATTTGGATGGTAGGGGGGCACGGTAATGAAAACAGCAGCTTTGGCTGCTTTGACTTCGGTCAGTGGCTGACGTGGCCTGTACTTGTGGGGCCCGCCCATGTTAGAGGAAGGCAGAGGCACTGAGTGTTGAGTCTTCCTTTGATGATGTGGCTTAGGAGTAGACAGAGGAAATGAATTGTATTAGTCCCATATCGGGATTTCAAGTAGAATAAATAATATTAAAATATAATAGCCTATGATCAAGAGTCACCAATTCGGTTAACCCCCTTTTGAGAGGCAGCCTGTGGTGGACAGTTGTACTATATAGTATCTAATTTATCTTCTACATTGTATAAATTGTCTGAGCTAGGGGCAGGTGCATTACACAGTATATTCTATTCATTTAAAGTTCCAAAATTCTCATTTTTAATACATAATAGAACTATTCTCTTAAGTTCATTTTTTATCTTTCACAAAAACTAATTCATTTTCTTATGATTCAAAGAGACAACATATTTGACAATCAAATCGATTTAATATTACCCATACAACATCATTAAAATCAACACTTATTGCAACTAATCAATTTATTTCATAATCCATGGGTGTTATTTTGCATTCTGCAATTCATTCATAAGCACAATTTTCATATAAGCATGATTCATCAAATTATATGTATTCTAGCATGAAAGTATATTAATAAAGCATCATGACAAATCTTAATTAACAAATTTCAATTCATTTTACTAACTTTTTCATATAGCCAAACAATAGTTTTTCCTTTTTCTTACTAGTCTTTTCAAGCAAGTATATGACAACTTTTCTATTTGTTTCTAACATGTTCATAATTTAAATTCCTAGCATGGTATCTATATTAGAAGTAGAAAAATCACCCACCTTTTGAAGAAACAAAGAAAAACTCCTTGAAAGCACGATCGTCTCCCTTCTCGTCCTAGTTTGTGCAAAGTTCGAGCTCCTCCTCCTAGCAAAACATGAACCCGAGCCTTCTCCTCCTCTTGTTGCTTTGGTCAGCCTCTAATGGAAGGGAAACACACACTCTCTCTTTTCTCACACAAATTTCTTTTCTACACTCTATCTTTTTCTCACAAATGCCTTTTTCTTTCCCTTTCTCTTTGAAATTTCTAATGCAAGTGATGAAGAAAGACAAGGGAGGGGTATTTATACACATTTCAAGAGTGAATGAAGGGTTGAGATGAGTTTGGATGAAAGTCTGGATACATTTGGGAGTTACAAGAACTACCCATCATCAAGTAACCAACACTCCACTCTCTCCATTTCTCCCACTCTATGAATGGCCGGCCACTCCTTCTTGTTCCATTGCACGTGCATGTGCAATGCGCGTGTCATCACATGCACACTAGTAGTTTGTTCATTTAATTGTTTAATTAATTTGTTACTTGATCATGTCTACCATACAAGTTGTCTTAATTTATATTAGAAATAACTAGTGGGCTAATTAGGTGGGCTAAAATCCATGGGCTCTTAAATTAATTAATTAATCTATTTTAGATGGGCTAGAATTAAACTATTAGGCCTAAGAATTAATAATAGGTTTTTTTTAAAGAGAGGAAAACATTTGTTCATGATATGAAAATAATTTTTAAAGCCAAATACATACATTAATTTGTACGTGCAAGACACGTGAATTTAAATGAAAATTTAATATAGGAAAATTCAGGATGTTACACCTCGAGTACTTGCCATGAGCCGTTGGAAGACTTCACTTTAATTCTGGAACAAGAATCCAGAGATATATATAACAGTGCCAAAGCTTGACTACCCCAATCAAATGTGCCCACTATAGTAAGATCTACAAGGGCTGAAAGCCTCCACACCTTACAACTGAAGCAACATTAGAGAAAAGAAATTCACCAAAGAAGTAAAAAAAGAATGCGCGAGCAACCGTCATGGCTTTAACGTTCTCAATTTTGGTTTCCTCAATCACATTGTTGTAAAAATATTTCTTTTGGAACGAACAATGTATTTCGTGAGACTTCCAATCATCAGCAGTTAGTTCAGGAAAGAAGCAGGTTTGAACTAATTCAAAAGGATACTCATCGTCGTTACACGGTGATTTATCACCGATTCTGATAGATATTCCTGTTAGCATCGTCCAATCCAACGGGGTGAATCCCAACTCACCACATGGCAGATAAAATGTGTGAGTAGTGTTGTAACTCTTGTTTTCGATTATACGAATTTGTATTTTATTTTCTTCGTATTATTGTATTTTAATTTTTCTGTATTTCTCCTTGTTCTTTTAAACCCTGAAAATTGGTATTATTTTATCAAGCTCAATCTATTCTATAGTTGTAAGCCATATTAAATTCTTAGTTCCTTCTAGAATTATTCTTTCTATTTTCTAGTCCATTCTAATTTAATTGTTATTATTTTCTCCTAGCCCACACTACAAATAGATTCTTATTATGAAGCACAACGCAAATAGTATATCCCTCATCTTATTTTTATATGTAGCCCAAACCCACAAACCCAACCCAACTTACCTCCATCGATAGTCACTGCCAACAAGAGCCTCGTTCTCCGCCGCCTTGTTGCTGCTCTGACTTCTTCACAGCCGACGACGACAGCCCGAAGCCGAGCCTCCCACCGGCATCGCCGCTTCTTCTTCCTCCTTCGAACAGCCACCTTCTGACTCTCACTGCCTTCTGCCATTACCACAACTCTCTCCTTCACCGACCGCATCGCCTCGTCACCTTGTCGCAACCACCTGCCTACGACAACTGCCACCTTCACCACCTCCATCATCCATCACCTGACTACACCATTACCGACCGTCGAGTGTGATGCTCCACCATCCCGCTGTCTCCCCTCTGTTGCAGCATCCCAATGCCCCTACTGCTTTCCACCGCAGCACAGAATCCATTCCTGTCGTCGCTCTCGCTGGTTGTAGCTGCCGCCTGCACATTCTGTGCTTTTGCTGTTGTCGCTACTGTCGTGTCTTGCACGTGCTCTTGCGGTTCTATGGTTTGCATGTGTGTTGCTGCCATGGGAGTAATCGTCACAAAAGGTAAGCATCACTTGTACAATCTTTTGTTCTTGTGCAAGCATCTTGTTTGAACTCCGCAAGTAGTTTTTTCCTCTTTTATATCCATGTTAAGCTTATTCGTTCCGTCAATTGTTGTTGAATTCAAATTATCCATCGTTCATCATTTCATTTGACTTCCATCAACCCAAACATCATAGAAATACATGAGAAACCATTTATATATGCATCTGTTACATAAACACAAATTTGAAGCACGAAATTATAAAAGAATGAGTGATTGAATAAATTGTATGTGCATATATGATCATATGATTGTATCCATAGTTAATATCGTTGATGTGCTAATATTCACCATGCTAGTGTTGGAGGCCATGCTGATTTCTAGATGTAAATGCATACTCAGTTCTAATCATAAAACTACATATTCATAAACAAAAATCGTTAAAACCAACATAGCATGTTTCTGGCCTGCTGGTCGCTCCAACTTGGAGCGAGAATTCGGATATTAAAAGGAAATTGTATCAAACTGTGTCTAGTTTCTAGAACATCTTACGGATTCTTAATCCAATTTATAGATTGTAAGTTATCACTGGTTTTAGTACTGGCATATTATAATTTTCAGAACCGAGACTGTACACGAAAACCGTAACGAATTTATCTATCAACTTAGCTTTTGTAACTATAATGCATTGTATAAATATGCGTTGGAATCGTTAGGGAGTCTAGTTTCTAGTTCTTCTAATGGAACCTGATTTGCTTTTCTGTTGGAGCGGAAAATTTAGTTTTTGTACAGCAACGTATTGCTGTCCAGAATTGTATTTCTCATACTTTTAAATATAAATGTGTTAAACTTTGCATCTAATGAATTGCATAGCATACCATTCATTATACAGTCATTGATACCTCCTTGATACTATTTCTTGACACTGATCCGTCAATTGCATATGTATGATTCATTGTAATTAAATAATGACAAGCTGGGATATAAAGGGAAACGACTTAGTAGTGGATATTATAGGAGACTTTACTCAGAGGAGGGGCCCGTGTTTCCCATACTGATTACTGATATTGATTACTACTTTTATCGATTGATTGTGGATTACTGACTACAATATCCCAACTATAGTGTACTGTATCGTTACTTATTACTGTTTACTGTTTACCGTTTACTGTTGCCGAGTACCTGAACTTGTAGGATCCACCACTATAGTCGAAACGTTCACTTGATTGTATGCATCCGAACCTGTGGTATGGAACGCAAGATTGCGTACATTAGATAGATTAATAAAAGACTGATAGACATAAGATTGACACTGGGCATAGACAGCTACATTTTGAGCATTGTTTACCATTTATCGATCATTGGTTATTGAATATTGATTACCGATTATTGATTATTGAATATTGTTTACCAATCATGAATTATTGAATATTGTTTATCGATCATTTATTATTGAATATTGTTTATCGATTGCTGATTATTGCATATTGTTTATCGATCACTGATTATTGAATATCATTTATCGATCATTGCATTATCGACTATTGCTTACCGACCCTTGCTTTCTTGATCATGTTATTGCCTGTTATTTATTGACTCTGATATCGTTTTAATTTTTTGTTCCTGTTACATCGTCCTTTTATTTTGTAACTGCTTGCCACTACTTGCAGCCCGTAGCTTGCTCTAACGGATATCATTCCTATTTTTTTGAGTAAATATTTATACAGGTACAGATGATGAGATACTGAAGGATCTTGACGTACTGTTATTGCATTACTTATTTTCGGGCTTACTGTAAGTTCTTGTATCTCAGATATTGGTTATTCATGCTATTATTCTTCATGTGATTATTATTATTGTATTGTTGAGCTTACCGGTATTGTACAGCTTATGGATGATATGAGTTGGTATACTTATATCATTCGCTGGGTCTCAGTAACGTGCCCGTGTTTTCGTATAACAGGAAGTGGGGCGTGACAAGTGTCCCACTATCTCTCAACCAAGGCCTCGACAAGCTTGTGATATGACATCTAGGTATCAACTGTAAAAAAACGCTGCCAGCCTGTATTATCAATTATTTTCTTGATTAGTGGGCACGAGAACATATATTGTATGCTTTGATTGGACCGGTCCAACTTCCTCTAAATGAACAAATCCACCGTAATATATTTCAGTAATATGCTTACAAATATGAGGCCGGTCATTGACTACTCATTTCCACATTGTCGCATCGCTTAAATCCATATCTGAAGTATCTGATTCAGGTTGTTTGCTTGTATTCCCATGATCCTAACTGGCTTGACTCTTTGATTTCATCCTACCAATAAATCTTCTGATCGACATTATATATGAGACATGTTTTTTTGGAGAATGTAGTAAGACTTAAGCAACAAAAAGTGTTGGGACAGAGGAGAAGTAGTTGTTCTGAATGAATGAGTGTTAGATGAAATTTATAGTGTGAGAAGATATGTTGAAGGGCAATTTAGGAATGAAAATAAAAATAAAGAAGGGCAATTTAGGAATGAAAATAAAAATAAAAAAGATGAAAAGAGAGCGACGGGAGATGATGTGTCGTTTGATTTTTTTAATTTATCCAATCAGTTGAACAATGATTGTTCATCCCGTGATTGAATTTTGGTGCATAGGCTGAGACGAGGGATGATTCCCCATCTCGTTTTTTTAATCGATGGACGGGAAATCATTTCTCATCCCTTCGATTTTTTATTTTTTTTTTTAATTCGACGGACGGGAAATGACTTTTTTTATAAAAAAATCTCCCGTCCGTTCGAAAACTTTTTTAATAAAATTTTTTTCCCCCGTGAGACGGGAAATGACTTTTTATTATTAAAAAAAAAATCAACAGACAAGAAATCATACATCGTCCATTCTATTTCTAATTTTTTTTGGTGGGGGACGAGAAATTATCTATCGTCTTTCGATTTTAAAGTTTGAAAACCTAAAATTTGAATTTAAACAACTGCAGCACAAACCCAAAATTTCTATTTCTATATGCCAAATACCCAAATTTGATATTAAATGACTACAAATGCTTTAAGAGCATCCACTATCGTCTACTAAAAACCTAAAAAATGGAAAATTTGATCAAAAATTTGCCACTTTCGCTGGCCAAAAACTTATTTTTTGGCCAAAGCGTGAACAGTACTCTGCTATATATAGCAGAGTCAAATAGCAAATGCAAAATATAGAAGACGAAAGATGATCTTTCGTCTAGTAGAGAGACGGAAGAAGACGGAAGACGGAAGATCATCTTCCGTGTGATCTTCCGTCTCTCTCTCTCTCTCTTTTTTAAATTAAAATGGAGAGACGGAAGATCTTCTTCCATCCCTCTCTTTTCTATTCTTTTTTACGTCATTTTTTTAAATGGGAAATACATTTTTTTAAATGGGAAAGAGATAGGCGAATTTTTTTTTTCACTTTTCATCCTTTTCCTTAAAAAAAAAATAAAAAATTAATAAACCGAAACGAAAGAAGATCTTCATGCTGGATGTTACCGCTAAATCTAGTGTGGGGACAAACAGATAGTATTTGTGAATTCTTGGAAAACTTTGAATAGCAAACATGTTACCTATTCCGTCGGAGTTTGACCGTTGACTCCCGCCGTTCACCTGCAAAAAGTGCGAGACACCGGGGTTGATCCCGGTGATGCACCCTCCGACGCTCAAGTCAGTAATCAGGGAGATTATGAAAGAGCGTAAATTGACAAAAGATTGATTACCTCTTAATGGAGATGGATGGGGGGTATTTATAGCCACCGTTGGGGTCAGATTAGGAATGTAATCCCTGTGGTTAGATAAGAAATGTAATCCCTAATTCCCAGTGAAAGGATAAATATGAATCAGGACTGTTGATTAGGATTAATTAGAAACCCTAATTCTATCCTGCTGGACCGGGTTTGCTGCAGGTTGAAACCCACACCCAGTTGAGGTGGATCCGTTCGCGGGTTAGTGGGTTTTCGAAGAGGAGAATCGGTACCCGCTTCAGACCCATTGGTAGGTGAAATTACCATTTTACCCCTAACCTTTAAGATTTGTTCCTGATTTGGACGGTTCTGATTTAACCCCATTTTTAGCCATATCACGAGCCTCCCACTCCCGAAGACTGATCTTGATCAGCCTTTGAGGAGTAGTTTTACTATTTTAATGGCTAGTGGAGTTGTATTGGAGTCCAAATTGAAAGGTTTCGAATCTTTGCAGGAGGTAGTATGGTGATTTTCTAAGTTAGTGGCGTGCTCTGAGCTGTTCTTGAGCTCTTCTGGTCATTCGATGATTTTTATCTATTTTTTCGGAATATTTACTTAATTTTGGGAAGTGTCGATTCGTCGTTCGGTGGTCTTAATAAATGGTCCTAGGCAATAATTACTTACTCGGGGGTTCAAAAATATTTCCCCGACTTTATAATTATTTTCCAGGATTTTTAATTAACTTTCCCGAATTTTTAACCATTTTTTTTGCAATTTTTAAATAAATAAAACGATTTTAATAAATAAAATACCGAATTATGGCATGGCACGATCTGGACCGTTGATCCTGAGCGAGCGTGAATTTCTAAAAGATCGGATGGGCAGAGTCGCTCGGCAGTAATTTCCCCGCTTTTGTGGGTCGGATGGGCACTTGCTCGGAATCCGAGCAAAGTGGCTCGGTTCTTCCCTCGCGCGAGTGGCTCGGATCGCTAGTCACTCGGCTCGGAATTCCGAGCGACGTGGAGCGATCTGAGCCGCTGGATCTTGGCGCGAATCTTGAGGCAGGCACGGTTCCCATGAAAACACTATCTTGTTGTTTAGTGGACGTGGCGCAATCTGGGCCGTCCATCATCTCAGGCGCGATTTTCGCAATGATCCAACGGTTGGAGACGCTCAGCAGCGTTTTTCTTCACTTTCGAGGGTCGGATTGGCACTTGCTCGGAATCTGAGCGAAATGGCTCGGTTTTTTCCTCGCGCGAGTGGCTCGGATCGCTAGTCGCTCGGCTCGGAATTCCGAGCGACGTGGAGTGATCTGAGCCGCTGGATCTTGGCGCGAATCTCGATGGTGGCTCAATTCCCAAGAAAACACTATCTTGTTGTTTAGTGGATGTGGCGTAAACTGGACCGTCCATCATCTCAGGCGCGATTTTCGCAACGATCCAACGGTTGGAGATGCTCGGCAATGTTTTTCTTCACTTTCAAGGGTCGGATTGGCACTTGCTTAGAATCCGAGCGAAATGGCTCGGTTTTTCCCTCGTGCGAGTGGCTCGGATTGCTAGTCGCTCGGCTCGGATCTCCGAGTGACGTGGAGCGATCTGAGCCGTCGGATCTCGGCACGAATCTCGATGGTGGCTCAATTCCCAAGAAAACACTATCTTGTCGCGTAGTGGCACTGGCATGATCTGAGCCGTCTGATCGAGATCTTACGCGAATTTTGAGGGGAAAGTCATTTTTCTCCAATTCGTAGCTCGGATTGGCACTTTCTCGGAATCCGAGCGAAATGGCTCAGATGGTCTGTCGCTCGGGTTTGGGATCCGAGGGACGTGGGGAAATTCTAGCCGTTGAATGATGGCACAGATCTCGATGCTGGCTCAGTTCTCAAGAAAACACTATCTTGTCGGGTAGTGGTGCTGGCATGATCTAAGCCGTCTGATCGAAATCTTAAGCGAATCTTGAGGGGAAAGTTATTTTTCTCCATTTCGTAGCTCGGATTGGCACTTGCTCGGAATCCGAGCAAAATGGCTCGGATGGCCTGTCGCTCGGGTGTTGGACCCGAGGGACGTGGGGCAATTCTAGCCGTTGGATGATAGCACAGATCTCGATGCTGGCTCAGTTTCCAAGAAAACACTATCTTGGCGTTTAGTGGTGCTGGCATGATCTAAGCCGTCTGATCGAAATCTTACGCGAATCTTGAGGGGAAAGTTGTTTTTCTCCATTTCGTAGCTCGAATTGGCACTTGCTCGGAATCCGTGCGAAATGGCTCGGATGGCCTGTCGCTCGGGTGTTGGACCCGAGGGACGTGGGGCAATTCTAGCCGTTGGATGATAGCACAGATCTCGATGCTGGCTCAGTTTCCAAGAAAACACTATCTTGGCGTTTAGTGGTGCTGGCATGATCTGAGCCGTCTGATCGAAATCTTACGCGAATCTTGAGGGAAAAGTTGTTTTTCTCCATTTCGTAGCTCGAATTGGCACTTGCTCGGAATCCGTGCGAAATGGCTCGGATGGCCTGTCGCTCGGGTGTTGGATCCGAGGGACGTGGGACAATCCTAGCCGTTGGATGATGGCACAAATCTCGATGCTGGCTCGGTTCCCAAGAAAATACTATCTTGTCGCGTAGTGGTGCTGGCATGATCTGAGCCGTCTGATCGAAATCTTAAGCGAATCTTGAGGGGAAAGTTGTTTTTCTCCATTTCGTAGCTCGGATTGGAACTTGCTCGGAATCCGAGCAAAATGGCTCGGATGGCCTGTCGCTCGGGTGTTGGACCCGAGGGACGTGGGGCAATTCTAGCCGTTGGATGAGAGCACAGATCTCGATGCTGGCTCAGTTTCCAAGAAAACACTATCTTGGCGTTTAGTGGTGTTGGCATGATCTGAGCCGTCTGATCGAAATCTTACACGAATCTTGAGGGGAAAGTTGTTTTTCTCCATTTCGTAGCTCGGATTGGCACTTGCTCGGAATCTGAGCGAAATGGCTCGGATGGCCTGTCGCTTGGGTGTTGGATCCGAGGGACGTGGGGCAATCCTAGCTGTTGGATGATGGCACAGATCTCGATGCTGGCTCGGTTCCCAAGAAAATACTATCTTGTCGCGTAGTGGTGCTGGCATGATCTGAGCCGTATGATCGAAATCTTACGTGAATCTTGAGGGGAAAGTTGTTTTTCTCCACTTCGTAGCTCGGATTGGCACTTGCTCGGATTCCGAGCGAAATGACTCGGATGGCCTGTCGCTCGGGTGTTGGATCCGAAGTGCCGAGCTATTTTACTTGGGTCGAAATGTCGCTCCTTTTGCCAACTGTTGTGGTTCTCCGTTACTTAGTCGTTTGGGCTTTTGTAACGCTTCAAGGGAGGCCCAAGAGTTGCGCCCTTACGTTACAAAGCCCAAGAAGCGTCTTTTTTACTATAAGTTTTCACCCCCTCCACACTTCACCTCATTTCTCACTTTCACTTTCTCACTCTTGGTTTTTACTTCTTATCGAAGTTTTTAGCTCTCGAGTGGTGCTGCTAGCTGTCGCGACAAGGCGTTTTATGCTCTGGAAAAATTTTCCGGCCATACTAGTCACTTCAAGGTCAGTCCCTCTCCTCATCTTTGTAAAATGGTTAAGATTTCTTCCATGGATGAGACCCCCTCCTCGGACCGAGGCGTCAACCGAGCGGCGAATCCAAGCAAGGGTAAAGGGAAGGAGGTAGTGGAGCCGACCGAAGAGACTACGGTCAGGCCGAGTACAGATGGGGAAGTTGCCGAGCCTCTCAAGGAGGTAGTGGTCCGATCTAGCAAGGGCAAGGGTGTGGAAACCAAAATCGAGCACCCGAAGACTGCAGGGGAGTTGGGTCGACATCCGAGCACTCTGTCGAGCATTGGCGGTGTGCGAAGCTACTCCGGAGATCTGTTGGAGAAGGTGACGCAGGGCACCGCCAAGTCAATCGAGGAGAACGAATCGAGGGAAACCTCTGAGGTGGATCAGATCTCTTCGGTCCTGACCGAGGCGGATTTGCATCGGATTCGGAGCGGGTTCCAAATCCGCACGGAGTACGGGCTCCTTCTCCCTGGCCCGGGCTTCCAAGCGTGCATCTCGTCCTCGGTCGATATATGCATTTTTCCCACCGACTCCCTGAATGCCGGACTTCGGCTGCCGCTGCACCCTTTTGTGGTCGAGGTGCTGTAGTGGTACGGCTTGTGTCCGGCTCAGCTAATGCCGAACACCTGGCGACACGTCATGGCGTTCGTTCTTCAATGCCAGGAGGTCGGCGCTCAGCCCAACATGTTCATCCTTCGGAGTCTCTATCGTCCTTGCCAACCAAGCAAAAATGAGCAAAGGTACTACCTCTCGCCGAGAAAGGGAGTGAAGCTGATCGAGAACCCGGACTCGATCAAGCATTGAAAGGAGAAGTACTTCCTCGTCTGAGCTCCCGAGCCATGGGTGATCCCGACGGTGTGGTCGAGGGACGGTCTGCCGAAGCGGGCGAAGAAAGAGCCCGTTCTCAACAACGAGGAGGCAGAAATCGTGGAGAAGTTGCTCGGGCTTCCGACCCTCAGTTGGAAAGACATCACCGAGGAGGCATTATTCCGAGGGGGTCTCAGTCCAATCGACCCTAGTACGCTTCTTCAAATCTTGTTTTGTCTTTGAGGTTTTGGAAAATTCTTCTAACTTTTTTCACTCGGTTTGTGCAGAATCTCCCTACATGGACTACAAAGGTCTGATGGTTAAGGCCCGAGCAGCTAGGGAGCAGGAGACGAGGAAGAGAAAAAGGATCGTGTCCGGACCCCAAGGCGGCCGAGCGCCCAAGATCCCCTCGATCTCTCCGACCCCCGAGCGGCAGGTTGTTGAGGCTCCTCTGGTCGAGTTCGAACAAGGCCTCGTCGTGCCGACCGTCCCACCTACCTCGGATGCGCCGACCCCAACGACGCGAATAGATGCTCTAGGGTCTTCTGGCGGAGCGTTCAACATCAGCGCGGCGCTGGCTCTCGATGTTCCGCCCCTCACTACCAAGGCAGAGGCGATCCTGACCGAGGAGCACAAGCGCATCTTCGTTCCCGACTGGTGGGTGATGAAGGTCGATGGGTTCTTAGGGAACGGTAACATTTGTATGCAAGCGGTGAAGCACCTGCCAACCCCTAAAGACCGAGCGGCACTCAAGGCAGGTGAAGTTGGTGACGTCGCGATGCAGATCGCTCGGAACACTATGTCGGTAAGTCATAGATCACTTTCTTGAGAATTTTTCTAAGTTTTTGCGCTCGTGCTTGACTGTTTCTTATATTGCTTGTAGACCCTCTGCCACTTCAACTATCTGCTCGAGGAGTTCGCTAGCAAGGAAAAAGAGATGACCGTTCTGAACGACCGGGAACGGTAGGAGCGGTCTAAGGCGGTCAAGCAGCTAGAGACTGAACAGTTGCGTTCCACTTCGCTCGAGGCTGAGGTTGCTGACCTAAAGGATCAGCTCGCCGAGGCGCTGAGGAGCTCGGCCGCCGAGGCTTCTAAGGTCGAGACCCTTGAAAAGGAGGCGGCTTGACTCGAAGGGGAGTTGTCTAAGGCTCAGAAGGCATCGGAGGTAGCCCTGAGCGAGCAAGCATCGAAGGTGGCGGTCGCAGAGAAGGCGGTTCGAGATGAAGCCGAGGCTCACATGTTGACCAACATGGAGGAGGCATACTGCCAAGCGTTGAAGCATATCGTCGCTCGGAACCCCGGATTCGACGTCTCGTCCTATTATTTCTATGACTCCGTGGAGGGAGAAGAAGAGCTGCCCTTAGCCGAGCTCGCTCTGAGGCCGGAGGGCGAAGACTCCGAAGGCGAGGGAGGTGCCGAGCGTGCGATTGTAGCTGTGCCGGACGATGATGAGGTCGACCCCTGACTTTGTCGCCTCTTCTTGTTTTCTTGTTCTTGTTCTTCTTTTTTTGTAATGCCTAACTGCGGACTGGCCACCGCTTTTTGTAAACCTTGGACTTTTAATGAAACGATGGTGGTTTGGCTGAACATTACGAAATTTTGCAAAGTGTTCAACTCTTTTTGCTCGGATTGTGTCCTTAAGTGTCGAAGACTTCTTTTGATAATTCTCCACTTTTCAGGTTGAGTTGGGTCCGATTACTGAGGTCTCCCATCTTCGTACTGAGCTGGAGAAAACGAAGCAGGCTCTTTCTCGCAGTCATGATGAAGCGTTTTACGACTTCTTGAAATTGGAGGACATTAAAGCAACTGCAAGGGGGTATTTTCGCGAGTTGAGGCAACTGCAGAAGCAATCTCGAGAGACTCATCTCGAAGGCGAGATAGAGTTGCTCCGTAAGGCGCTCTTCAATGTCGACCAAAGGAATAGTGAGCTTTTGGCAGAGATTCTTCACTTGGAGGTAACGGTGAAAGAGTACTCGGCGGAGGAAGAGGAGTTAGCTTCGAAGGTGGGGAAGTTGATGTCTGAGCGCGATGAGTTGACGGCAAGAATTAAAAAACTGAGGAGGGTCACGATCGATAGGGGTATCTTAGTGACTCATTTCCTTAGTATTGTGGCCGACAGCACTAACGTCGCAGGCTCGTCTAAACTTCCCCGTTTCAAAGTATCGGCGGAGGACGATATTCTGAGAGACAGGATCTTTGAGCTGGAGGAGGAGATTGCATCGCTGAAACCTTAGCCCGTAAGGGCCAATGTTCGCAGTACATCGTGTACTCGCGCAGAGAGCGAAAGAGGAATCTCGTTCTACGAACTTGCAACCCGTTCGCCTCCTATTAGGCGGAGTCCAGCTGACGCTCAGAGTGGTGTAGTTGTTTCTTCTAGTGGCGCCTCGGTTGGGGCCACAGCTAGAATCAGTGGCGAAAGGGGTTCTCGCTTCGCTGGTTTAGAGTCAAGCTCGGAGGTAAGGCGATGCCGCCCTCGTGTGTTTCTGAACCGAAGCGTTCCCCTTCCGAAAAAGCGCTAAACAGGTTGTATGATGCACTTCAAGTTATTGTAAAAATCCTGTTGTAGTGTCAGTCCTGTTTGGTCTCTTAATAAAAGAGTTTGTTTTGCTTCTGATGTTCGAATGCTGTGTTAGCTGTTTATTAGTTTAAGTATAACTCCTCCAACTTTTGACAACTACTCAAAATCAAAAGCAAATCTTCCTTCATATGGGCGAACCACTCCCAGCTCGCTTAAGAGCGAGCTTGTGGAGCAGAGTCGAACCAAGTGTTGGACTCCGAACTCGTCGTTAGAGTTTATTCAATGGTTGTGGGAGAAATTCCGAATGGCGACCCACTCCTAGCTCGCTTAAGAGCGAGCTTGCGGAGCAGAATCGAACCAAGTGTTGGACTCCGAACTCGTCGTTAGAGTTTGTTCAACGGTTGTGGGAGCAATTCCGAATGGCGACCCACTCCTAGCTCGCTTAAGAGCGAGCTTGTGGAGCAGAATCGAACCAAGTGTTGGACTCCGAACTCGTCGTTAGAGTTTGTTCAACGGTTGTGGGAGCAATTCCGAATGGCGACCCACTCCTAGCTCGCTTAAGAGTGAACTTGCGAAGCAGAATCGAACTAAGTGTTGGACTCCGAACTCGTCGTTAGAGTTTGTTCAACGGTTGTGGGAGCAATTCCGAATGGCGACCCACTCCTAGCTTGCTTAAGAGCAAGCTTGCGGAGCAGAATCGAACCAAGTATTGGACCCCGAACTCGTCGTTAGAGTTTGTTCAACGGTTATGGGAGCAATTCCGAATGGTGACCCACTCCTAGCTCACTTAAGAGTGAGCTTACGGAGCAGAATCGAACCAAGTGTTGGACTCCGAACTCATCGTTAGAGTTTGTTCAACGGTTGTGGGAGCAATTCCGAATGGCGACCCACTCCTAGCTCGCTTAAGAGCGAGTGTGCGGAGTAGAATCGAACCAAGTGTTGGACTTCGAACTCGTCGTTAGGGTGAAGAGTAAAAGCAGAGAGATACAAGCAATTTTACAAGTAAAATATGAAGAAACTTTCTTTATTGATAACTAATGGTTGGCTGCTTCTAAGTTGCGAGCCGTTATTACATGAGAGAAATAAAGGAAAAAATACAAGTAAAAGGAGAGGAACGGTTCGACATCCCAGAATACTCAGAGAGGCGTTAATGCTCTCTCTTGGTATTTCAAAAGATGGTCGGCATTCCAAGTCCTGGGGATCTCTCTGCCTTCGAGGTCTTCTAAACGATATGTCCCAGGCCGTACTTTGGTGATCTTGTAGGGTCCCTCCCAATTTGGAGCTAGTTTACTCTTCCGACCAGGAAAAGAGATTGCTAACTTTCTGAGGACCAAGTCCCCTTCTTTGAGGACGGTAGGACGGACTCTCCTATTGTATGCCAACTCGATCCTTCTCTGGTAGCTTTGTTGATGAATGGCTGCTCATTCACGGAGCTCATCGATCAAGTCTAGATTTGCTCGGAGTTCTCTGGCATTTTGTTCTTCTTCATAAGCCATTAGACGAGGAGAGGGTATACCAACTTCTAGGGGGATCATAGCTTCGGACCCATAGGTGAGATTGAATGGGGACTCTCCTGTGGGGGTCCGTTTTGTGGTGCGGTAGTTCCACAGCACGTTAGGGAGCTGATCGATCCATAAGCCTTTAGAGCATTTATCCAACCTCTTCTTAATACCGGAGAGGATCTATCGGTTAGCATTCTCCACTTTTCCATTCGACTGTGGATGGGAGACGAAGGAGAAATGTTGTTGGATGGCGAGGTCTTCACATAGAGCTCGGAAGGAAGCCCCGGTAAACTGGGTTCCGTTTTCTGTTATGGACTCGAGGGACACCGAATCGGCAGATTACGTTCTTCCAGAAGAACTAAAGTACTTTGTTCTCGGTGAATGTGGCCAAGGGCTCGACCTCTATCCACTTCGAGAAGTAGTCGATTGCCACGACTAAGAATTTAAACTGGCCGGGAGCTGGTGGGAATGGCCCTAGTAAATCCATCCCCCACATTGCGAAAGGGATAGGACTTGATAGGGAGGTGAGTGGAGCTTGTGGGAGGCGACGGACGTTAGAGTACTTCTGACAAGAGCTGCATTGTCGAACGTGCAGTTCGGCATCTTGTAGGAGAGTCTTGCCGAACGTGCAGTTTCAAGGGAGAGGACTGGACCCAGGGTAGAGATCATGTAGCATTTGTGGGCCGTTTCCTGATTGCCTTTTACTTCCCCTACTCCTGCCCGAGTGGAAAACTTCATCTTGAGGTGATAGGCGGAAGGGACGGCTTCAAGAGCTGCTAAGCCGGGCCGACCCAAAATGACATTGTATGCTGCAGGGACATCCACGACCATAAAGTCCATCGACTCCGTTCGGGTAGTAGGAGTTTTGCTAGCAGTTACATCGAGGGTGATCACCCCTTCAATAGTCACTGGCACTCCCGTAAACCCATGGAGTGTGTAACTAGCGGGGTTGAGTCTGTCTCGTGATAGCTTGAGGCCTTTGAAAGTGGCGAGGAAGAGGATGTTAACGGAGCTGCCATTGTCCACTAGGATCCTTTCCACCTTAAAGTTCGCCATATGGAGATTGATGATAAGTGCGTCACAATGGGGGGTTCGGACACCCTCAAGGTCTTCATCTGAGAATGTGACGGGCACTCCGAGGCCTTTAGGAGGGGGTGCGGTGCGAACCGAATTGACTTTCCTTATAAACGCCTTTCGAGAGGAGTTGGAGGAGCCCCCCATTGGGCCCCTATGAATGAGGTGCAGGACACGCTCCTCTTCGAATTCGGGCGTTTCATCGCGTTCAGGACGCTTTTAAGCCCCCTGAGGCGGTGGAGGAGGATCGATTCGGTCCTTTCTCACGAACCTGTTTAGCTGACCCTTCTGGATGAGGGCTTCTATCTCGTTCCTCAGGGCCCAACAATCATTGGTGTCATCGCCATGGTCCCGGTGATAACGACGCCACTTCTCTTTGTCCCTCTTCTTGCCGGGGGTGTTCATTTTTGGCGCGGGAGGTATCACCCCTTCCTTCTCAACTTCCATGAGAATTATGGAGATGTTGGCGTTCAGAGGAGTAAACTTTTCAAATCTCGGGGGAGGTCGGCGCTGCCCGCCATTATCCTTCTGGAGCTTCTTGGCCCCTTCTTCTTCTGTTCCCTTTCTCTTAGACCCGGAGGAAGACCCCTCCAAGTTGGGGCGGTGCTCAGCTTCCTCAGCCCGAATATACTTTTTACTCCGGAGGAGGAGGTCAGAGAAGTTCTGTGGGGGCTTCTTGGCGAGGGAGGAGCGGAGGCTGGAGTTGAGGACGTTGGATTGGAATGCTGCTACAGCGACCGACTGGTCGAGGGATGCTATGGACCTGGCTTCCGCTGTGAACCTTTTCACATAGTCTCTGAGCTTCTCACCCTTCTTTTGGTTGAGGTAGAGTAGCGAAATGCTGGTCTTCTGAGTTCGGCGGCTACTCACGAAGTGGGTGACGAAGAGGGTCTCAAATTGCTCGAAGGAGAATATTGAGGATGGGGCAAGGCGAGAGTACCATTCTCGAGCCGGACCCTTAAGAGTAGCAGGGAAGGTTTTGCACAGCAGGGCATCAGAAGCTTGATGGATGAGCATGAGGGTTTTGAAGCTTTCAATGTGATCAACGGGGTCAGACTCCCCGGAATGAGTCTCGAATTGAGGAGGTTTAAAGCCAATTGGTACGAGTGCCTCCATTATGGTTCGGGAAAAAGGAGGTCGACTAGGGCCGAGGGTCCTTCTTCTAAGCTCTTCTTCTCGGTCTAACTGACCCAAGCGCCTCTCCATTTCATGGAGACGGCGGTAGACAGCATCATCCCTTTGACCGTAATCAACCGAGCCTCTAGACTCGTCTTCGTACGGGGGAGAGCGGGGGCTACGACGATGGTAGCTCCTGGAGCGGCGAGGACTAGGAATGTGCTGGGGGTTACTAGGAGCTGGGGGAGGAGTTAGGGACCGTTGGCGAGGACTTCGGACCGGAGGAGGAGTGGGAATCCTTGGAGCATTGGTGTTGTTGGGTCGGAGATCGAGAGCTTGTAGGACGGTTGCTTGGAATTGCTAGAACTCGGCACGGGTGATGGGTGCCTCATCATTCCTTGAATGTTGCCGACCGGCAGGAGAATGGGGTCTTCTCCTGTGATGCTCGGGGGACTCTCTCCGCCCCCTTCGGGTAGGGGACCTTCTGTAGTCTCGGCAGTGAGGAAATCGCTCATCCAGACGTTGTTGGGGAGAGGCTCCCTCTCGGGCCCGCTTTTCATCCAGACGGCAGCGAAGATCCTCATCCTTCTGCCGATTGAGGATGGTATTGCGAAGGTCGGAAGCTCAGGGATTGTGGGAGGCCATAGAATCCGAAGAGACATTGTGGATTGAGATGTGGTCCTGATGGAGATGTTGTTTTTGCGGGTTGGGACGCGAGACCCCTGCACCGGCATTTTGAGGACCGGGGGGACCTTTAGGAGGTTGTTGATTCTGAGGAGGAGGCTGGTCCTGTTGAAGAGGGTCCTCGGCTTGAGGCGGAAGTTGCCCCTGCTGCTGAGCGGGTTGGATGGGGACTTCCTGTTGCTGATTGGGGTTGGGTCCACGGTTGGACCCTCTGGATCTTACTTTCCTAGGAGGCATGGCTGGAGAAGATCTGACCAACGGGAAGAGGGGAGGCTGCTATTCGATTATCTTTTCCACAGACGGCGCCAATCCGTTACCGCTAAATCTGGTGTGGGGGCAAACAGATAGTATTTGTGGATTCTTGGAAAACTTTGAATAGCAAACCTGTTACCTATTCCACCGGAGTTTGACCGTTGACTCCCGCCGTTCACCTGCAAAAAGTGCGATACACCGGAGTTGATCCCGGCGACGCACCCTCCGATGCTCAAGTCAGTAATCAGGGAGATTATGAAAGAGCATAAATTGGCAAAAGATTGATTGCCTCTTAATGGAGATGGATGGGTGGTATTTATAGCCGCCGTTGGGGTCAGATTAGGAATGTAATCCCTATGGTTAGATAATGAATGTAATCCCTAATTCCCAGTGAGATGATAGATATGAATCAGGGCCGTTGATTAGGATTAATCAGAAACCCTAATTCTATCCTGCTGGACCGGGTTTGCTGCGTGTTGAAACCCACACCCAGTTGAGGTGGATCCGTTCGCGGGTTAGTGGGTTTTCGAAGAGGAGAACTGGTACCCGTTTCAGACCCATTGGTAGGTGAAATTACCATTTACCCCTAAGCTTTAAGATTCGTTCCTGATTTGGATGGTTCTGATTTAACCCAATTTTTAGCCATATCACTGGATATATATGTTTTTTATAATATTAAAAAAAAAAAACAGACGGAATATCATCATCCGTCCAGGTATAATTTTTTTATTTTTTTTATAAAAACGTGCGACCAGATGGTCTGACTCAATTTTTTTTTTAATTACTTTCAAACGAAACATGATCTTCCGTCTATCGAATTTTGGATATTAAAAAAATTATTTATTTTATTAGACGGAGGATGTTCTTCCGTCTGTATATTTTATTATTATTTTTAATCCAAATTTTGGCTTTAACAATAGCAGCACAATTCTTCTATTTTCATTTCTCTACTGCCAAATACATATAATATCTATACTATTATTAAGCAAAGCCCCATTTTGGCGGCTTTTTACTATCATGCCCCCATATACATAAAAAGCTAAAAAAAATATAAGGTTAATTCTGTAATTATCACTTCACGTTTAAAGTCTCCATCTATACTATTATTAAGCAAAGCCCCATTTTGGCGGCTTTTTACTATCATGCCCCCATATACATAAAAAGCTAAAAAAAAATATCAGGTTAATTCTGTAATTTTCACTTCACATTTAAAGTCTCTGTAAAATTCTGTTCCCTCAAAAATCGAAACCGTCTCTTCCCCTCCCTCCATCGAATCCGTCTCTTGCTCTCCCTCCAAGCTGCATATATATACAAAAGGGTGCACTTGACCAACAGCAACAGCAAGAGGAGCACAGCACAGTAACAGCACGTGCAATGCACGTAGTAGCCACACAACAGCAAGAGCAGCAACGATAGAAAGCGTGACGACAATGGCGATGCGGGGTTCTTCAGAGTGGGGTGAAGGCGAGGAAGGTGGCGGTGGGTGCCGTGGTGCTCGACGGCTAGCGAAGGCAAGGGCTCGCGAGTTGGGGCTCCGGGGTGGCAACAGTCGAGGTGATGAGGATGGAGACGGAGGTGTGGGGATCGGGAGTCGATGAGGCAGTTGTGGTCGGAGGGCGACTGGTGATGGGTTTGGCAGTCGATGGAAGACTGGAGGTGGTGACCGGCGATCGGGGTGATGGAGGGCGGCCGATGGGATGCTAGGCGAGGCTGCGAGCGGCAGGGAGGAGGTCAACGGTGGCTTGAGTGGTGGTCGAGGAGCAGGGGTGATGAAGATTGAGGTGGTGATGGTCGACGGGGTGCTGGTTGTGGTCGGAGGGCGACTGGTGATGGGTTTGGCAGTTGATGGAGGACTGGAGGTGGTGACTAGCGATCGGGGTGATGGAGGGCGACCGATGGGATGCTAGGCGAGGCTGCGAGCGGCAGGGAGGAGGTCAACGGTGGCTCGAGTGGTGGTCGAGGAGCAGGGTGATGAAGATCGAGGTGGGGACGGTCGACGGGGTGCTGGAGAGGGTGGTCGCCGAAGAGATATACAGAAGTTACAGTGTTTATATTTGTCTTTCTTTTGCTAAATACGATTAAGAATATTGATATTGTTTGTATAATTAATTAGTCAGCATGAATATAATTTCTAATTAATGCAAGAGAGTGGAGAAGTCAAAGCAGATGATGAAAGTTAATGCTCATGATAAGGTCGACTCAGGCACTGTCGTCTTGCACCTGTATGGAATTGAAATACATTTATATTTGATGTAGTGTTAAGTTTAACTTGATTCGGTATTCGGTAACAAGAAATTCTAAATAATCTCTAATATTATAATGGAAGAGTTGGGATTGTCATTTGTAGACAACCTGTAATTTTTAGACAACCATTCAATCAACTATCAAATCTCAACCATTTATTTTTAAGTGAGGGTTATATTAACCATTTGTTACTTAACTGCTGTTAGTTACCATAATACCCTCAAAGTTCAAATTTATTACGACATAATTATTTACAAAAATGCCACTCAAATAAAATAAACGTTGATACCTTAGACTAAGGTAATTTGTAAAGAGTATGTGATAAGTAAAGTGATATCTGAAGTTCGATGCCAGATTATTTCTTAGTATTTATTTTTTTAAATTATTAGAGTATCCACAATGGTGTTTCTCATTTTTTAAAAAATGGCAGCTACAGTAGTAGCAAATAGCGAAAGTTGCTGCAGTTGTCGTTTATTATAATATTTTCTTTTTTTTAAAAAAATTGTGTGGGACGGTAGAACATTTACCGTCGCGCAATTTTTTTTTGAAAAATGCGAGCGACGGTACATGTTGTACCGTCTCAATCGTTTAAAAAAAAATAAAAAACTTAATTACTTATTAACTATTAAAATATGTTTATTAAATAAATTAAATAATATAATAATAACTAAACCTAATTAAAAACTAACTAAACCTAATTAAAAAAACCTAACCTACCCACTAATTGGCCACAATTCAAGGACGGTACATGTTGTACATGTACCGTCCGAGAATTTTTTTATTTTTTTTTATTTTCATATTTTACGAAATCTGACCGTTGGATTAAAAAAAAAAATCAATAAAAAATATTAAAAAATGGGACGGTACATGTTGTACCGTCCGACCACCTTAAAAAAAAAAAAAAAAAAAAACTTTGGGACGGTATATGTTGTACCGTCCGAAGGGATTAAAAAAAATAAAATAAGTGAGACAGTATATATTATACCGTCTCTTATAATTTGAGAATGGTCATTTCGTTTCTCAAAAATGAGAAACAATTGTAGCCATTTTGTTAAAAAATGACAAAATAGCAAACGACTGCAGTATGTCATTTCTCAAAAAATGAGAAATTCACAAATATAACAAACGAATGTTGATGCTCTTAGAACGTGCATAGCAAGTGCAGATTTCTAGTAGGATTAAGTGGAGGCTCTAACGACTACAGATGTTCTTAAAAAATTTAAAATAACTTATAATTTAAAATGGAGGGAGCAGTAGAATCTGTGGGTCGAGATTATCAGAAACTTTTGGGATCCGCCGCAGAGACAGGGGAGACGACGTCATCATCATCATTACCCTCTGAACCTGGGAGAGGGAGGGTAGATGTTTTAAATTGTTTTTAAAAATTAATAAAATAATGTCTTGTCTTTATTTAGAGGTTACTTGTAAGCCAATTTACTCCTGCGGAACATGTGAAACTTGGCTGTTTCTTCGCTTTTCAATGTGCACGCTTTGGTTCGGGTACGTGGCTGAGCGTGCACACAGTTCGGAAGAGGGCATAGAGCTCGAGTGTTGTCGGAAATTAAAGGATGATAAAGTCAGGGAAAAAAAAACAGAACCAAGTAGGAGTAATTATTAGAGTAAATGAATAATGATATATGAGTAATGCTTTAGCCACTACCAGTTTCACTACCATTTCCTTCACTACCTTAGGTAGCATACTCCTATTGGAGAGTTCTCCCACCTACTCTATTATCCTCTACCTATTGGAGTGTGCCACCTAAGGTAGTGAAGAGAAATGTAGTGAAATTGGTAGTGGCTCTAGCATTACTCATGATATATATATATACTAGGTTTGTTCATGGACACGTACCTACGGCACGTTTCCATAAACAATACTGCATATAAGTAGTCTTGTAAAAAGTTAAATATATATACGTCATCGTGAAGAATGATTTATAGATGTATATTTGGTAGTAGACATTGATATATTATGAATTAAGTTGTTTATTGATTTATATCTTGCAGGATCATTTATCAGGAGCTCAAAATTGAAAAAGAGTACTATGAATCTAACTCATCTTCTATATTTGAAATCTAACTCATCTTCTATATTCAACTTCTGTATTCAACTAATCAACTTCTCTATCAACTTCTATGTAATAAATCTAACTCAAGCACCTTATGTTCCTTTAGGGTTCGTAAATATAAAGTTGTGCATAAACAGCAGCTTGGTGTATTCAGCTTCTAGATATTCTCACATGTGAACAACTTCTAGATATACTCAAGAACCTAGGTTACCTACCATGTGAACAACAGTCGGAACGAAAATTGTGAAGGATGAGAATACTGATGCCTAACCCTAAGATATTCACATAGATCATATTGGATAGCTTCCCATCGCATTTCTTGAAAAATCAAGATATTTTTGAACAATGAGTACTCAAGTTCAATACTTAAAGACAGCTATATGTTGTATATTTTTCATAGAATGCAGAAAAATATTAGTTTCTTTCCACACCATAGTACTATGAAAAATTGTTATTATCTAAGACTACTATGAACATTTCTTGTGAAATGTGAGATAAAAAAAATTACCAGGGAAAGATTGAGATTTAACCGAACATCAGTGTAAATGTAAAAATTGAAGAGATACTGAATGCATACTGTATAGCTTCCAAGACTCCAAGGCCGTAAATTATTAGACTACTGATCCATAGCATTTTTTATAGTGCAACTGTAATGGAGGGTTCAGACTTATTCACAATTCGAACTAATTAACTACACCGAGAATACTGGACACTTGAAATTGATTTGCACCCCATATAATAATCATGGACAATAGAAAGAATTTCTACTACGATTGACCTTTAAATTTAAAAAATGGCAGCAGACTTCATATCTGATTAAGATTGCCATGAAATGGACATTCACCTACGTAAAACGAAAATGAGAATACAGGATGTGAGAAAACATGCTACATTGTGGGTGGGCTTCTTCATTTTCCCTAATCGAAACAAAAAATGTTTATCTTCAACATATAAACTTTTTTAATAGGGTTGCAAAAGACTCTGCTAATCTGCCTCATCATCAATACTTACTAAACTTTGATTATGCATAGTGTATTCTACCATAGTGATCAAACTACTGACAAAACAATCAAAAGAATGTTTAATGATTCACAACGTCCAACAATGATTTTAAAAGGGTTGCAAACATCTAAATTGAACACTCTAGTTCAGTTATCTTATCGTTCTTAATTAAAATCTTCCATAATGCACAGTGCATTCTACCATAATGATTTTCATCAACAGAACAATCAAAACAAATGGCCAACACAATTCACAAACATGCATCTACACTAATAAAAATGATCCAAAATTCTAAAATCAATCATTCTCTTCCAAATCACTACAGCACCATCTTTCACGATATGCATCAATCCCAACCCCCAACCTCACCCTCCACTACCAACAAAACCATCAACTTTCCCATATTAACCCATTCCATCAAACACCTAGTAGACACCTACAATCCACAACCCAACAAACTTTGTACCTACTTTTCTGCTCTGAATAAGTAAAAAGAAGGCCTAAGTTATAGATTTGAAGCTAGATCTAAAAAGGGAAAGTAACAATACCAAAATGAACCTTAATCTTGCAAAAATCGAGTCGGAGACTGAAATATTGGGGTTTTGAAGTTACCAGGCTGGCGAGGGCGTTGGACGAAAACAGGTGACGGAATCGAGAACGGGGGTCGCGGCTGGAGGTGGGGGGCCAATGTGTGGTGACAGGAGAGGTCGTCGACAGGAGGGCGGCGCTGAAGAGGCACCGGAGGTGGCCGGGGGAGAAGACCAGGATCAGTGAGAGAGAGAGAGCGGGAAGAGAGACTGAGTGTATGAGATGAGCGAAAGAGAGAGAGATAGTGAGAAAGAGAGAGAGGGGGGGTTATTTTGGAAAGAGAGAGGGGATTTTGAAATTGTGGGGTTTGAAATTTTGGGCGGGAAAATATATTTTGTGAGGTTAGATATGGACCATTGATTTTGGGGAAGATCGAAGGAGATTCACTTGATAGCTTTCGCTTTCTTTGTAATTTATTTTAATATATATATAGTATCAATGAGAATCAGTATGATTCAGCATGCATATCTGAATTTGTTGTGAGCATGATTCATCGTATGAAATACATAAGGAGAATCATTGGATCACCCTTGGAATTACAGAGGGAGCACGGTTGAACTTCTCTTTTTTCTCTACAAAAAGTATAAGCGATAAAAGATTATTTACGGGCAGGGTAATTCTAGAATTTGAATATGACTTGAATCCAAAGGTGGGTGGAGGTTTCGTCCGCAACTACACTAGTGAGAGAATTCATGTTGACTTATGTTTTGGACTTCTTATTTCTTCTTCTTTTTATCTATTTCTTTTATTTTTGACTTTGAGATTAGTAAATCAAAGCCTCAAATATTGTTATATATACACACCATCTGATCTTCTATTTTTAAAATAAATATCTGTCCATATATAAATTTTACAATTTGCTCCACTTCAAAGTAGTACGATTTGGTGATATAGATGGATTAGGTGGATATGTCATTGCATGCGTATGAGTGAAATGACCATCTCGATTAACGGACGTACTGTTAGAAAATAAAAATAAAAAATCTTTATAAAGTTGATTGAGAAGCACAAAAATAGAGAAGAAAATAGGAAAACAGAGAAGAAAATAGGGGGGAGAAAGAAAAACCCAAAAGAAAATAAAATAAATAAATAACAACTTACAAAAATCAATTTCAGATTACAAGTTGAGAAGTCGAGACCTGTGTATCACACAGTGTCCTTAAAACAGATTTCGCATCTTCCGGTTGCTGGAATGAACGAAGACGTCTGTCTCCCATGATGCAACGATCAAAGTGTTCACGTAGGCACCACGTAGCACTCTCGAACCGAGCAGCAGCGTCAAAATCCTATCACAGACTTACCAAAACAGCAGGAGTGAACAAATAGAACATGACTCAGAGGGGGAAGAAAGAAGTTTTCTGTTGAAGGGAAGAAATGAGAGGGGAGGCCTCTATTTATAGAGCCAGGGTTAAAACTGTAACGACAGACAAAACTTTGAATGCCTTCAGTGTAACGGCAGACAAAATATTTAATTCTACATTAAAACGGCAAACAGATCCATTTCTGCATTTATTTCAGTCGTTTACACAAGAAAAATGAAATCTGTAGCAAAAAGCGGCTCTGCACGGGGTAGGGTCAAGTCGGTCCGGCATTCGTGTCCGCAGGTCGTGCGGGCGCACACAAGTCGCATGTAAATTCGGTCCGAGATTTGCACCCCCCCTCCCTGCGCGCGCGAGAGAAAGCCTCTCTTCTAGCCATCTTACAATGCTTAGAAGGAGGTTACTATATATCCTCTTCTATTTCCTTTGATTTTTCCGATGTGGGACTATGTTCCTTTAACCCATTTCAAGAATGAAAACGTCTCACTTTGAGAGAATCTCATTCACCCCTTAACCGTTTTTAGCAAACCAATATATAATTTTGATCTACTCACGAAGGAGAACACAAATCAATCAAGATCTCTCAATAATTCATTGAGAATCTAACTCAAAAAATTGCTCAAAAATCAGTTCGTAAATGGTGTATAAAACACCCATTTTCTAACATTCCCCACATGAATGAAAATTAACGACCACAGACACGACAAACTAACATGACAGACTGACACGACAGACTTGGTGATAGAATTCAACGGTTGATTCCTGCATAGGATAGGTACGTGTTACCCTTTGAACCTTTCCTTATGAAAATATGTTTACTAACTAAACAGTAGACGCGATGTCCTTGAACTGTTCTGCCATTTGTGTAAACGATGACATATCTCACACAGAAATCTTCCTAACGTATTTTCAGTTCTCATTGTTATGTTCGTTTTTGCCATGAATATACGCATGGTTCTGCAAGAGTTTAACAGGAATATTGTCCTATATTATTCCCTTGGAAGCGGCCCTTCTTCCCTCTTACATAGGTGATTTCTTACCTATGAGTAACCCACATTACTCAGCTCGGATATCCGACGCATAAGAATCATTAAAAGCCTAACTTAACCTGTTACCTTACGGGCTTGAACTGTTCTGCCATTTGTGTAAATGATGACATATCTCACACAGAAATCTTCCTAACGTATTTTTAGTTCTCACTGTTATGTTCATTTTGGTCATGAACATATGCATGGTTCTGCAAGAGTTTAACAGGAATATTGTCCTATATTATTTCCTTGGAAGCGGCCCTTCTTCCCTCTTACATAGGTGATTTCTTCCCTAAGAGTAACCCACATTACTCTGCTCGGATATCCGACGCATAAGAATCATTAAAAGCCTAACTTAACCTGTTACCTTACGGGCATCACTGTTTCATCATGGGAATGGACATGGAAAAATCTCTACGGTGATCCAACTTGGTCTTTACAATTTAGTTGTCCCTTTAAACCTAGATCTTGGGATCTCCAGTCAGCTAGGTTGGGTGTCCATTGTATCGACTTATTCTTTCATGGGCTTTAGTCTCATTCCCCTCGATGATTTATCAATTAACTCTCTGTTTAACCCTTTAGTTAGCGGATCCGCAATATTATCCTTTGACTTTACATAGTCCACAGAGATAACTCCAGTAGAGAGTAGTTGTCTAATAGTATTATGTCTTCGACGAATATGTCTAGATTTACCATTATACATATTGCTCTGTGCTCTACAAATTGCAGATAGATTATTTGAATGTATGCAGATTGGAGACACAGACTTTGTCTACCTTGGAATATCCTCAAGGAAGTGGCATAACCATCCAGCCTCTTCCCCACATTTGTCCAGTGCAATGAATTCAAATTCCATTGTGGATTTAGCGATCACTGTTTATTTCGAGGATTTCCAAGAAACTGCTGCACCACCTAGTATAAACACATAGCCACTAGTGAATTTTGAATTATCACTAGATATCCAGTTCGCATCATTGTATCCTTCAAGTACAGCCAAGTATCTCGTATAGTGCAGCCCATAGTTACAAGTAAAATGTAAGTACTTCAGTACTCTTGTAATTGCTTGTCAATGCTCGCTTCCAGGATTACTCGTGTATCTACTTAGTTTACTCACTGCATAGGCTATGTCTGGTCATGTACAACTCATTAAGTATATTAGACTGCCTATGATTCTAGAGTATTCTACTTGAGAAATGCTCTCACCTTTATTCTTGGATAAATGTAAAGTTAGATCTATTGGAGTTCTGGCAATTCCAGAATTATCTTTATCAAATTTTTCAAGAATATTGTCAACATAATGTGACTGGCTTAAGATAAGCTCGTCTGATGTTCTTGTGATTTTAATTCCCAATATAATATCAGCTAGTCTCATGTCTTTCATGTCAAACCTTGAGTTCAACATGTTTTTAACAGATTTAATCATCTGATCATTGCTTCCAATAATAAGCATGTCATCTACAAACAAACATATAATGACATATCCATTTTCTGTGTCTTTGACATATACACATTTGTCACATTCATTAATCTTGAAACCATTGGTCATCATGACATTATCAAATTTCTCATGCCACTGCTTTGGAGCTTGTTTCAAGCTATATAATGACTTCACCAGTTTACACACTTCCTTTTAATGTCCTGGAGCTGAAAAGCCCTCAGGTTGTTCCATGTAGATTTCTCCATCTAAATCTCCATTAAGAAAAGCTATTTTTACATCTATTTGATGTACTTCAAGATTGCGCAGAGCTGCTACTAAAAGTACCATCTTAATGAAATTTATTCTCATCACAGGTTAATATGTATCAAAGTAATCAAGACCTTCCTTTTGTTTATAGCCTTTAATTACAAGTCTTGCCTTGTATTTTTCAAATGATCCATCAGGTTTCATTTTTCTCTTGAAGATCCATTTGGAACCTAAAGGTTTACTACCTGGTGGAAGATCCACTAGTTCCCAGGTATGATTTTGCAAAATGAAATCAATTTCACTCTTGATTGCTTCTTTCCATAGAGAACCATCACTAGAGTTCACCGCTTCCTTGAAGGTTTGAGGTTCACCTTCAAGCATAAAAGTCAAGAAATCTGGACCAAAAGATTTTTCTATTCTTGTTCTTTTACTGCGTCGAGGTTCCTCCTCAAGTTCTTCATTTTGGTCTTCACTATCTTCACTAATAGTCTCATGTGTTCGTTTGGAGAAACTTGGTTCCTCCTTTGATTTACATAGAAATACATCTTCAAAGACGATGCAAATCTAGACTCCATTATCGTGTTCTTTGGTATATCAGTAATATCAGATTTGTATACCAAGAACCGATAGGCACTACTGTTAAGTGCATAGCCAATAAAAATACAATCTACCATTTTTGGTCCTATTTTCACTTTCTTAGGTGGAGGTACTGCCACCTTGGCAAGACATCCCCACATTCGCAAGTAATTGTAGTATGGCTTTCTTCCTTTCCATAATTCATATAGAGTTTTCTCTTCTTTCTTTTTGGGCACCTTATTCAAAAGGTTGTTAGCTGAAAGAATAACTTCTCCCCACAAGTTTGGTAGCAAATCAGAACTTATTAACATTACATTCATTATTTCTTTCAATATACGATTCTTTCTCTCAGCAACACCATTGGACTGAGGAGAATAAGGAGCTGTGGTTTCATGTATAATTCCATGCTTAGCACACGTGTCAGCAAATGGCGATTCATACTGTCCACCTCGGTCACTTCTTAGTGCCTTAATTTTCTTATTAGTTGGTTCTCAACCTTATTTTTATAGAGAACAAATTTTTCTATAGCTTCATCCTTGCTTTTAAGCAAATATATATAGCAGTATTTTATACTATCATCAAAGAAAGTAATAAAATATTTATTATCACCTCTTGTTTGTATCTTTTTTAAATCACAAATATTAGTATGAATTAGATCAAGAGGTTCAGTGTTTCTTTCAACACTTTTAAACAATGATCTCGTTAGTTTTGCCTCAACACAAGTTTCACACTTGTATTTGGAATCAATTTAGAATGTTGGAATGTGATTCAAATTAATTAGTCTTCGCAAAGTATCATAATTAACATGTCCTAGTCTACCATGCCATAAATTGGAAGACTCAAGCATATAAGTAAAAGAGCTAGCTTTATTGATATTCTTGACCATGGTCATTATATTGAGTTTAAACATTCCACCACTCATATATCCTCTACCAACATACATTCCACATTTTGACAAAATAAATTTGTTCGACTCGAACACTAAACGAAAACCGTGGTTATTAAGCAACGAACCAGATACCAGGTTCTTACGGATTTCAGGAACATATACAACATTGTTCAGAGTCAGTTCCTTTCCAAAGTCATCTTTAAGATCACCTTGACTTGGCCCTTTATTTCTGAAGTAGCCGAGTTCCCATAAATATTTTCTCCCCATTCTCTAATGGTTCGAAAGTGGAGAACATACTTCTATTGGAGCACACATGTCGAGTAGCTCCAGTGTCAATCCACCATTCCTTCGGATTTGAAGCTAACATATTCACCTCTGAGGTCACAGCTGAGAGGTTGATATCGGAAATATCTTGAGCAATCCCTTGAATCAAGTTTGCTTCTCTGTTCCTGTTCTTCTTGGGAAGTCTGCATTCAGTAGACTTGTGACCCATTTTGTCACAATTGAAGCATTTGCCTTGAAACTTCGACTTTTTGGAGATTCCTCCCTTGGGCCCCAACTTGGGCCTCTTATTGTTGTGCTTGTTGGAACGTTGTTTATGTTCCATTATATTTTCCTTAGCTGCATGATTGATGAGTCCAACTTTTTCAGATCCTCTATTGTCTTCTTCAATACGAAGCCTGACAATGAGATCTTCAATGCCCATTTCTTTTCGCTTATGCTTTAGGTAATTCTTAAAGTCTTTCCAACCTTGTGGTAATTTTTTAATTATACATGCCACTTGAAAACTTTCACTTAAGTTCATACCTTCAGCATGAATCTCATGCAAGATCAGTTGTAGTTCTTGAACTTGACTAATCACTGTTTTAGAATCTACCATTTTATAGTCTAGGAAGCGGCCCACAATGAATTTCTTAGCACCGGCATCCTCAGTTTTATACTTATGGTCTAGTGATTCCCAAAGTTCTTTAGTTGTTCTTTTGTCAATGTATATATTATACAAATAATCGGCTAATCTGTTCATTATGTAATTCCTACACGAGTAATCAGTATTTTTTCAAGCATCCACAGCATAAGTGACTTGGTTATCTTGCTCATCTTCCTTAAAATTTGGAGCTTCTTCGTTCAAGAATCTTGCAAGATTCAGTGTGGTCAGATAGAACATCATTTTCTGTTGCCACCTTTTGAAGTTCTGCCTGTTGAACTTCTCAGGTTTCTCCCCATGGGAGACTGAGACAGGTACAACGGTTGACATTGGCACTCGTGCCACAACAGTAGTCGGTACTTGTGTAGTATCAGCAACCGGCAGGTGGACCGTTTCAGACACAGTAACATTGTCCGATGCAGTTGTCGTTTTGATTCTGAAAATTACACAACACGAGTGTAAGTTTTCCAGATTAAAGAAAAGAAAAGAAGTGCCTCAAAATCGGAAATCAATCAAAAATCTGTTTTAAGTTTGTTAGAAAAAAAATTATTTATAAAGTTGATTGAGAGGCACAAAAACGGAGAAGAAAATAGGGGGGAGAAAGAAAAACCAAAAAGAAAATAAAATAAATAAATAACAACTTACAAAGACCAATTTCAGATTACAAGTTGAGAAGTCGAGGCCTGTATATCACACAGTGTCCTTAAAACAGATTTCTCCTCTTCCGATTGCTGAAATGAACGAGGCGCCTGTCTCCCAGGATATAACGACCAGAGTGTTCACGTAGGCACAACGTAGCACTCTCGAACCGAGCAGCATCGTCAGAATCCTATCACCGACTTACCAAAACAGCAGGAGTGAACAAATAGAAAAGGACTCAGAGGGGGAAGAAAGAAGTTTTCTGTTGTAGGGAAGAAATGAGAGGGGAGGCCTCTATTTAGAGCCCAAGTTAAAACTGTAACGGCAGACAAGGCTTTGAATTCCTTCAGTGTAACGGTAGACAAAACATTCAATTCTGCATTGAAATGGCAGACAGATCCGTTTCTGCATTTATTTCAGTCGTTTACAAAAGAAAAATCAAAACTGTAGCAAAAAGTGGCTCTGCACGGGATGGGGTCAAGTCGGTCCGACATTCGTGTCTGCAGGTCGTGCGCCCACACAAGTCGCATGTAATCCGGTCCGAGATTTGCACCCCCCTCCCTCGCGCGAGAGAGCCTCTCTTCTAGCCATCTTACAATGCTTAGAAGGAGGTTACTATATATCTTCTTCTATTTCCTTTGATTTTTCTGATGTGGGACTATGTTCCTTTAACCCATTTCAAGAATGAAAACATCTCACTTTGAGAGACAATTTCTCATTCACCCCTTAACCGTTTTTAGCAAACTAATATATGATTTTGATATACTCACGAAGGAGAACACAAATCAATCAAGATCTCTCAATAATTTATTGAGGATCTTACTCAAAAAATTGCTCAAAAATCGGTTCGTAAATGGTGTATAAAACACCCATTTTCTAACACGTACTGGTCACTCCTTCTCCTCTAAGAAAGGGCTAAGACAAGAAGATCCACTCTTGCCCCCTACTTTTCACCATTGTGGCTGATGTGTTTAAGGCCATGATTGACATCTGCAAACAAGAAGGCTGGATCGTCCCTGTGGCTAGCAGTTGGTCACGACAGGGATGTACAATTTTACAGTGTGCGGATGAGACAATTATATTCGAGAATGGGGTCAAAGCGAAAACAATTTGTTTTAAAGGGGCCATCTACTGTTTTGAAGCGTGGTCTGGTCTTAGAATTAACTTTCACAAAAGTGCTTTGGTTCCTATTGCATTGTCAGATGCTGGGATGGAGACACATGCTTCCATTCTCAAGGAGAGTTTCCCTATCATGTACCTGGGATTACCGGTCTGACCAGGGAAGCTTACAAAGTCAGACTGGCTAGCGATCATTAATAGAGTGGAGGCTCGACTAGCAAGATGGAAAAGCAAATCTATGTCTCTTGGTGGAAGAGTTGTCCTTATCAACAGTGTTGTCCAATTTACTTACCTGCTATATGTCTTTCTTCGAATTACCAAAGTTGGTAATCCAAAAAATTGACATTATCCAAAAGAGATTTTTTTGGGAAAGGAGCTGACACTGATGAAGGAGGCTACTATTTGATCAGATGAGAAAAAAGCATGCATGAAGAAAATGCATGGCGGGTTGGGGATTATCGATTTGAGGGACATAAACCTTGCTCTATTGGGCAAATGGTAGTGAAAAGTGTTCAATCCAAATGGCGAAGGTTGGTCAGAATTCATTCAACATGACTTGCAAGGGAAAGGAACAGGAAGTTTGGGCTTCTGGGTGGGTCCTAAGATGTCATGGTTCTGGAGAGGGATCTCTCGAGCCAATGAACCGTTCAGCACAGTGATCACGTCTTTTATTGGCAATGGGCAATCGAACAAATTCTGGTGGGACAAATGGTGCGGTGCTCACACACTTAGAGACCGGTTCCCGGACCTTTATGAATAGGCATCACAACCTCACATCTCTGTGGCCAAGTCATGGAGGAAGGGAGCATGTGAACCTCCCTTCAAATCTCAACTCGGTCCTGAATCTATCCCGGGCCTGGGAGAACTCCAAGAACACATCGCACGGTCCGGAGTGAAATGTTCACACGACCCGGACCGAAAAGCTTGGGGCTGGAGAACAATGGCTCGTTCACAGTACGCTCCCTCTATAATCATATCCACTTCCGGGATGTAAATCAAGTTGGGCTCAGGTCCTCTGGAAGGCAAATGTGCCCCATAAAGTTAGAGTTTTCCTTTAGCTGGTACTCAATAACGTCATCCTGACCAGAGAAAATTTTGCCAAAAGGCAGCCGAACATTGCTACCACATGTGGATTTTGCAACGCTCATACGGAGTGGCTGAATCACCTCTTCATTGGCTATCAATGGAGTAAAGCAACTCTGGTGGAGATATTGTGGGCCTTAGGTACGAGTGACTATCCCAACACATATGATGATCTGTGGATGGCCCCAAATTTGCTTCTAGACGTCACAAGTTGATAGAAGCATGATACATCGTCATCGCTGGGACAACATGAGTTTTATGGCTTGATAGATATAACTTTTATTTTCGGCATACTTATAATAGTAATTTTGGTATTCTAACTCATGTCATGCATCTTATTTTCTTTTGGGCTGCAGCTGCTGCCACAGGGATGAGAGGGAGTATCGCCAGAGCTTTCCAGGTAGACGAGTATGATGATGAGGAGGTTGAGTTCGGACCAACCTTAGACTAAGCGGAGCGACGATTCCCACATTCTCACTTTTCAGAGATTTGCTGGAAGGACCGCTATGATTGTTTCTGTCTACCTATGTACTCATTTTTTTAATTTCTCTGTAGCACTTTTGGATTGTCCCACCCTCCAGGACGATGTTGGAGATTTATGTTTTATTTCATGCTTTTTAGTTCTTGTATTCTCGCCAATACTCTGAGTTTGTTTTATTAAAATCATATTAATGAAATATGGTGGTGTTATTCCACATTTTTCTTTAAAATTTAAAAAATAAAAAACAATGAATCTTATGAAGTATTGCTTGAGAAATCATATGGGAGATCAATGGTTGAGTGATAACTTGAACACATACATTAAAAATGACATGTTTCATCCAATTCGCAATATTGTAATTATCAAATGTTTTTAAAATATGAAAACTTGTCGATATGTACTTTAATTTTATGGGCTTTATCACATTAATATTTGTTTTTGGTTATATTTATTTCGTTATTGATAAGGAGCAAAAATATTTTTGTCGTTATTTTATTTTTGCAACAAGTGGAAATTTTTCTTTTGCTCTTCCACTGCTTGCATCCAAGCTTCTAGCAAGGCTCTGCTTGTCAGAACCGATGAACATGGATGGCTACCACTTGTTGCAACCTTCAGTTGCAGTTTCAACTCATTACGTTATTTATGCTTCTAAATCAGCCATAAAAATCAAATTATCCCTCTTCGCGCCCCAGGCCAATCAAGCACTTGGATAACATTCATCAAATTTTTGCGGGCATTGTTTTGCTACAAGATCTTACTGTCTTTGAATAACCGGCTGCACCGGCAACATCAGCAAGAATAATAATAAATTTAGGGCTGGCAACGGGTCGGATTTGGGCCGGAACCATATAGGGCTAGGCCCGAACCCGAAGTTCAAAATATAGGCTCGAACCCGATCCGACTTTTATTCGGACTTAGAAAATTAGGCACGAAACTGGGTCCGAATTAGGCCCGAAAATAGATTCAGGTCTAGGCCCGATATACTTATGCATATTCTAATATATAACTTTCTCATAAAATAACGCAATATCAAGAATAATGGGATAAAAAATAACAATAATAGAAATACTACGAACTTTTGAGTAATTCCCATCTAATTTTTCCATCTATAAACATCAAACACTCATTTCAACTTTTCATGAATATTCTCTTTAACAAAACCTCATACATAAATATATAAATGAAGTAAACATAAAGATATACATGCACATATAAATTTTTTTGATTCTGGCCTAAGCACTTGGGTCCGAGCCCGGCCCGATTTTTTTCCGGGCCTAAAAAATTGAGCCCGAGTCCGACCAGAAATGAGAATTAATTAGCCCAAACCTGCTAATTATCAGGTCAGACCTAGATGGGCCCGGATCGGATTCGAGCCAATTGCCACCCTTCAACAATTTGGTCTGTCTATCCTCCAGTTCCCTTGTAAGCAATAACAGCTCTTTGGCAAATTCCATATATATATATATATAAACCTATGTGATTATATGTTCGTGGATGTAGTAATGTACAACCGGACTTCAGCCATGACCAAAAATAAATATTAAAATAAGTGCCGCTGAACGAACGTAATGCAACGATGGATACCAAAATGATCTGAGCAATAAGAGCTAAATTTTTGCCTTAAACCAAGTAAAAAGTTGGTATTTTTAGCCTTTAACTGCCATTCTTACTGGTAATTCTTCAAATGTTAGTTAAATTAAAAAACATTCATTGGAACTTGCACTCGAGATATAAACAACTCAATGTTCCAAGAATTACTGCCAGGGTTAGCTAGCTCATGAGTTGAACGAAACCATGTCGAAGCCTCGTCATTTTGCGCGAAGAAGCAATCTACTAGGAATGATGCTCATAACCTTGTGAAAACCTTGTTGATGCGGTTTATTTTTGGGAGGAGTGTGGATGCACTAAGCGTGAGTTCTACTCGATTTGTATTGAGGGAGGAACCTTTAGTGCAGACGGTGGTCCTGACCCTCAGTTGGAGGAACAGCTCGGGAGCGGACGGAGGTGAGGTGGAGATTGGATGCTCGGCTCGGATCTGGAGGCTCGGATCCGGAGTCTCGTGTACCTGCACACGGTCTACGAACACCGGGGTTGGTTCCGGTGAGAGACCCTCCGACGATCTAGTGAGCTACTGAGTGATAGTAACAGTAACTAGGGTTTGAGAGGGAAAAAATTGATTACCTTGGCAAGAGGTGGAGGGTCTGGTATTTATAAGAGAAGCCAACCGGGTCTGGACCCGTTTGAAGCCGGATCTGGACCCGGTTGCCCGTGGGCCTAGTGTGGCAGAAGCCCATGCGGTATAGGGCTGAAGTGACGGCGGCCTGGACGGTTTCCAGGCTGACGTGGCAGAGGCCCGGGCGGTTTCCAGGCTGGCGTGGCAGGGACCTGGGTGGCCCCTGCCTGACGTGGCGGACCCGGATGATCCAGCAGTGCACGCTTTATAAGGGGATCCTGTGACCCAGGAGGGGCCACGTTATCCGACCCATATCAGGAGTCCCCCACTCTTGGAGGGCTGGGTGACCCAGCCTTGTAGGAGTGGTTATTTTGCCTCTGTAGGAAGAGCAGGGTGGTTGTGCGGCGAGGAATAGGATCTGTACCTTCCAGAAGAGGCAGGGGGTAGGGTGAAGGGATCCCCTATCGGAATCATGCAGAGTGTTGGGCATAGAAGAGGCGGAGCTCGGCTAGCCGAGCATCGAGGGTCGGCAGACGAGCCCCTCTCTGGCTGGAAGAGCGAGGGGGCGTCGAGGTCTGTCGAGTTTGAGCTCGGATTGCCGAGGGTCGACGGCCGGCAGACGAGCCTCTCGCTGGTTGAAAACACGAGGGGGCGTCGAGATCTGTCGAGTTTGAGCTCGGATTGCCGAGGGTCGAAGGTCGATAGACGAGCCCCTCGCTGGTTGGAAAAGCGAGGGGGCTTCGGGTCCTGTTGAGTTGGAGCTCGGAGAACCGAGCGTCGAAAGTCAGTGGACGATCTCCTCACGGGTTGGAATAGCCTGGGGAGTTTGGGGCTTGTGGTTCGATCCGAGCTCCGAGCCTTTTGTGAGAAAGAGGAGGATGTTGGGGCTCACAGTGCGATCCGAGCCCCGAGCCTCTTGTGAGAAAGAGGAGGATGGTGGGGCTCGTGATACGATCCGAGCTCCGAGCCTCTTGTGAGAACGAGGAGGATGTTGGGGCTTGTGATACGATCCGAGCTCCGAGCCTCTTGCAAGAAAGAGGAGGATGTTGGGGCTTGCGGTGCGATCTGGGCTCCGAGCCTCTTGTGAGAAAGAGGAGGATGTTGGGGCTCGCGATACGATCCGAGCCCCGAGCCTCTTGCGAGAAAGAGGAGGATGTTGGGGCTCGCGGTGCGATCCGAGCTCCGTGCCTCTTGTGAGAAAGAGGAGGATGTTGGGGCTCGCGGTGTGATCCGAGCTCTGAGCCTTTTGTGAGAAAGGAGTTTCTGAGTGGTTTTGCCGTCGGAGGAGTGGTACGTCGGTAATGGCGGCCGAATGGAATCTAATGATTTCATTTCATTTAATGCTTTGGATATGGGAGCCTGTGGTTCATGGTGACCTCCAAGCTCACGGTGGCATCCGAGCGTCGACCCTCCCGTTGAATAGAGGAGGAGATTGGGGCTCGCGCTGCCATCCGAGTGTCGACCCTCTTGTTGAATAGAGGATGGGTTTGTGGCTCGCGGTGCCATCCGAGCGCCGACCCTCCCGTTGAATAGAGGATGGGTTTGTGGCTCGCAGTGCCATCCGAGCGTCGACCCTCCCGTTGAATAGAGGCGGGGTTTGTGGATTGCGGTGCCATCCGAGCGTCGATCCCCCTGACTTGTTGGAAAAGCCGGTTTGTTGGAAAAAGACCTGGGGGCATTAGGATAATTTTGCGGAAATTGCTGACGTCATGTGCGCAAGAATCGAAGCATCTTCAGATCCTAACTGCCGCTAGATCTTGATGATCAAGATCCAACGGCCAGATCCTTTTGCAAAAATCGAGGAGTCCCTTTCTCAGTTATAAATCCCCCCTTCCCATTTTTCTTTCCTTCATTTCTCTTCTTGCATTTTTCCAACTTTTAAGAACAGGGTTCTCATTTGCCGTCGGCGACCTTTTTCCGGTGATTACATGGTCCATATCTCAGGTTAGTATTTTTAATCTTGTAATGTCGCGCTCTCAGTCCGGCTCCGAGGCAAGCTCGTTAGGCCGTTCCGGTAAGGAATCAGAGTCCCCGGAGACGTCTTAGGATTTGGGCAACTATAAGGTTAAGGAGGAAGTTTTGTCAGACCCAGGGTCGGACGGCGGGGGTGACGTGGTCTTCGTTGTGTCACCGTTGAGGTCTCATAGACCGGGGAAGGAGCCCATGGACGAGGGCGAGTAGGAGGAGGAAGAGGATGTCGACGAGGGAGAGGGGGACGTTAAGGACGAGGATGATGACGAGGAGGATCATGACCCCGAGGGAGAGGGGGATGAGGAAGATGACGAGGAGGATCAAGACCCTGAGGAAGGGGGTGCTGTTGAAGATGAGGAAGACTCTGATGAGAATCAAGGGGAGCCCGATCGGAACGTCGGGGAGGGCGACGCTCGGGAAGGTGCGGGCGAAGGCCCAGTAGGAGGGGCGGCCAAGGTCGAGGGTAGCCTCCCACCTCTGCCACCTTTGTCGATGCCGTCTCCTGAGAGGAAGGCCCGTCCTCATAGGAAGAAGAGGAAGTTGAGCCTTCCGGATAGCCCCCCTCCTCCGGACAGATACGCCCCTAGACCGGGGTTCGAATTTCCCTCGGTCTCCTTCAAAAATCCGAGATCGATCAGGATATATCCCGACAACGTTATAGATGTCGATCCTCTTCCTCCCGTGCCGGGCAACGAGAGTCGGGTGAAGATTCGGATGGATGGCGTTCAATGTGTCTTGAAGGCGGACTACCTTCACATTTTGAGGGCCGCCTACTTCATTCCTCGGAAGTTCGAAGTGCTGATTCCCAGCCCTGGTATTCGCCCAACGAATGTTCTCGCACCGGGTTATTGCATTTTTTCCGAGGACGCCTTTGTCTCGTGACTAAGGCTGCCGCTGCACCCTTTCGTCAAGCAGGTCTTGAACTGGGGAAAGTTAAGCCCGATGCAGTACGGCCCCAACTCTTTGAAGCACTTGATCTGCTTCATCTTGAAGTGCCAGGAGAAGGGGGTCAAGCCGAGGCTGACGTACTTCCGCACTATTTTAGGGATTAGCTCGCTGGGTGATGCGGAGGGGATCTTCTACTTTTTGCCTAGGCCTCATAAAAAGGTGATGCACGGCCATCCGGACTCCATCTAAGAGTGGAAAGAGAAATATTTCGTAGCCCAGAACGAGAAGTCTTAGGGAATTCCGACTTCCTGGAATTTCTTCAAGCCGAATCACAAGCCTCCGAAGCATAGCGAGCTATCGGAGAAGGAGTGGAAGGGCGTGGAGAAAAATTTTGGGGGGCACAGCATAGCATGGCCTCGAGTGACGGAGATGCACCTGGCCCGAGCCGAACTGAGCCCAACCGACCCTAGTATGTTTTCGTTTTGTATTTTTATATCTTTCTGTCTTCGTGTTAACGTTAGCCCCTTTTCTTTTATTTTTGCAGAGATGACTAGCAAGCACCTCGACGACAGGCATGCTTTGTTAGCGACCGCCGTCAAGAGGATGGTGGAGAAGGAGAAGAAGGCGGAGCAGGAAAAGCTAGCTGCTCAGGGCGCGGGGTCCAGCAAAGGACCAACCTTGGCGGCCGCGGAACCGTCTCCGATGAGGACCAAGAGGTAGCACCCCCACACGCCGAGGGCATCTCAGGAGGCGGGGGGAAGTTCTAGTATCAAGAGGACTACCGAGGTCCCGGAGCAGAGGCTTCCCCCAACTCGGCCCACCACCGAGCAGATGGTGGGGCAACAGGGGTTGTGGCCCTTCGCTCCCGATTGGTCTATTGTACAGGGGGACTCCCTGCTGAAAGGTCCTGTGGCCATCGAGCTGGTCAGAAAAATCGCCACCGAGTGAGATTGGATGGCGTTGGCGGTGTAGACGTCTGATCAGGCCTTCATGCGGTGGTCCCAGGCACAGGTCTCGGTAAGTGTTTGAGACTTTGAATTGGGTTTGGATTCTAGGATTTTTCTGACTCTTTTTTCCTCGGACAGGCGATGCTTCACGGACAGCACTTTCAGAAGTCCTTGGAGAAGTAGATCCTTGTTGAGAGGAGGAACGCGGAGAAGTATCTCCGCGAGCTGAACAAGACGACGGATGAGCTGAAGGAGGCTAAGAGCATGGAAGCTGTCCACGAGGCCCAGATGACCTCGATCTTTGACCACCACAAGAAGGACGTGGATCGCCTCAAGGAGAAGATCCAGGAGGAAGTGGAGAAGGGGCGGAAGGCCTTGGAGCAGGCGGAGATCCTCATGGCCGATACCCTGATCCTGGCGCAGGACGAGCGGTACAACCGGGCCAAGGAGCATTTTCGGATGATCTATCCGGACCAGAAGGTCGACCACCTTCATTATAACTAGAAACCGGACCTTTCGCAGACTCCTGGTGGCGAGGAGATGGGGGGCGACCCAGCTGACGAAGAGGTGCCCCCCCCCCTCAAGCATAGCTTAGGTTTTTCTTCTTTTTTGACTGTATATGCCTCGCACGGACTGGCCACCGCATTTTTGTAGTACAATTTTTGAAAGTAATGAAAGATACTTTTTGGCCGAGGCTTTGTGACTTGCATAATTTTTAGTCTCTTTTGTGACTAGTTGTTTCTCTCGTCTTTTTGATAGACACACGAGCTCCTGAGTGCCGACCCTATTTCCGCCGAGGATTCCCCGGTCCGAGCGGGGAAGGAGGCCGTGGAGGTGGCTCTGGCTCGTCAATGAAAACAGGCTTGGGACCGAGCGGCCGCAGTGAATTATTTCATGAATAAGTCTAGGGAGCTCGGTTTGGAGGTCGCTCGTCTGAAGAAAGCTATAGCCGACCAGAACTGGTGGGTAATCGAGACGGACTGGTCGATCTCGGATGCCTCGAGTGGGTGGTCGGCTTCGGAGTCTTTTCTCCGCGAGGTCGTTGTTGAGAAGGAGTTGGAGATCCGCAGGCTGAAGCGGGTGTTAGGCACCGATTTGATTGAGGAGGCAAGCAATTCTGTGATAGGACCATCTCCAACTTTTTTATTAGAGGGGGCTCAGCCTGAAGATGCGGGAAGCTCGGTGGCGGGGGACGGGCCGGCCGAGCACGAGAAAGGGCCCGAAGGAAGCACTGAATTCGAGTTTTAAGCCGAGTGTGAGTGATTTGTAAGCTTTTTATTGTATTTGTGCCGCTGTTACTGGCACGCAATGAGTAATAATTAAAAGAACTCCCGACTTCTTTAACCTTGACAATTTCCTTGGGTGAGGATTGTTTCCGTGCTCGGCATGTAGGGGGTCGCCATCGAGGTGGACATGTCGCCAAGTGACATGGTGCAGGTGGCACGTAAGCAGTGGCGTTTCGCCTTTCGACAGTTATTAATGGCGACGGTACGCCTTTCGATAAGCATTTATGGTGACGTTTTGCCTTCCGTCGTTTGGGGTTCCCAGAGGCAATAATTGCGCTTCTCAGGGGGCTATATAACCCCCAACCCACCTTGTTGGTTGTCAAGAACTGAGATTGGTTGATCTGCCATTCGATTTGGGTGCCTGCCAAAGGCAGGCACCCCAAAATAAAAACTAGTCCGATGGCTCCGGATTGGTGGTGCACCAATCACCCTCGAACAATTCGGGATTTTGGCCTTGAGGACCGTAAGACCCCGGGTTGTTCGTCGGTGAGTGGTGGGCCGATCAATTGATTTGGAGGCTCGGGAGATAGGAGAGAGCCTTGGGTCGGAGGCTCCTCTGCCGCCTTGTGCATAGGTTGATGGGCTTGAAGAAACCCAAACCATGCTAGGGATAGATACCGAGCCCCCACGCAAGGGAGAAAGTCGGTAATGGGCGTGGCTGAAGGTCGTCACCGAGCATAACAGTCACGCGGCTTTGAAGAAAGCCTCAGCCTTGCTCAGGGTCAAAGATGAGCCCCCACACTTGTTTCTTAGGAAGACGGTATGGGCGTAGCTGGCGGTTGACGCCTTGTGCATAGGTTGATGGGCTTGAAGAAGCCCAAACCATGCTAGGGCCAGATGCCGAGTACCCACTCCTGGGAGAAAGTCGGTAATGGGCGTGGCTGAAGGTCGTCGTCAACCGTAACGATCGAGTGGCTTTGAAAAAAGCCTCGGCCTTGCTTGGGGTCGACGACGAGCCCCAATACTTGTTCTCAGGAAGACGATATAGGTATAGCTGGCGGTTGCTGCCTTGTGCATAGGTTGATGGGCTTGAAGAAGCCCAAACCATGCTAGGGACAGATGCCGAGCCCCCACGCCGGGGAGAAAGTCGATAATGGGCATGGCTGAAGGTCGTCGCCGAGCGTCACGGTCGAGCGGCGTTAAAGAAAGTCTCGGCCTTGCTCGGGGTCGACAACGAGCCCCCACACTTGTTCTCAGGAAGACGGTATGGGTGTAACTGGCGGTTGCCACCTTGTGCATAGGTTGATGGGCTTGAAGAAGCCCAAACTATGCTAGGGACAGATGTCGTGCCCCCATGCCGGGGAGAAAGTCGGTAATGGGCGTGGCCGAAGGTCGTCGCCGAGCGTAACGGTCGAGCGGCTTTGAAGAAAGCCTCGGTCTTGCTCGGGGTCGACGACGAGCCCCTATACCGAGCGGCAAGCTTGTAAGGGAAGCTTTTCTGGCTCGCGGTGCTATCCGAGCGCCGAGCGCCAAGCTTGTAAGGAAAGCTTTTCTGGCTCGCGGCGCTATCTGAGGGCCGAGTGCCGAGCTTGTATGGGAAGCTTTTCTGGCTTGCAGTGCTATTCGAGGGCTGAGCGGCAAGCTTGTAAGGGAAGCTTTTCTGGCTCGCAGTGCCATCCGAGCACCAAGCTTGTAAGGAAAGATTTTCTGGCTCGCGGTGCCATCCGAGCGCCGAGCAGGAGACATGTTTTTAAGGGAAACTAATTACAACATATTTGATCATTACAAAAAAAAAAAAAAACAAGGCACGACGTGCTGATTACATCATTCATAATTTACATGGACTGTAGAGGCTAATCCTCCCCTTTTAGAAATTTGATGAGGTTCTCTGAGTTCCAGGGCCTCTTGATAGCCTTGCCCTCTGAGTTGGTTAGGCGGTACGTCCCCAGATGTACGACCCCAAATATCTTGTACGGGCCCTCCCAATTTGGGGCCAGTTTCATCTTTTGGCTGGGGTTGGATACAGCCAGTTTTCGGAGGATGAGGTTTCCGAGCTTGATGTCGGTGGGATGCACCTTTTTGTTGTAAAATCTTTTTATCCTCTGTTGGTAGATGCTCCTTCTAAGGGCGGACTTCTCACTAACCTCGTCTATGAGGTCCAGGTTGGCTCGCAGCTATGCGGAGTTGCTTTCTTCATCAAAGGCCATGATCCGTGGTGAGGGGATCCCGATCTCCAGGGGAATGACGGCCTCCGTGCCGTACGTCAGATTGAATGGCGACTCTCCCGTGGGGATTCTATTTGTGTTTCGGTAGGCCCAGAGAATGCTTGGGAGCTCGTCAACCCATAGCCCGTTGGAGGAGTTATCGAGTCACTTCTTGAAACGGTCAAGGATTTGGTGGTTTGCGTTCTCGGCCTAACCGACTGACTGTGGGTGGCATACAGAAGAAAAATGCTGCTGGATCCCGAGATCTTCGCAGAACCTTCGAAAATGTTTACTCACGAACTGAGTCCCATTATCGGTAATGAGCACCTGTGGGATCCCGAACCGGCAAACGATGTGTTTCCAGAAGAATTGTTGTGTCTGCTGCTCGGTGATCGTGGCTAACGGCTCAGCCTCGATCCACTTTGTGAAGTAATCGATTGTCACTATGAGAAACTTTCGCTAACCCGTTGCCTTTGGAAATGGGCCTACCATATCCATCCCCTACATGGTAAAGGGGGTCGGACTGGCCATAGAACGGAGGTTTGCTTGCGGAGCCCTTTTACGGGTGAGAACCGTTGACAGGGGCCGCACTTCTTCACCAGGGCGAGGGCGTCTTGCAACATCGTGGGCCAGTAGTATCCGTGGTTCAAAGCCTTTCGTGCGAGCGAGCAGCCTCCCATGTGGCACCCGCCGATTCTCTCATGTAGCTCCTTGAGAGCGTATTTTGTTTCATCGGGGGTTAGGCAGCGAAGGTAGGGTCTCCCGTCTATTGTTGTGTATGACCTTTTGAAGAGGGTCGCATTGATCATGGCGAACCTTTCTGAACAGACCCTGATCCACCTTGCATCAGCTCGATCTTCGGGAAGCTCTCCCATGATAAGAAACTTCTTGATATGAGTGGTCCAGTCGACGGGAAGAGCTCTGTCTTCAATGCACAGAGTCTCGAAGAAGTCTGTACTTGGCTTGAGGAGAACTTCAATCAGAACGGTGTGATCGATGCCTTCGAAGGAAGAGAAAGCCAGCTTTGACAGAGCATCGACCTGGGCATTCTGCTCCCTGGGGATCCTTAAGACCGCCGATTTGTCGAAGGACATTAATAGCCGTTGGACCACGACCAGATACTTGATCATCTGGTCATCACGGGCCTCGTACTCTTCGATAATCTAGTTGACCACGAGCTGAGAGTCGCTGAAGGCCCTGATCTGTCTGGCACCAGCCTGATGCGCCAGGGTGAGCCCGGCGATCATGGCCTCGTACTCCACCTTGTTGTTAGAGGCCGGGAAGTTAAGGCGGAGGCAATATTAAAGGAGGAAATCGTCGGGGCCCCGCAGAATGATGCCCGCACCACTCCCCGCTTCGCAGGAGGAACCATCGACGTAAACTTCCCACGTCTGGTCTGCCTCCTTACTTTCGGGTTGCTCGGAGATAGTGCATTCTGTGATGAACTCGGCGAGGGCCTGTCCTTTAATGGCCATCCTTGGCTGGTAGCCGATGTCGTATTGACTGAGCTCGATCGACCAATTGACTAGTCATCCAGAGCTCTCGGGCTTACAGAGCACGGCCTTCAAAGTTTGGTCCGCGAGCACCTGTATTGAATGTGCCTGAAAGTAGGGATGGAGCTTCCGCGTGACCATGACCAAGGCGTATGCTATCTTCTCCATTCTAGAGTACCTGGTCTCGGCGGCGAGCAGAACCTTGCTCACATAGTACAGAGGCTTTTGGAATCCTTCCTCTTCTCAAACGAAGATGGCGCTGAGCACGCTCTTCGAAGCCGAAAGGTAAAACCAGAGGGGCTCATCTGGTTTGGGCTTGCTGAGGAGAGGAGGGTTGGCAAGGTACTCCTTCAATTGGGCGAACGCCTCTTGCTGCTGAGTACCCCACTCGAATCCTTCGGTTCCGCACAGTGCCTTGAAGAATGGGAGGGACTTTTTTCCTGACTTGGAGAGGAAACGGCCGATGGCCGCCAGTCTTCCCATTAGTCTCTGGACTTCTTTTATGTTCCTGGGAGGGGCCATGTCTATTATGGCTTAGATTTTTCTAGGGTTCGCCTCGATGCCGCGCTGACTGACGATGAACCCGAGGAATTTTCCCATGGAGACGCCGAATGCACACTTTGCCGGATTGAGTCTCATGTTGTGGGTCCGAAGGACCCTAAAGACCTCTTCCAGGTCGGCGACGTGATCCTGTCTTTGCTTGCTCTTGACGAGCATGTCGTCAACATACACCTCCATGTTGCGCCCAATTTGATCCTTGAAGACTTGGTTAACGAGCCTCTGATAAGTAGCACCGGCATTCTTCAGCCCGAAGGGCATAACTCGGTAGCAATAAAGCCCCTGGTCCGCGACGAAGGACGTCTTGGCTATGTCGGGAGGGAACATTCGGATCTGGTTATAGCTCGAGAAGGCGTCCATAAAATAAAGGAGCTCGTGACCCGAGGTAGCATCGATCAGAGCGTCGATGCTGAGGAGGGGTAACGAATCTTTAGGGCACGCCTTGTTGAGGTCTGTAAAGTCTATACAGGTCCTCCAGCTCCCGCTCGCCTTTCTGATCATCACGACGTTTGCCAGCCACTCAGGGTAGCTGACCTTCTGTATGAAACGGGCAGACAAGAGTTTGTCCACTTCCTCTTTCACCGCCTGCTGTCACTCCGGGGTGAATTTACGTCATTTCTGGACGATCGGCTTCGAGCCGGAGATTATGCTGAGTTTGTGCATGATCAGGTCCTCGGAGATACCGAACATATCGGAAGGCTTCCAAGCGAAAAGGTCGACATTACGGAGAATGCAGTTGATCAGGGTAGATTTGAGGTTGGGAGCGAGGGAGCAGCTCACTCGAAAACACCTTGATGTATTCCCTGTCTCGAACGAGACATCTTCTAACTCGTCTGCTGGCTCAGGTTCTGGATGGGTTCTCTCGGGCTGTAGCTCGACGGCATCGAGGGAAAATACACTGCTCCCGATCGTCGTCATATAGCACGATCATGCTGCTTCTTGGTTCCCTCGGACAACTCCGATACTAGTGTTGGTAGGGAACTTCATCTTCTGGTGGTAAGCCGAGGGAACCGCCTGGAGATAGCAGAGTCCGGGACGACCGAGTATGTCATTGTAGGCTGCCTTGACGTTTACAACCATGAAGTCCATTGACTTGGTCCTTCTGTGTGGGGTCGTACCAACTGTGACGTCTAAGGTGACGATCCCCTCTATTGGCACCGGGACGCCGGAAAATCCGTGCAATGTGTATCCGGCTGATTTTAGCTTATCTCGGGATAGCTTCAAGTTCTCAAAGGCCTCCAGGAAGAAGATGTTCACCGAGCTCCCATTGTCAACGAGGATGCGACGGACCTCGAAGTTCGCCATGCTAAGGCTGATGATGAGCGCATCGCAGTGCAGGATCCGAACTCCTTCCAGGTCTTCCCCAGAGAAGGAGACAGGGAGTTGCTGGACCTAGGGGGGAGAGAGGGCCCTGGACGGCAATGACGTCTCGAATGAACACCTTGCGGGAGGTGTTGGACTCCCCTCCCATGGGCCCTCCATGGACGCAATGCAAGATAGCTTGACCCTCCGGTTCTTCGGGCTCGAGGTCCTGTATGGGACGTAGTCTAGGTGCTCGAGAAGGAGGAGAAGGCCTCCTGTTCCTCGTATCCTTCTGATCCCGAGGGTCTTCTCGTTGGAACTTCCGAAGGTACCCTCGTTAGATGAGGGCCTCGATCTCGTCCTTTAGGGCGTGGCAATGATCAGTGTCGTGCACGTTGTCCCGGTGGAAGCGGCAGTAGAATCGCTGATCTCTCTTCTTGTTGTTGGTCGGTCGGGGAGGGAATTACACAAGGTCCCTGTCTTCAATTGCTAAGAGAATGGTTGACACGTTCTGCGTTAGCGGGGTGTATCTCTCGAAGCAGGGAATCGGAGGGACCCTTTTCATGTGATGTATTCAATAATATCCACATTTAGGAGCATAATATGAACACCATTAGACATTTAAATTCTCTAAATATGGTAATTTACTCTTCTTTTCTCTTTTCCATAGGAAACATCCTAAAAGTAGCCAAACGAAGCAGATTCAAGACTAATACAGACTGAGAGGATGATACACAGGGAGTTGCAGGACACAAGTCGACTGGTCCTCAAAGACAGTCGACTGAACAGAGGAGTATGAAATCCCGAAGCTACGCAGTACAGTCGACTTACTCGAAAGACAGTCGACTTGACGGAGTGATTGTGAATCTACAGATGTCTCGACACAGTCGACTGATTCCAAAACCAGTCGACTGGTATTCAGCGGAGTTAAAAGATAAAGATAGTTTAAGATCCATCCTCAACCAATTCCGAATCAAATGGAAGTTATCCAAACCCGAGTTATCTGCAAACAACAACTCACCAACAATCAAAGTTAAAGAACCGGGATTTGCAAGTAAGAAGACTCAGTCCTATGCGTGAAGAGATAAGAAATCAGGAACTTGATATCTGCAGACAAGGACAAGAGAAACTATAAAAAAAGAGAGAGTCATCTACCATCAGGGGGATCATCGACCAGCAAGCATCAAGATATCAGCATCAAAAGAAGGAGGAGAACAAATCGACTGCTGATTGGGCTCAATTTCAACATCATACAAATCAGTGTTCTTCTGTTCTTCCTTTTACTTTTTATTTTTATTGTAGAGTCATGAATTCTATTTTATTAATCAATAAAGGTTGTATTATGTGGAACTAATTTCATAGTTGGGTAGATTGAAACCGTAGTCATGTAATGCTTATATTCTTCTCAACGCTACTCAATTACTTATTGATTAAACCTGATTGTATTGGTATAGATTTATAATATGAATCAAACTTGTTCAGAAGTTTTAAGAGCAGTCGACTGAGAGTGACAGCGAGTCGACTGCCATGCAGAACCTGAGATTATCAAGTTTGTGTATTATAAAACTGAATCTGTTATATGAACATAGAGACGATCCGTATCTCGTGCCCATAACTTGTAACACAGGAATATTTAGGGGTTCTTGGTTTAATCAACTTGAAGGATCTAGATCTGATACCAATTTCTAGAACTTTAAGTGTTTGTTCGTTTCCATTGTTCCTATGCTTCCTTTAAGTGCAACTTAGTAGATACCATGCTAAATACTTAAGGAAAGAAACGAATTAGAGTAGATACCATGCCTAATTCTTGGCTTAGGGAAACATTAACTTTAAGGAGTAGATACCATGCCCTTAAAGGAACAAACATGAGTAATTGGAGTAGTAGAGAAGCTGACTTAGCATTATTGACTATAGGTGGAAATTAAAGCCCAACTACTTAATAGATATTTGTGATTCAGAATTACTTGATCTAGTTTTAATCTTGTCATTTCTTTTAGGACAACACTTTAAGATTTTTATTGATTAGTAAGTTAATTTCTACAATCTCTGTGGGATCGACCCTTGCTTGTCACTACGCTTCTATAAACGATTCGTACACTTGCGAGGTTTTTAATTTGTGTCTAGTTTATCTACTTATTTAGATCATCTAGATTGCACAACATCATGACGCCCCCATCTCTTGGGATCTTCCTTGCTGGCTCAGCCTCGTCGGCCTTACGTTTCCCCTTTCCGAAAACTTCTATGGGGTTCTCTGGGTTTAGGGCCTTTTCAGCCCGGATGTATTTTTCGACCCGATTAAGGAGGTCGGGAAAATCTACCGGAGGCTTCTTTTCTAGGGAGGCCTTCAGCTGACCGTGCTGGATGTTGTGTCGGAATGCTGCCGAAGTGACCCCCGGATCGAGGGAGGAGACCGACCTCGCCTCAGTTGTGAACCTGCGGACGAATAATCGGAGAGACTCCCCCTCCTTCTGCCGGAGGCCCAGTAGGGACGCACTCATCCTTTCGGCGTTTTGGCTGGTCACGAAGTGGGTAAGGAAATTGCCCTCCAACTCGTCGGAAGAGTAGACAGAACTCGAGGTCAGCTTGGAGAACCATTCCCGAGCCGGACCTCGAAGGGTGGCGGGGAAGGCACGGCATAAGAGGAGATCCGAAGCGCTTTGAATCATCATGAGGGTCTTGAAGCCCTCCATGTGATCAGCAGAATCACCCTCACCGTCATAGGTCTCGAATTGAGGTGGGCAAAAATTTCGGGGTATTTCCGCCTGCAAGATGGCCGTGGAGAATGGAGGACCGGTGGGCCTGTGGCCCTGGGCCGGCCTCGGACCACCGTCACCGAAGTGGTCCAGGCGGTTCTCCATTTCTTGGAGGCATTTCCAGACGTCGTCTTCGTACTCCGGCGTGATTGTCGGGACGCGGTGGCCTCGGTGCCCGAACATGAGTGAGGGGGACGGATCGTCTTGTCGACGAAGGTCCCACGGATAGCCTCCATGATTCCCTTGCGGATGTCCTGGAACTCCTGGTGGGTGATCGGAGCTCGCTCGGCCCGGTTTTGGTGGGCAAGTGGCCGACGGCCGACGCGGCTGAGTGCCGGCCCCCGCCCTTGGGAAGGAGGTCTGGGATGGTTCGGGGCCGAGTTGAAAGCGGCCCCTCCCCTACTCCGGCTTGCCTGTCAGCTCTAGATGACCCCTCGTAGGTCGGATGGGATTGGACGGGAGGCACCCGGTTGGTGTTGGTGGCTGATCCCCGGATTGTTGGATCCATGACCATCGGCCGGGGCATCCTGAGGGGGGACGTCCTGGCGGCACGCCGATGTGACAGCTCTCCTAGCCTTGGGCGCCATGTGAGCTTGGGATGACGGGGTACCATTGGTAGCTAAGCTCGGACTGGCGTCTGCACTAATAGTTTCCCACAGACGGTGCCATCCTGATGCGGTTTATTTTTGGGGGGAGTGTGCATGCACCAGGCATAAGTTCTACTCGATTTGTATTGGGGAAGAAACCTTTAGTGCAGACGGTGGTCCTGACCCTCAACTGGAGGAACGGCTCGGGAGCGGACGGAGGTGAGGTGGAGATTGGATGCTCAGCTCAGATCTGGAGGCTCGGCTCGGATCTGGAGGCTCAGATCCAGAGTCTCGTGTACCGGCACACGGTCTAGGAACACCGGGGTTGGTTCCGGTGGCAGACCCTTCGACGATCTAGTGAGCTACTGAGCGATAGTAACAGTAACTAGGGTTTGAGAGGGAAAAAATTGATTACCTTGGCAGGAGGTGGAGGGGCTGGTATTTATAAGAGAAGCCAACCGGGTCTGGACCCATTTGGGGTCGGGTCTGGACCCGGTTGCCCGTGGGCCTGGTGTGGCAGAAGCCCAGGCGGTATAGGGCTGACGTGGCGGATGCCTGGGCGATTTCCAGGCTGACGTGGCAGGGGCCCAGGCGGTTTCCAGGCTGACGTGGCAGGGACCTGGGTGGCCCCTGCACTGACATGGCAGACCCGGATGATCCGGTAGTGCACTCTTTATGAAGGGATCCTGTGGCCCAGGATGGGCCACGTCATCCGACCCATATCACTTGTGTAAGCTAATAATCACCTAGTATGGGTTGTGGGATGTAATCGACTAATCTCCTTTCCCTTCCCATTCTAAATCTATTGTGAAAGATAAGGCTCGTTTCCTTAGGGGGTACTATTCTTTTTAGTGTAAAATATCTCTAAAGGAATTCCGATTTCATTACTGAGATAAATTAACAAAACACTACTCCTACCAGAGGAATACAAAAGAAGCTCCACCCCCCCCCCCCCCCCCTATATTAAAATATTAAAAATAAAAGCTCCGATCAGGGAGGGGGGAGGACTCCCTCGCCATCCTCCTCCTCCCCCTCCCCCCACCCACCCCACCCCCCCACCACACACACACACACACACACACACACACACACACACACACACACACCCCTCGCCTTCGAAGCAGAGGTGAGATCGTCGGTGTAACCGACTAGGGATAGATGTGACATTGTTTTGTAGATGTGATGTATAGATGTGGTCTGCACGGCGGGGATGATCAGCGTCAAGATGGCTGACGTAGAGGGGGGTGTTGCGCCGTCGGGAAAGGTGAAGGCTGAACGGGAGTGGGAGTAACTACCTCCGGTGGGATGTACTGCCATTTTGAGGTCAGGTGTCATTTGAGGTCTGGCGTCTGGTTTTGGGGATGGCTCAATGGCAGTGTTGAGCTGTGGTTGAGGGCATGTAGGGACGACGTTAGGCAGTGACTGGGCTGGAGGAGGAGATTGGATGGCTAGCTTCGGGTGTGTTTGATTGCAAGGGTGTGGTCGACAGCACTGACAGAGTGATGTCGAGGGCAAGGTGAGAAGTGGCCGGTTGATGGCTTTATCGGCGGTGTGTTGGTTAGGCAGAAGAGATAGACGGCTTGGGACCCATCACTGCAGATTGGGATGACTTCCAGTTTGAAGAGTATGGATTTGCTCACATGGTGTTTGGTGGAATGCCCATAAGAAGATGTGGGGAATGAGGGTGGTGGGAGAGTGAGGGAAGTGGTTGCAGGCGATCTGACGTCGAAGCAACCTCGACAGGGGTGTTCGTCGGAAGTGTTGGCTTGTCGAGTGAGGAGGGGGAGATTGGGTTGAAATTTATTTTTTGAAATTCAAATTAGATTTTTTGAATTTCAAAATTAGATTTGGGGAAAGATTTAGATGATTTCTGAATTTCAATTTAGTTTTTAAATTCAAACATACTTGGAGGGGGAGATTTGGTCCATTTATGAAATTCAATGTAGATTTTTGAATTTCAAAATATGTGTGGAGGGGGTGATTAATTTGATTTTTGAATTTCAATTTTGATTTTTGAAATTCAAAACTTAGATGGGGAGTGTGGAGAATTACACTAGGGTTTGAAATTTTATTTGAATTTCAATTTAGATTTTGAAATTCAAAACATATTTGGAGTATGAAAAGATGAAAGTTTGTTGACATTTGAATTTCAAATAAGTGTTTTTTTAAATTCACAAATTATGTATGGGGAGCGATGGGCTTAACTGTGGCATCCCCATTGATGAGCTGCCACGGCAAAGGTGTTCATCGGCAGGGGAGTTCGTCGGGAGCGTCAGCTGATCGGTTCAGAACAATGGCTACCATTGAGGGCTGGATTTGGTGCAATCTGAAGATGGCGTTGCCGTGGGGTTGGATTAGTTAATTCATCGGGTGAAGATGATGCATGCCGCCAAGAGATGGTGGTTGTGGTTGTTGTCAAGGTGGACGTTTGGGGGAAGGCGGAAGGAGTTTTTGGGGTAGAGAGATATTTCGATGAAATTCGAATTTCAAATTAGATTTTTTGAAATTCAAATTACTTCTGGTAGGGATGGATGGGAGAACAGGGTGCAGATTCTTTCGTCTACAAGTTTAGCTAGACTAGTTTATGTTGTAGGTTTCGCTATGTAATTATTTTCCGTTGTTCCGTTTTATGAACAGATAAATGTATATAATTTGTAATACTTGTTTTGTTAATTATTTATTTATGAAGCGGTGAGGCGGTCATTTTTTTCTTATTTAAAAATAAATAATAAATAATAATAATATATTTTTTAAAAAAGTATTGGTCTACTTGAACTAGAGATATTTGGTGGCCACGGTACATTTAAACAAAATCTTTATAAAAGTATATTTTAAAATATATCCCGAAATTGTCCATTTTTTTCTCCTAAGAGCATCTACAGTCATTTAAGTTTTAAAATGGGTATATGAAAATTTTGGAAATAGCAAATAGCGAAAAAGCTGCAGTCGTCTATACTAAAAAAATGGGTTTTTTGGACGAAACAAAAGATGATATACGGTCTGAAGATTTACCGTAGAAAGCGGGGAAAAAAATGAAGGATCTGCCGTCTGATGAATTTTAAAAATTAAAAAAAAATATTGAAGGACGGGAGATCATCTCCTTTCCAACACAAAAATTCTATTTTTTTCCTCAAATGTCAGCATCAGTTGCCATCTTCAATTTTTTTTATTTTTTAAATTTTTTTTCCAAACGGCGTATCATATGTCGTCCGTGGGTTTCTCAATTAAAAAATTTATCTCAGACGAAAAATCATTTATTATCTGACTATAAAATGGCAGATGATCTTCCGATTTCTAAAATATGGATAAAGCCATCTCCGCTGCCAAATATAGTCGTCTCCTGTTCATTCGAAACCCAAAAAATGGGTATATAGACAACGACTACAGAGGGTTTTTTTTCTTCAAAATATCGATTTTTTGGATATATAGCCAACGACTAGAGATGCTCTAATGTAGGTGTAGTTGTTGTGTCATTTTTAAAACATAAACAAATTGATGCCACATTTTTATTGGGATATACCTAGGGGTGGCATCAGGGCCGGTTTGACCTGGGACCGGCCCGACCCGCCCCAAACTTGGGCTTAACAGACCCGACCCCCTCCCTGGCCCAGTCTAGTCCAGACCGCATTTCCCCCTCCAAAACCCACCTCGACCGGGTTCGCTAGCGGCCCGGACCGGATCGAACCAGGATAGTATTGAACTGGCCCGGTCCGGTCCGGGCTCAACCCGCAGGCCAATCGTTGGGGTTGGATCTATACTAGCTAGTTTTTGGGAGTATTTTGGAAAATCCAAAAATATACATATTCTATATATACAACTCATTTTCATACATTTCTCTTCATAAATTCACTCAACTCACTCAACTCTCTCAAAAAATCAACAACAATCAACAACTCTCTCTTAGAAGGATCAACATCAACAACAATCAACAACAAGCTCTCCACTCTCTCTACTCTTAATCTTCAATCTATATTCTACACTCATACGGTATTTTTGTAATTGTTTAATTTTTAGAATTAACATTATTCTCGTCTCTTTCTCTTTATTAGATTGTAGTAGTAAATGTATTACTAGTTCATCATTTAAATTTTGTGTTTTGTTGTACTCCTTCTTTTTAGATTTCTTTTTTGTAAACACACACTAGTTCATCTCTTAATTGAAGATTGACTTGAATGACATTTTAAGGAAAAGAGAAATTTGGGGTGATGAGATTCTATATTTAGGTTAAGTAGAAGTGCACGATAATAGTCCAATGCATTCTCTTCAATCTAAATAGAGGTCATCTCGAACTTTAAATTCAAATATTCTCCTCAACTTGTAATTTGATTATATAAGTAAGGAATATACTTATCTATTTGACTTGAATCACATTTTAAGGAAAAGAGAAATTTGGGGTGATGAGATTCTATATTTAGGTTAAGTAGAAGTGCACGACAATAGTCCAATGCCTTCTATTCAATCTAAATAGAGGTCATCTCGAACTCTAAATTCAAATATTCCCCTCAACTTGTAATTTGATTATATTTTTAAGGAATATACTTATCTATTTGACTTGAATCACATTTTAAGGAAAAGAGAAATTTGGGGTGATGAGATTCTATATTTAGGTTAAGTAGAAGTGCACAACAATAGTCCAATGTCTTCTCTTCAATCTTAATAGAGGTCATCTCGAACTCTAAATTCAAATATTCCCCTCAACTTGTAATTTGATTATATTTGTAAGGAATATTACTTATCTATTTGATTATATTTGGAATTTTGTAATTCATTAAAACAATTTAATATATGAATCTTGTCATTTAATCTATATGCCCCTACAACTGTTGTATTAATTCAATCTTTTCCTTTAATCTTTGCACTCTATTATCATTTTACTCTTTAAAAGAAACAAATAAAATTAAATAAAATGAAAAACCCCCCAAACCTGCACGCCCGACCCCCCCGAGCCAGGGGCCAGGGGCCAGGTCCGGCCCCCCTCCCCGGCCCGGCCTGGCCTGCCAACTCCTAAATCCGGCCCACTAAAGCCTGGGCCCAGGCGAGTTTTAAGCCCGGCCCAGATGAACTGAATGCCACCCCTATATATACCTCATATATATTCTGCAATGTGAAGATAAAGTTTTCAGGGAGTTTGTTGGGATATACCTCATATATATTCAGCAAGAAGAATACCAAGATGGAACAGAGACTGGGTAGAGTTGGCGCAAGAACATCGATGATGAAAGGTATGAGATGTCTAACTGCTGCAAATCCAATAGTTCTCAATAGTGGGCACTATGGAGACTTCATCTTTGGCTAGCTTGGCTTTGGTTGTTACTCATTACTTTGTTTTATTTTGGCATATGGGGTTGTTTTTGTAACCGAGTGTAATCAATGAATATGGAGTTTGCCTCATATCTTTTTTGGTTCAAAAGGGGTGAGATAGTCTAGTTATGCTTGGAAATCAATAGACGGGATAGATGTGTATGGACTTGTCGTTAGAACTATTAGATGTGTACAACAGTTGCCATCTACCTTCTGTATGCCTAAAGGGAAGTCCATCTATTCTACTCCACCGCGATTTTCATGCTTGGCTACCCCCACACAACTAGGTACTTGATAATAGTCTAGCTTTTATCTCTTATCTGTATATAAATATTAATGAGGTAGGGTTCTCCCTACCTTTTATGACTCAAAAAAAAAAAGTTTTCATGAAGAGCTAGGAGGAAGTTCGAAGCAATTTGGATGTCAAATACACCTGGAACGACCTGATTTTCACGTCTCTTATCCTAGTCTTGCTTATCTTTCGAGGTTAACCAATTTATATTAGAGGGGCATTGGAGCGGTTGAGAATTAGCATACTTAGATCTCAGTTGGAATATATATATATATATATATATATATATATATATATATATATATATATATTGAAATCCTTGATATTTGTGAGACATACATGTAATCAAATTTCATACTCCATCTGTTCCAAAATATTAGTCATTCTAGCTCTCTGCACGATTAGTTAGTATGATTGATAAACTTTTAAGAATATTGTAAAATGCACTGTTACTCTCCTCTCTTATTACCTACCATGCTCTATTGTAATATGAATAGACAATGGTAAAATTGGAAGTCTCTTAAAAAACTAATTAATGGACAATACATCTATTAATGAATTAATTTGAAGAGACACGACATCTATATTGAATATATGAAGTGATTTATATTGTGGAAAAAATAAAGAGCTAGAATGACTTATATTTTGAAACGGAGGGAGTACAATATAAAGCTAGCTTCTTAACTAAAATCTTCTGCTTATATGTCCTATGTTCCCATTTCCTTCTGGTTAAATTAAATGATGGTTCCTTAATGGGAGATGAATAGGCAGTCGGGCCGGTTCAGTCATTCATAGTTGCATTTATGGGTACGTGGATTGTGAGGAAAAGCTTAACAAATATATTGCATGTGCTTTTATGCGAAAAGAAAACACACATGCTTCTAATCCTCTAAGTAAGATTTTTTTTTTTTGAATAATCTTGTGCGGTAGGGGTGGTTTGATTGGTTGTAAAATGTAACCAACCTAGAAGATTACTATTAGGATAAAATAAATATTTGAAAATGAGTTCTAAAAATGTGATTTATTTGGATGTAGTTTTACTGCAGTGTAGGATAGAAATGAGAGAGAAAGAAATTTAAAAAAAGTAGTAAAATTTAATTGTAGAGAGGTAGATGAGATTGTTTTATTGGATTATGCGAGGAGATAGGAGAGAGAAATCAATTTAAAATTCTGTAAATAGTGAACTCCCCCTCTTTTCCTCTTATTTTGGTCGAAAATCAATGGGGCCAAAATGTGCTACAGTTAGCAACGGTATCGAGTCAGGTCAGGTTGGGTCCTTCACAACCCGAAGCCATAAGGGCAGAACCCGGCGGGTAGGAGCATGAGCGTGAGCGACGAACGGAAGCGATGAATAGAGGATTTAGAATAAAGAGAAGAAGAAGGCATGAGTTTTGGGTTTGGAAGATGATGATTTAGAATTAAGGAGGAAGGATGGGAGGGAGGATGGTCGGATATTTATTTTTATGTTTATTTTTTGGATATTTTAACGGGTTCGGGTTCAGGTCCGGGTCGGGCCTATTTTGAGCGGACTCGGATCCGAACCCGAAAGTAAAACGGGTCATGTTTTAGGACCCATACACGGACCCGTATAGACCGGGTAGGTTCCGGTCCAATGCCGGGTCCAAGTCAGGTTCGGGTTGGAACCCGGTATCGGGTATTTATACCAGTACTAGCTATGGTAGTTCTCCGTTGAAATTAAATTCAACATCTTTTACTGACAAACAATAATGTGAATAGTGTTTTTCCTTCAGAAAATATATCTTACAGTATTTTTATTGTCAAACAAATCACCCCTAAATTGATAAGTAAAATAGGGGATTTTTTTATAAGACACTTTTTGAAAATATTTGCAAAAAGATGACAGTTGTTAAAGGATTTGTGCTCGTGGACTCAACAACTAAACTCGTCGTTCCCAACGGCGAGTTTAGTTGGTTCATGCTCGCTGTTGAGACACAGCGAATTTAGTGCTTATTTTTTGTAAAACACATCGTTCCCAATGACGAGTTCAGTTCAAAATTTTCAATGAAGACTCGCCGTTCCAAACGGTGAGGACATTTATACTAGACTCACTGTTGGGAATAACGAGTTTAGTTCAAAATTTTGAAAGAAGACTCGCTGTTCCCATTGGCGAGGGCATGTATACTATACTCGCTGTTGGGAACGGCGAGGATGTGAAAAATTTCACAGAGAGTGAAACATTCTGTTGGACTTAGTGAGATTTTGAAAAAAACTCCATAGATTTTTTTTTTTGGAACTAAACTCGTCGTTCCCAACAGCGAGTCTAGTGTAAATGTCCTCGCCGTTGGGAAAAGCAAGTCTTCAATGAAAATTTTGAACTAAACTCGATGTTCCCAATAGCGAGTCTAGTATAAATGTCCTCGTCGTTGGGAACAACGAGCCTTCATTGAAATTTTTTGAACTGAACTTGCCATTGGGAACGACGATTTTCTCAAAAAATTAGCACTAAATTCGCCATATCCCAACGACGAGCATAAAACAACTAAACTCGCCATTGGGAATGACGAGTTTAGTTGTTGAGTCCACAAATGCAAATACTTTGACATGCAAATATTTTTAAATAGTGGCATACAAAAAAAAAAGGCTAAATTTAAAAAAAACCACACTAAGTTTTGGGCCAGTTTAAAAAAACCGCACTAAGTTTTTTTTGTTTAAAAAGGGGACACAAAATTTCAAAAAACTCCACTGGGTTAGTTAGGGTTAGGGTTCGGCTAGAGTAGAGTTTAAAAAAACCACTTTCATCTTTCATTTGTGTTTAAAAAAATCACATTCATTTTTCATTTGTGTATAAAAAAATATCACTTAACTAAACAGATGTATAAATAACACCCCCTCCTAACTAACCCTAAGAGCATCTGTAGTCGTTCTTGCCAAATTTTTGGTAAATAGCAATTAGAAATAGGAAAAAAAGAATGTTGCTGCAGTCGTTCAAAGCTATATTCGATTCGTCGTTTATTTTTCTTTAAAAGACGGTAGATGATCAATCATCGTCTGCTTCCAAATTTAAAAAAAAAAAAAAAAAAAAGCAACGACGGGATATAATGTCCCGTCAATCTCCTCGGACGAAGTATAATAGGCCGTTCGTTGACTTTGTTTTAAAATTTTTTTTAAAAAAAAAAAACCCAAAGACGGGATATAACCTCCCGTCAATCTTCTAGGACGGTGTATAATAGGCCGTTCGCTGACAATTTTTTTTTAAAAAAAAAAAAAAAAAATCCAAAGACGGGATATAATACACCGTCAATCTCCTCGGACGGGTAATAATTCGCCGTTTGTTGACTATGTTTTAATTTTTTTTTTAAAAAAAAAAACCAAAGACAGGATAAAATACACCGTCAATCTCCTCGGGCGGGTTATAATTCGCCGTTCGTTGTTTTAGTTTTAATTTTTATTTTTTTTTTAATGTGGGCAGGCAGTGTTTTAGTCAACCAAAGACTATGTTTTAATTTTTTTTAATGTTGTTGTTTTAGTTTTAAATACAATGGTCAAACAAAAAAAAAATTTAGAACGGACGGTAGTTAATCTACCGTCCTTCTAATTCATCATTTTCCCAAATGTTATCAGACAGTGTATAATACACCGTCTGTCAGCTTCTATTTTTTTTTCTTTTTTCAAACACTGTTTAATCCTTCGTCTCTCCTCCTTTTTGTACGTCTCACCTACGAGACGAAGTTTTATCTTTCGTCAATCTCCTCGGACGAAGTAAAATGGTTCGTTAGCTATATTTTGGTTATTGCCAGATCGTCTGCTATATTTGGCAACGAACTGTTCATCGTACACCAGAATTTTGGGTATTTGGACGACGACTGCAGCTCGTTTTTTTGATATTTTTCCAAATTTTGGGTATTTAGTCCACGACTACAAATGCTCTAATCCTAACTAACCCAGTGGAGTGTTTTTTTTTTAAACAAAAAAAATTTAGTACAATTTGTTTAAAGTAGCCCAAAATTTAGTGTGTTTTCTTTAAATTTAGCCTTAAAAAAATCTAAAAGAGGTCGCATCAGCTAGGGCAGTCTGGTAAATTTAGGAGGGGGGTATGTTGTGGCGTGGCGTGTTACGAAGGCAATGGTAATTATGTGGAGGACAGGGACTAGGCGTAGGAGTCAGGCGGCTACTCAGACTGCTGCTAGAACTATAAATATATTGTACTAATATTACTACGACTCTCCATTAAAACTCAACAGACAATACAAGGAACCAAGTACCAACACTACCCAATAATTACCCCCTCCGTTAATTTCCTCGTATTTTAAAGTTGTTAGAGCATCACAGTCCATCGGAGCATCCACAATTCGTTTGCTATATTTGCGTTCTAATAAACCTCGTTCTATTGAGCTGGATTGGTTCCATCTTTATGGTCATCAAGCTCACGATCTTTCTTCCTTCGAAGCCCCTTTCACTATAGAAGAGATTCATTCTGCGGTTTTCGCCTTAAAAAGCGATGCCGCTCCTGGACCTGATGGATTCCCTGCTTTCTTCTATCAAAAATTTTGGCATTGGCTTAAGGATGACCTTCTCAAATTATTCCAGGATCTCCATCAGGGTCTCTTTTCTTTTGACCGTATTAATTACGCTCATATTGTCCTTATCCCTAAAATAGCGGGAGTTCATTTGTTGTCCAGTTTTAGGCCGATCAGTCTCATCAACACCTCTTTTAAAATCATTATGAAAGTTCTTTCTGCTAGGCTTAGTGCCATCATCTCCCCCCTCATTGACTCTGCTCAATCGGGTTTCATCAAGGACCGCTTTATCCTTGATAGCGTGGCCTCAGCTCAAGAAATCATTTCCGGTTGTCACAGATCTCGTGAGGAAGGTATTCTTCTGAAACTCGATTTTTAAAAAGCTTATGACAATGTTAATTGGGACTTCCTATTTGATATTCTTTCCTTCCGGGGTTTTGGTCCCAAATGGATCGCCTGGATCAAATCCAGCCTCTACTCTGGCACATCGGCCATCTTTGTCAACGGCACCGAAGGCCATCAATTCAAAGTTAAATGCGGTCTCCGCCAAGGAGACCCCCTCTCTTCCCTCCTTTTTTCCCTTGTTGCGGATGTTTTTAGCAAGCTTCTTAGGAATGCTTGGAACTCGCATATGATTGAGGGCCTGGGTTCCTCGCCCCTCTTCGAGGGCGTTCTAAACCTTCAATACGCTGATGACACCATTATTTTCTCCAAGCCTAACCTTCATTCTCTTCGAAATCTGAAATTGCTTCTTTATTGTTTTGAATTGGCTTCAGGTTTATCTATCAATTTCCAAAAATCTTCGGTGACTTGGTTTAGCGGATCCCCCAATCGCCAAATTGAGGTTTCAAATGTCTTTAATTGTCCCATTGCCGACTTCCCTATCTCGTACTTGGGAATCCCCCTCAGATGGGGTAAGCTTCTTAGATCTGACTGGATTCCTCTGATTGACAAAGTCGAGACTAGACTTTCTGTCTGGTCAGGCAAAACCCTCTCTCGAGGTGGTAGATTAATTCTCATCAATGCTGTTCTGTCAGCTATGCCCCAATATTTGATGTCTTTCTATTTCCTCCCCTCATGGGTTATTAAAAGGATCGATCAGATTAGGAGTAATTTCCTCTGGTCGGGATCCGCTTCTTACAATCCCGGTTCGCACCTGGCCAATTGGAAGCTCATTTGCTCTCCTAGAGAGGAAGGAGGGCTCGGTGTTCTGAACCTTAGAGATCATAATATCGCCCTTCTCGGTAAGTGGCTTTGGAGACTCCACCATTTCAATCACCTTCCTTGGATTCAATGCATCAAAAATTACTGATCCTCATCTTATTGGTGGGAGTTCCCCCCCTCGACTTCTCGACACACCTCTTCCTTTTGGAAAGGTGTTTGGAAAGCTTCTGAGGCTTTCCTTTGTAGCATATCCCGTTTATGCTCCGAAGGTTTCTCGGCTCACCTATGGTCTGATTTGTGGATCGGGAACATTAAACTGTCGTCGGCTTTCCCTTCCCTGTTCCGTTTAGCGGCGTCCCCAGAGGCTACTGTAGCAGAGTCCTTTACTATTATTGATACTGTGAGACACTGGTCGATTCCTTTGATTTCTGAGATCCCCATCCATCTCATTGAACAATTCAATCATCTCATTAGCCTTCTCAATGGCTACGTTTGGTTCCCCTTTGAAGGGATTTCCTGGCGTTGGACCGCGTCGGGAATTTTCACGGTTCGTTCCTTTTACAGTTTCCTCAATTCTAGAGGAACGCGCTCGACTTTCTCGCAGTTCATCTGGGCATCTAGTGTTCCCCTGAAAGTTAAGATTAACTCTTGGTTAGCCTTTAACAACAAACTTCTCACTGTCGAGATCCTCAACAAAAGAAATATCGCCTGGGGCCAACTCTGCCCTCTATGCGAGCATTCCCCAGAAAACATCCATCATCTTTTCACTCAGTGCTCTCTTATTATCCCTCTTTGGAAGATTGTCACTTTAGCTTGGAATTTGCGTATGATTCCTCCCTCTTTATATTCAGTTTGGGAGTTCTCGCCTTCGAATAGTACGTTTCGAAGTGCGTGGATTTTGTCGATTCATATCATTATTTGGTTTTCTTGGAAAGAAAGAAATAGTAGGCTTTTCCGACTTCATCGCAAACCTGTAGTTGCTATTATCGACGAATTCTTATTTCTTTTTAATCTCTGGGCTTCTAACCCATCTTTCAAAGAGGACACCGCGTCAGCTTCGGACAAATTACTCCAATCTTTTACTGTTCTTAAAAATCTGCAGGCTTTATAATCTCTATTTTAGCTTATTTCACTCTTATTACTTTCCTTCTTTCACTCATATCTTATATTCTCCTGTTTTTTTTTATTATGCAGGGTTGAGTACTTTTATGATCTATGGTGGCCCTAGCTGTTTTTTTTTTGTGACTGGCTGTTCACAAGCTCAGTTTTTTTGGTCCTCCGCTGGACTTTTAGCTCCTGTCTGGGTTGGTTCTTGCTCTTATCGGGAGCCGGTGATGGGTGCCTTTGGTTTACTCTTCTTTTTTCTAGTTCTTTTTGTATTAGCGACTTGGGCTTTATCTATTTCCTTCTACTACCTCTTCTGTTGCTTTAGCTAGTGTTCATCAGTTCTCTTCTCTACTATATTACTGTGCTAGTTGCTGATCGATGCGATTATTGTTCTGTTTTGCTTTATATTCTGCCTGTTCTATTTATTTCTGTTTGTTGTGCTGATTGCCTTCGATTGAGTGTTGTTGTGTGGGCATCATCTCTTTGTTTGGCCTTTGGCCCTGGCGTTCTTGGTGACACCCTGGTATTGATTTGTTTGGTTGTTTGAGTGTGAGCTTCGTTTTCACCTATGGTTATGGGTTTGGAGGTCGCGCGTTGTGTGTAATTGCATTGCTCTCGGGGAGGATCTCTTCTTCTTTGTCACCCAGCTCCTTTCCCTTCAGCGCTCAGCTGTAGCACCTGGGTATGATTCTGCTTTTCTTTTAGCTTTGGTACTCTCCTGCTCTGGTGTCGTTTGTGGTTACTTTCCCTGCTTCTCTGCGGTTTGGGAGGTTGAGCTCCAGTTGGCATTCCTTCTCTTATGCTCAGTGTTAGTTTGCTCCCAGCTCGAGTCCGCCTCCGGTTTGCCGTTCTTATCAGCAGTTTCGGAGGTCTTGTGGAGGAGTATTGATCTCGCGGCTTCGATCCAGCGGGCTTCTTATTAGATTGTTTTGTTTGTCCCTCTTGTATTCTCTGTTTGTAGTGTTCATTTGTCTAACTGTACATTATCCTTCCTTACTGTATCCTTTGTTTTACCGCTGGTAAAACCATACTTGTAAACTATTATTTATTAATTTGATCTGTTGGCTGGAGTCTCGGGACTCTATCCGTTACATCAAAAAAAAAACAAACAAGATGCTGTAGTCGTTTGCTATTTTGTCATATTTTAACAAAGTAGTTACAGTCGTTTTTCATTTATGAGAAATTAATTTGCGATTCTCATATTATAAGAGACGAGACAATATGTTTCGTTCCAAATTTTTTTTTAGATCGTCGGACGATACAACATATTTCGTCCCTTTTTTTTTTAAATGATCGGACGGTACAACATGTACCGTCTGAAAAAAAGAAAAAAAAAATTCTGAAACGAGACATGTTGTCCCGTCTCAAGCATATTTTGCTTGGACGGGACAACATGTCCCGTCCCAGCAAAGGGGGATTAATTAGGTTAGGTTGTGTATACTTAAGTAGGTTTTAGGTATATTTTATTATTTAATTTATTTAATTAATCTATATTAATATCTAATCGATAATTAATTAACTGTAAAAAAAAAGCCGGACGAAACAATATGTCTCGTCTTTCTTTTAAAAAAAACATGTCTTGAAACCGGACGAAAAACCAAATAGATTAAAAATATGTTAAAATATTTGGAACGAGCTATAAAAATTCATTTTGCCAAATCTTATCTCAAATATAGCATACTATAAAAATATTGCCAAAAAAAGACAAAATAGTGCACGACTGCATAAACTTCTTTGCTATACAAGGAAAAATATTACAATATAGCACACAACTGTGGATGCTCTTACCAACACTATAAGTGTTACTGTTACATTATTAAATCTTATATCTTTCTGATGTTGCAAGATAGAGGTCATAGAACTCCGGCCAAAATAAACCAAAAAAAAAAAATCACAACTCAAAGTTGAGTCATAAGAGCAACCACGGTCGTTTTTTTCATCTGTTATAAAATGGCAGCTACAGTAATAGCAATTGGATACGTATCGTACAGTCGTGCTTTGCTATTTTCTCATTTGGATTAGAGACGGGATATGATATCATCATATCCCGTCCCTCTTTTTTTAATTTTAAAAAGGCGGGACGGGGAATCATTTCCCGTCTCTCAACAAAACAAAAAAAAAGAAAAGAATTTGGAAAAGCTTCGGACGGGGTATCATACCTCGTCCTTAAAAGGAGATCATTTTGATCAATTAATGGACAGCTTAAAAGGAAGGATTACTAATTAATATACGAAGGATTACTAATTAATATACTACTGCTACTACTATATATCCATCATTATTCATTACTACACACTGTTAATTAACTATAAACTATAAACTCTGAGGAGAGATTTTAAAAAAAAAAATTTAGAAAATGGGAGGGACGGGGTTTGATCGCCCGGCCGGGGTATCATTCCCCGTCTAAGGTACTATAAAAAAAAATTATTTTTTATTTGGAGAGACGGGGTATCATACCCCGTCCGGGGTATGTATCCCCGTCCGACCTATTTTTTAAAAAAATGAAAATTATTGAAACGGGATATGATCTTCCGTCTGAATCGATTAAAAAATTATTAAATCGGAGAGACGGGGTGTCATACCCCGTCCTTTATAATTTGAGAAAGTTCATTTCGTTTCTCATATTTGAGAAATGAGAATAGAACGTTTGCCAAAAAATGACAAAATGAGAAACGATTGCAGTACATCGTTTGCTATAATATGACAAAATGGCAGATATAGAAAACGACTGTAGATGCTCTAAGCATTAAGTAAAAAAATCACAAATTCAAAGTTGGGTCATAAGCATTAAGTCTAATTAAACAAGGAAATTAGACTATTGTGCACAACACAGTTTCAAAACTAAAGTACAGAACAAAGGCATCAAAGACATGTATGGCAAATCTCTAGCTTCAAAGTCGGTAGTCTTCATGTATCGTTACATATATAGGGATGGCGAACGGGTCGAACGGGCCGGGCCGGATCGAACCCGTCCGGGTTGGCACGTATCTTGGATGGGCTCGGGCCGGTTTGGTCACTTAGTCGGGCCGGGCCGGGCCGGACCCAAACTTGATATAGGTGGCCCGCCTAACCCGTGAACCCTTTAGGGTTCAACCCGGGTCTGGTCGGGTCGACCCGTGGGTTGGCCCGTTTATATAGGTAGGTTTTTTTTTTATAGCTTAAAATAATAATAATAATAATACTAATAAACATTAAAAATCGTAATAATAATAATAAGATTGAAAGAGTGAAATTGGCAAAAAATTTTGAAATATTATTCATATGAACTTAAGTTATACAATTTTCACAATTTCTAATGAAATGAAGAATTGAATTCACAAATAAGTTTTATACAATAACATATTTCTTATATACAATTTTAATTGACTCCAATTTTTCTAATTTAACATAACAAGCAAAGATATAATACAATTCCTAACGTGTCGGTCGAGTTGCTATTACAAGCAAAGCAGCTATTGTTGTTGTTGTTGTTGTTGTTGTTCTTCCGGCAAGTTGCTCCCACTTGTGGACGTTGATAGTGCTTTCCCTTGTGCCCTATCTTCAGCCTTTAGCCAGTCTTCTGTGCAAACGAGCATCTCTAACGAGTTGGGCTTCAAGCGATTCCTGTAATCAGTTAGAACCCTACTACTTGAAGAAAATGCACTCTCAGAAACAACTGTAGAGACAGGAGGAGTTAGTAAATCTTTAGCCATAATTGACAGAATACTAAAAGTGTGTTCATGGTCTTTCCACCATTGTAAAATATCTAGTGGAGAAGTAGAAGGCTCAGAATCTTGTTGGTTATACCAATTTAATTCATTTGGTTGATTAGTCCTAGGTTTTTTTTATTGAATTTGTTCAAGTAAATTAAATGTTCTATCACTAAATCTACTTTTACCCTTACCTTTAGAAGTACTAGAAGAAGAACTAACTACAAAAGTTGAACTACTAAAAGCAAAACGTCTATCATAATAATCATACAAGTTATTTAACGTAGATTCAAACTGAACTAAAAAAGTAGCGCAATCAATTACTAATTCTACATTTTTTCCAAGTAATGCAAAAAATATTTCAATCAAACTCTTCGTACTTTCTAATTTGAACGAGGATCCATAACGGTAGCAACACAAATCAACATAGGAGGAGGAAAATAATACTTCAAAAAAAATTTGTATGCAGGTTTTACAATATCACCAACAAAAGTGTCATTTAACATTTCGTTAAATGTTTGCATCATGCTAACTAATTCAATAAAAATGCTACTAGAAATAGATTCATATGTTTTTAAAAATTTTAAAGTTGCGGTTTTAAAAGGTTCTAAAAATTTCAACAAGATTCGGCAAAAAACCAATCGGGGAGAGTCATTTCAAAATTCTGCATATTTTTTGCGATACAAAAATTATTTACAACTGTTTTATGTTCGGTAATAACATTTAGTAAATCAAAGGTAGAATTCCATCGGTGTCTAATATCCTTTGGAAATCTTCTAAAATGTACATTTCTAACCCTACACCAAGCTTTCCATTCTTGTAATATGCTTGGACTTAATGCAATGAAATGTACACAATTTTTAATTTTAACTATATATGGATCGGCTATTTTTAATGCATCTTGAACACATAAATTTATAATATGACATACACATCTAACATGAAAGATATTGTCAAATGGAGGATTTAATACGGATTTTAAAGTAGTAATCGCTACATTGTTGTTAGATGCATTATCAAAACTAATACACATAATTTTATTGCGAATATGAAAAACGTCATAAATTTCTATAATACGATTTGCTATTTCAGCGCCACTATGGGGATACGGCAACGCCGCAAGTGATATGGTTCTTTTTTGAAGAATCCAATCATTGTCGATCCAATGACAGGTTATTCCCATCGTTGGAATATTGTTGACACCCGTCCAACAATCCGAAGTTAAACTAACTCTACAAGTTAAACTCCATAAAATTGCAATCAAAGCATCCTTCATTTCGATGTACATTTTAAAATAATCCGATTTGTAAGTATTTCTCGGAATTCTTCTAAAATGAGGGTTTAAGGCCGTTTGATTAAAATTTTCCAAGTCCCTACTCTCGGGATAGAAAAATGGTAACTCTTCCTTAATGACTAATCGGGTCATTTCTCGACGAACAAGATCGGGATCATAAGGGTGGCTATCAACTAGACCGGTCCTAGGGTTGATTTTTTGTTGGCCTTGTAGGTCAGCAGGAAGGTTTTTATGGTTATGTTGGATGTGCCTACTAATTGTACCGGTGCCGTCATCCCTCTTGAATTTGTATGTTTTACCACATGTTTTACATACTTTCAAACCTATACCAGGAGTATGTTCGTTCGGAATATAATCGTAAAACTTATGCCAATCACTAGTTTCACCTCTACTTTTCCTACTACTACGGGGTTATGTGGTTTCGGTTGGTTGTTGTTGTTGTTCTTCTTCTTCCAATTGTATGTCACCTACAACCTCGTCGTGTGTACCCCATTGTTGGGTAGAAGGATCATGGTACTCTTGGGCGGGCTTACTAATTGAGATAATTGGTGGCCTACGGGAAGAGGAGGAAGAATCTTGTCCGCTACGACCGCTATCGTGTGATCTAGACATAATGTAGTAATGTAGTAGTGTATGTAAAAAAAAATACACAATGTAGGAACGGTGAATTATAAAAAAAATCTAAAAAACAAGAGGGTTGAAATAGAGAAGATCAAAAAACCAACAATAATTTTAACTACAATGCAAAAAAAAAAATGTAATGAGAGAGATATGAAATTTTGATATCGTTCACCGTGTAAAATAAACCGTGAAAATAAGAATAGAATAGAACTAGAAAGAAGCGCTTTGCCGATTTTGCAATTGAAGAGTTGAGGAGAGCTTGAAGGAGATTTGACGAGGGTTGAAGAGAGTTGAAGACGTTGAAGTCGTTGAATTTTGATTTCGATACGATCGAAAATTGATTGTGTATATGCCTCGTTGTAGACTTGCTTGTTGAATACTACAATTGTTGAAAAATTCCTTAGAAATGATGTATAATAGTAGAGAGAGTAAAAGAGTAAGGTGTGATTCTTTTAGGAGATTTTTGGGGGTATTTATAGGCTAAAAATGTGGAAAAAAAACCAAAAAATGGCTAAAAGAGCCGTTAAGAATGGCTCTGTTGAACAGTGTGCCAACGGGCCGCTGACCCGCGGGTCAACGGGCGACCCGTAACGGGTCGAACGTTCAACCCGTATGGGTCCAACGGGTCGTAACCCGCGGGTCGACCCACGGGTTGGCGGCGGGTTGGACTGTTTTTAACGGGTTCGCAGGCCGGGTTAGGCGGGTTGGATTCGCGTTTTCTTCGACCCGGTTCGACCCGTTACTGTACACGGGTTCGACCCGAACCCGCTAATCTCTTAACCGGGCTGGGTTCAACGGGCGGGTCACGGGTGGGTCGCCGGTTGACCTGGCCCAGTTGCCATCCCTATACATATATTAATAGAGTTTTTTCCATAATGATATCCCAAAAAAATGGTGTTCACAAAATAACACCTACAGTTTTTATATTTTGAATACAGCACTTGAAAGATTTTGAAAAATTATATTTTCATTAACGAGTAGTACAAGTATATACAATATAAGAAAACTGGAAGATAGTCTCAGCTTACCAAACTTAGTCTACAAGAGATAAGGTAGAATAACAAAAAAATAAATATCCTAACTAAAGATATTAACAGCTAAAATTTGTTACAACAACCTATGAGATAATAGCAAGACTAAATCTTGGTTTTATCTTCAACATGCCCCAGCAAGATGGACGTCCTATCAGATAGGTCAATCTTGGATATCAACATTTCAAACTGAGATCGAGCCAATGGCTTCGTAAGAAAATAGCTAGTTGGTTGCCCGTTGGGACATGAGTGACACGAAGAGTACCATTTTGAACTTGTTCACGAATGAAACAATAGGCAAGTGCGAGATGCTTCATGCAGGAATGGAAAAGACATGAGGCAATAGGCATGTGAGAAGCCTATTGATAAGATAGGCGGTTGTGGCAAAGGCATGAGACCAAAACTCGAGAGGAAGTTGAGTGTGGCAAGAAGAGATAAGCCTGTTTCAATGATGTGGCGATGCCTTCTTTCGGCATATCCATTATGTTCAGGAGTATAAGGTGGAGAAGTGAGATGGGAAATACCATCAGTTGTTAGAAACGTTGCTAAGACTTGACATTTCCCCCATTGTCGGAATATATAACTTTGATATTTTTCTCAAAATATTTTTCCACTAAAGTTTTGAATCTAATAAACACTGCTTTCGTATCAGATTTGTTTTTAAGATGATAGAACCAAATGTACTTTGTGAAGTGATAAAAAAAATAACATAATATTTGTAACCATCAATAGAGTATAATGGAGAAGTCCATAAATCAGTATAAATAAGATCAAAGTGAGCATTTTATATCAAGGTTGATTGACTGGATTGGAGCTTATGACTCTTATTACTTTGACATGAATTGCAATTAAAGGAGAAATCACTAGAAACATCAAGCCTAAAATTTGAAATCAAACTTTTGAAGATGGATAAAGAGGGATGGCCAAGACGATGATGTCAATCTATAGCCGATGCGTTGATACTAGAAAGAGCTAGAATAGGTGCAGAAGATGGCCACTCATAAATGTTGTCCCTAGTTGGACCCTGAATGAATTGTGCCCCTGTGAGACGATCCTTCACAACAAAAGAATTAGAAGTGAATTCAATGATGAAATTATTGTCTAAGCAAAGTTGTGAAATAGAAATAATATTACGTGTCATAGTGGGTGCACATAAAACATTAGATAAGAACAAAGATTTGGAAGAGGAAGTAGGAAAGAAAATTAAACCAGTATGCGTGATAGGAACACCCGTGCCGTCTCCAATGACAATCTCTTCAGTGCCATCGTAGGGGTGATGGAAGGATGGTTTGCTAGGTTATGAGTAACATGATGGGATGCGCAGGTATCCAAGAGCCAAGGAGAGGGATGGGAGATGGCAGAAGCGATGGCTACATACGCTTGGGACTGCGATTGGTTGTAGGTGGGGCGAGGCGGTGGGCGAATGGCGGTGTATTTCTCCTGGAAGATGGGTTATAAATGGAGTGAATGCCCGGTTGTGTGACACCATTGGCATTTGCCTTAGTAGCCACGAGATTCAGTTTGGTTGGGATGTTTGGAGTTGGAGTGATTGGTCTTATGTTTTGAGTTGGGGCAGAAGTTGTTGGTAGGGCGGGCTGGTTGTTGTAGTTGGGGCGGGTAGTGGTGGCGTGTGCGGAAACAGGTAAGGTTGGTAGAATGAGTTGTGACTTGGTCGTAATTTCAGGTGAGTTGCTTCTCATGAAGCTCGTCGAATGATATGGGCATATCGCGAGCATGAACAGCGTCAATGACTCCTTGGAATGTGGAGTCAAGAGATTTGAGAATCTTGTCAGTGATGTCTTCGGGATCTATGGGGTTACCAAGGAGGGCCAATTGGTCAGTACATACTTTAATTGAGTGCATGTAGTTGGTAATGGATTGAGGACCTTTTGTGATAGCCTTAAAAGTGGTTTTCAACTGCTTGATATGGCCACGGGTAGGGCGAGCAAAGGTGTGAGCAGGGTATCCCGAACTTCTTTGGTGGTGCAAGATCTAGAGATGAGCGGACCAAAAGTTGGTTCCAAGGTACCAATGAGAGCGCCAAAGAGGAGTTTGTCTTTGCGAACTCATGTGAGGTAAGCCTGATTGGGTTGGGAGACTGTTTCCTTGGTGATGGTGGTAGGAGGCACAGGGTAGCTGCCATCCAAGATTTTGAAGAGACCATACCCGATAAGAGTTGCCTCAATTTGAAGCTTCCAAGAGATATAATTTGTGGAGGTGAGCTTGAGGATGTTGGAGAGTGTAACAACGACGAGTGGGTATTTGGGATCGACGTCGTTAGGAATGGTGCGATTAGTATGCTTTAAAAAAAAGGAATATATATGTATATTGATGAGGATCAAGCAAGCTCAGATACCATGAAAGGTTTTGGAAAGTTATATTTGTTGGAAAAAGTTTTTGCATATTTTCCGGGCCAGATTTCGGTGGGCTCCGGCCACCGGCGGTGCCGGAAATTGAGTGGATCATGTTCCTCTCGTCGAGTACTATTCCGTAATGTACTCACTTGCAAAAAACAGTTTCCGTATGAATGAGAAATATAGGTCCAAAGTTGGGTACTTGAAATGTGCTAACTTGGACAGTTGGAATGAATAATCCCACATCGGAAGATGGAGAAGATTTTCTCTAGTATATAAGCTAAAGAAATGGACTAAAGGGCGTAGCCGTGGGGTTACCACTAACGTGTAGTGGGGAGAGGACTTAGCCAAAATAACAAACACACACGCACGCGCGCGCCCGGCCCGGCTCCGGCCCCGGCTTGGTTTGGCCTGAATCTGGCCTATATTTTTTTTGCACCGCTCCAAATTTGTTCCCAGTTACTGTTGAGGCTTTTCTAATTCTATAACTACTGGTACCATTACTCTGCAACAGCAGAGTAATAGCCCATTACTCTGCTGTTACATAGTAATGGACCCTTCAGTTACTCGCATTCTCTTATAAAACCAGCAACTTTTGTCTGCCAGGATACACAGTTTCAAAAAACATACTGAATCTCCTTCTTCTTCCTCTAAGTCACAGTCTGAGAATACAACACAGCACCGGTTCTCTGAGATCTTTGAAGTTAGAGGCTGCTCTTCAGGAAAAAGTAATACAGTTGTATCATTGGAGGCAATTCGTCAACCACCATCACCCTACAGGGCGAATTTTGCTTTAAGGACAGAGATATTAAATCTCGACTCTGTATTATACTGTATGGTTTGTTCTTTCATTTCCTGTATTTGTAATTCTTCACAAATATTGTTAGCATTTTCTGTTTTATGAATTTCGAGTTCTAACAATCTTAAAGCAAAATTTCGAGTCCAAACTTCTGTGTGGGGTCCTTGGAGAAGAAGTACAAAACAGAAGACATCGGCTCCAAGAAGTTTGTAGTTGGCAAATTTCTGGATTACAAGATGGTTGACTCCAAAACAGTTGTGAGTCAAATTCAGGAACTCCAGGTGATAATACAAGGAATCGCTACAGAGAACAGGACGTTGTGTGAACCATTCCAGGTTGCAGCGTTCATCGAGAAGCTTCCACCTGGATGGAAAGACTTCAAGAACTACCTCAAGCACAAGCAAAAGGAGATGTCTCTTGAAGACCTCATTGTCAGGTTGCGGATTGAAGAGGAGAATCGCAAGGCTGATAGGTCCTATGGAAATCAGTCCATAGAAAAGGCAAACATGGTGGAGTATGAACAGAGGGGCAAAAAGAGAAAGTTCTTGCCACAGGCCTCGAACAAAAAACCTGCAGCAAAGAGGTTTGTTGGAAAATGCCACAAGTGTGGTAAACTGGGCCACAAAATTTCTGACTGTCGCAGCAAGGACTACAACCGGGCTGGAACTGGATAGGCCAAAGGGAATGAAAAATCTCACGCACACATAGCTGAGAACTTGTCCACTGATCTCTCTGACTTTGACCTCTGTGCTGTTGTTTCAGAGGTGAATCTGGTGGGGAGCAATCCTCGAGAGTGGTGGTACGATACTGGGGCCACCAAGCAGATCTGCTCAGACAAGGAGATGTTCACTTAATACCAGAAGTGCAACAAGGATGAACAGCTGTTCATGGATAATTCTTCCACCTTCAAAATTGCAGGAACAGGGAAGATAGTGCTGAAGATGACTTCAGGTAAGGAACTAACACTCACAAATATGTTGTATGTTCCAGATATTAGAAAGAACTTGGTATCAGGATCTTTGCTAAGCAAGAATGGATTTAAGGTTGTTCTTGCTTCTGATAATTTTGTATTGTCTAAGAATGGAGTGTACTTGGGTAAAGGATATGTAAATGATGGATTGTTCAAATTTAATGTAATGACAGTCATCCCTAAACCTTTTTTTTTGTTCCCAAAGTTAATGAATTTACTCCTGTTGCTGATGTTGTTGAGTCTTCTTCTATTTGGCATAAAAGACTAGGCCATATTAATTTCAATTCTATGCGTAGACTAATTAACATATATTTGCTACCAAAATTTAATGTAGACAACAGTGAAAAATGTGAAGTTTGCACAGAGGCCAAACTCACTAAAACTCCATCACTTTCTGTAGAAAGAAATATAGAAACTCTAGGTCTAATTCATACGGATCTATGTGATTTAAAATATGTGCAGACCAGAGGTGACAAAAGTACTTTGTGACATTCATAGACGATTGTACAAAATTCTGTTATGTATACTTGTTACATAGCAAAAATAAAGCTTTGGACAAATTCAAAGAATATAAGCTTGAGGTTGAGAATCAAATTGGAAAAACGATTAAAATCGTTAGGAGTGATAGAGGAGGAGAATATGATGCACCATTTAATATGTTCGGTTCTTAACATGGAATAGTTTATCAGACAACTGCTCCTTACTCACCTGAATCAAACGGTATTGCCGAGCATAATAACTGAACTCTAAAAGAGATGATGAATGCCTTGTTGTTGAATTCTGTGTTACCCCAAAACATGTGGGGAGAAGCGTTGCTGGCTGCCAACTACATTTCCAATAAAATACCTCACAAGAAAACTAGCAAGATACCATACGAATTGTGGAAAGGTAACGTACCTTCGTATAAATATCTCAAAGTGTGGGGGTGTCCAGCAAAAGTGGCAGTACCTAATCCAAAATAGGTCACAATAGGACCTAAGACTATTGATTGCTTATTCATAGGCTATGCACACAACAGTACTGCATATCGGTTCTTGGTATATAAATCAGATATACCGGATATCCATGTGAATAGAATAATGGAATCAAGGAATGCTTCCTTCTTTGAACATGAGTTTCCGTGCAAAGATACTACGTATTCCAAACGTACATGCGAACAAGAGAATGCAAGCACTTCGGTTGATGAACCAACACATGATAATGATGAGCCTAGACGTAGTAAATGGGCTAGAATATCAAAGTCATTTGGTCCTGACCTTGTAATGCCATTTCTGTTAGAGAATGAGTCCAGAACATTCAAGAAAGCCATGTCTATGCCTGATGCTCCTATGTGGAAGGAAGCAATCAAAAGTGAAATAGACTCTATTATGCAAAATCATACATAGGAGTTGGTCGATTTTCCTTATGGATGTAAAGCTCTAGGATGCAAATGAATTTTCAAACAAAAATTGAAACCAGATGGTTCAATAGAGAAACATAAGGCGAGACTTGTGGTACAAGGATTTAGGTAAAATGAAGGCCTAGACTTCTTTAATACATATTCCCCGGTCACAAGAATAACTTTCATAAGAATGTTGATGGCTATTGCAGCGCTGCGTAACCTGGAAATACATCAAATGGATGTTAAAACTGCATTTCTAAATGGGGATTTAGAAGAAGAAATATACATAAAACAACCTGAGGATTACATAGTTTCTGGACAGGAAAATAAGGTGTGCAGGCTTGCAAAATCTTTGTACGGACTAAAACAAGCTCCAAAGCAGTGACATGCAAAATTTGACAATGTTATGATGTCAAATGGTTTCAAAATAAATGAATGTGATAAGTGTATCTACATCATACTCCAAATGAATAAATTCTAGTGTGTCGTATATAGATGACATGCTCATTATTGGGAGCAATAATAACATTATTAAACAAACTAAGAGCATGCTTAGTGGCAAGTTTGATATGAAAGATTTGGGAGTTGCAGACGTCATACTAGGAATCAAAGTTTCCAGGACGTCTGAGGGAATTACTTTGTTTCAAGCTCATTACGCTGAGAAAGTACTTGAAAGATTCAAGAATTACTCAAATGGGATTGCCCAAAGTCCTGTGGATCCCAGTCTTCACTTGTTCAAAAACATGGATGACAGCATATCACAATTGGAATATGTACGTGTAATCGGTAGTCTGATGTACTTAATAAATTGTACAAGACCGGATCTGACACATTCAGTAAATGTAATGAGCCACTACACAAGTAATCCATGACGAAGTCAGTGGAAAGAAATAACTAGAGTATTAAACTACTTGCAACATACTCAAAGTTATGGGCTACATTACACCAGACATCCAGTAGTACTAGAAGGCTACAGTGATACCAACTGGATATCGAACTCTAAGAACTTAAAATCCACAAGTGGGTACGTCTTCATTCTTGGTGGTGTTGCTGTGTCATGGAAATCCTTTAAACAAACGTTACTAACCAGATCTATCATGGAATCTGAGTTTATTGCTTTAGACAAAGCGGCAGAGGAAGCAGATTGGCTTTGAAACTTTTTAGAGGATATTCCCATGTGGAAAAAACTAGTGTCTGCTATATGTGTATACTGTGATAGCCAATCGGCTATAGCAAGGACACTGAGTTGTATGTACAATGGTAAGTCTCGTCATATCAGAAGGCGACACAAAACCATTAGATAACTGCTCTCTAATGGAATATCTCTATAGAGTATATAAAATTGGCCGACAACCTAGCGGATCCATTTACTAAAAGTTTATCACGAGAGCAAGTTATGAGATCATCAAGAGGAATGGGTTTAAAGACTATGACGAAAGATGATACTTGATGGAAACCCTACCTAGGAATTGGAGATCCCAAGATCTAGGTTCAAGGGGACAACTAAATCTTGTTAAATCAACGGGAGAACTGAGAGATTAAAAACTCATACCCACTCCTAGGATGATAAAACAGTGCTGCCTACAAAGAGTTAGGATAAGCTTAGCATCTAATGATTCCCATAGCTTTGAAATAAAAGTGGGGTATGGCAGGATACTCTTTATGGGCAATCACCTTGTGAGTGTGAAATGGGACCATTTCTAGGAGAATGAAGAGAGGCTATATATTCACTCAGGATTAACCAGGGTTGTTCAAGGCCAAAATAAACACAACAAGAGAACCTAGTTCTGTGAGGAGATGAAAATGTGTGATAGTTATTGTCTAGGTTCACATCAAAGTCCGGGTAGTTCAAGACATCATGTTCACTACCCGGTCAAGTGAATCCGATGGCTACTCAATAAGGGTGGTTCAAAGTTAAAAAATTACTATCATTCCTGATGCAGTAATTTTCTGATTGTATTCTCAGAGTCTTTTTCTGTCATGTATTTTTCTGTCGTGTCTGGATTACATGGTCTGGTCATTTCCATTCATGTGGGGGATAGTTGGAAAAAGTTTTTGCATATTTTTTGGGCTGGATTCCGGTAGACTCCGGCCACTGGCAGTGCCGAAAATTGATTGGATCATGTTCCTCTCGTCGAGTACTATTCCGTAATGTACTCACTTTCCAAAAATGATTTCCGTATGAATGAGAAATGTAGGTCCAAAGTTGGGTACTCGAAATATACTAACTTGGACAGTTAGAATGAATAATTCCACATCGGAAGATGAGAAAGATTTTCTCTAGTATATAAGCTAAAGAGATAGACTAAAGGGCGTAGCCCTGGGGTTACCACTAACGTGTAGTGGGGAGAGGACCTAGCCAAAATAACAAACACACGCGCGTGCGCGCGCCTGGCCCGGCCCGGCCTCGGCTTGGCTCGGTTTGGTCTGGCCATTTTTTTTTGTCCCGCTCCAAATTTTTCCCAGTTACAGTTGAGGCTGGTACCATTACTCTGTAACAGTAGAGTAATGGCTCATCAGTTACTTTTTGAACCATTACTCTGCTATTACAGAGTAATGGGCCATTACCCTGCTGTTACAGAGTAATGGACCTTTCAGTTACTCTCATTCTCCTATAAAACCATCAACTTTTGTCTGCTGGGTACACAGTTTCAAAAAACATACTGAATCTCCTTCTTCTTCTTCCTCTGAGTCACAGTCTGAGAATACAACACAACACCAGTTCACTAAGATCTCTGAAGTTAGGGTGCTGCTCTTCAGGAAAAGGTAATACAGTTGTATCCTGAGAGTCAATTCGTCAATCACCGTCACACTACGGGGTAAATTTTGCTTTAAGGACAGAGATATTAAATCTCGACTGTGTATTGTACTGTATGGTTTGTTCTTTCATTTCCTGTATTTGTAATTCTTCACAAATATTGTTAGCATTTTCTATTTTATGAATGTCGAGTTCTAACAATATTCTCATTAATGGGTTGTACAAGTATATATAATACAAGGAAAGCTGGAAGATAGTCTCAGCTTAACAAACATAGTCTACAAGAGATAAGGTAGAATAATAAAGAAATAAATATCCTAACTAAAGATATTAACAGCTAGAATTTTTTTATTTTTTTATTTTTTAAGGGAAAAGGTGGAATCTGGCCACCATGTTTCATTAATAAGAGCTTAACGAAACAAACCCAGAGTACTAGGCCCAAGTACAAACTACAGATATAAAATAAAATATACATGAAGCAACATGACGCGTACAAATAACAAATTCCTCCAACAACCCTGGAGGGTGGGCCGACAAACAAGTTCGGTCCAACAAAAATGTAAATACGTCAGTTTAGCTTCGTACAGTGCCTCCACGGCACATGCACACCCACCTAAAACAAGTCTGGAAGGATTTTATCGCCCGCCGATCCCTGCCTTCACCTCACTGAGGGGACCCCATCTTTGAGCCCAAGCCCCGCAGATTGAAAACTGACCCCACGGCACATGCACAACGATCGCACCCTCCCACCATCTCCACCACGCATCCTACAAACGTGCCAGTAGCTCCCACAGCCGCTACCAAAGAGATAGCCGTGAAGAGGATACCGTCACCTTTCACACAATAGCACTTTCTCACCAAACAACTATCTCGCTCACCCCACCAAACAGCACGCTCCAGGAGAGAGCCGTGGAGAGGATACCTTCACCTCTCTCACGCTCAAGCTCTCTCCGATGATTTTTCACCACACAGACTTATCTCGACTCATACTCTCAATCCGAGGGAAGAGGCGACGCTGTCACGAGCCAGTGGCCTAAGCTAGAGGAAGCTCAATAGCCTGATAGTAGGCATTGTGAAGACTGCACTAACGACATCGTAGGACACTCCAGACCAACCAAAACCAAACCCCACACCTAATCTCCCCCAACACCAACAAACTACCAGCCTGGCCCCACGGGCCCCAAACCGAACCACCGACCTCACACACTTGAACCCCAGATCCATAGTGTTTGCGATAACAGGCATGGGAGGATGCTCTGGCACGACATAGTTGCTCCGTGACATTTGAGACAAGCACCCCGAAAGTTGAGACAAGTGAGACGGACGACGGCATCAGTAGAAGGTGTAGGGCACCAGAGTAGCAGATGAGCACATCTCATGGGGGGATCCCGTCTTCGGTCCCTAGCCCCACAACCATACTACACCGAAACTTCACAGCTAGACACACCCAACTCAGATAGCTCCACCAACCCCCCAAGCACACCCTGCTTCTTCACATGCACTACCAACCCTCGAAAAACCCAATCATAGTCGCAGGTCATCGTGATTGACCTCGAGAGTATGGACATGGTGGCAAGTGCGAAGAACAACCGTGCAAACAGATCTCGACGGTGGAGGGAGGAGGCAGATCAGATCTCTCTTGACCATTCCAGATCTGCTTCGAATTCGATGGCTCAAAATGGACAAGCACTCCTTCATTCGAGCCGTTGAGGATGGCCTCAAGCTCTCGACGTGCATCTCCGCCGACAAGGACCGCACCACCACATCATCAGCTCCGCCTCAGAGGCCACCGACGATGGTAACTCAGAACTTTCAAAAACCCCAACATGCTAATAAAACTTCAAGGATGGAAACGCAAAAGTGATGACCAAATAAATAAACATTCAAACCAAATTGACCCACCACTCCATCTCTCACCACACGAGTGCCACCTCCCTCTCTCTCTCTCTCTCAAGTCCCAATCAAATTCCCCCTTCCTTCAATGGCCGCCAAGGCAGAGGATCCCACCCTCGATCCGCCGCCTCACCACCAATTAACTGCCACCTTACTCGACGATAACCTAAAAGATCCAAAATTGATCAAGAAATGCCAACAATCAACGGTCGAGAAAGAGGACGACGAGAAGCGGGAGCCGAAGCGCTACCGTGCCGCCTGGAAGTTAGTCGTCGACAAAGTTACGGTGCATTCACCGGAGGCAGAGGAGAAGAAGTGCTCGTTCTCGTTCGACACGAGGCTGGCGCGGAGAAAAACGACCCAGTGATGGTGGACAACTGGGGGTGGAGTGCGACGTGGACACCGCGGTGGTGGTGGTGGTGGGGAGGTGGAGGTTGCACTGTGAGATGGGGAGTCGGAGTTGCGATTGGCGGGTGGTGGTCCCCATGGGCGAGCAGGTCTGGGGTCGCGACGGTGGGAAAGGGAGAATGGAGGGGTCGCAACGGTAGGACGTGGAGGAGAGGCAAGGGGGGACGATGGGGTGGGGGGGGGGGCAGCGGCGAAGAGGGCTAGCCGCCGCCGCCCCGAAGATTTTCAGATCTAGGGTTTTCTAGGATTTTTGTTTGGGGGGTAAGTTTCTCTCAATAGCTAGAATTTGTTACAACTTATGAGGTAATGGCAAGACTAAGTCTTGACTTTATCTTCAACATCACTTATAAATATTTAATATATAGAAAACTAAAAAAAATATTTATATATTTTAATATAGAATATAAGGTTACTTGGTTTATTAAATTGACGGAATATTTCGAAGATATTATCCTTATTGGGTTTCAACCCAATAGAAACTTGTGAAGTGTTCAAAATGCCATCTTTTTCCTCTTTCAATGTTTCTTTTTCTTTCTTTTCACCTTGTTCACTTTTCATTTTTTATTAAATCCTAACTCAAGTTATCAACTCCATCCAATTTCTAATATCTACTGTAGGTTAGGGGTTTTGCAAGATTAAAGGGGAAAAAAATAACAACAATGGAATAAGAATAGGAGAAAGAAAGAGTTTGTAGAAGAATGTGAAGAGGGAAGAACAAAGTGGTCATTTCAATTAGGGGTGGGCATCGGTCGGTATCCAACCTAATATGGACCATCCACCACCAATTCAAAAAAGATCGGTTTTTTAATTTTCTCATCCGCAACCAATCCGAACCTTAATTGGATCGGTTTCCATCCAAGCCGATTAAGCTCGGTTTGGATTGGATTGGATGGTCGGTTTGGCGTGCTACTTTTCACCTTCAATATCATTCATATATAATTTTGTTGAAATTTAAAAGATCAACTTCAATCAAACTTAAGAAACAACCTGTTATTTGTTATTCAAAAATGAATTTAAAATGAAGATTCATAAAATCACAAATTGTTAATGAATTTTGCACTAATTGTTTGAGATGATGACGTTTAAATGAGTGAGATAAACTGCTTTTTCACTTGCATACTTCTGTAATCTTAGTTTATTTTCATAAAAGAAACATTAATAACCATAGCTAATTGAATTTCAGGTGCAATAAAAAAAGATTTAGAAATAATTTCTGCCTGACTTGATTAAAGTAACTACTAAATGTTACATCAACTTTATGATTCTATTAAGTTGGGTCACACTGTAAATCAAGCATTTCTCAACAACATAATACATAGGATTATGGAGAACCAAAACATAGGTAGAACAACTGGTCGGTTTGTATTAAAGAAATTAAAAAAATTGTTTGTATCTCAAGGAAAATAAGAAATGATTATTTGTATATTCAAGAAATTAAAGAGAACTATATTTTTTATGGACTTATGCATAGAGGTATGGTCGGTTCGGTTTCATCGGTTATTTGAAAGCCTCATCCAACAACCGAACCGGTCCAATTGGTTATTGAAGATCAAGAACCGATCCAATCCAAACCCCCAATTGGTTCGGTTAAAAACCGGTCGGTTCGGATTGGTCGGTTCGGATAATAGTTGTCCACCCCTAATTTCAATCTATAATTTATTACTGTGTAATGTTAGATGTTATTTTGGAATATATTAAATGCTTACGAGTGCTATTTTGAAAATACAAAAACTACGGGTATTATTTTGGAAATACCAACTCTTTTGTTGTCATTATGGATAAAACCCAAATATACCAACGAGTCCGTCCCTTCTAAAATGTTGGGGAAAAAAATCAAGAAACCCTGTATCTTTTCCATTTAAATCAGGAAAATCCATTATACCTTTAAGTTTTGAATATTTTGTAAAAATCAAAGTGTGAAAATATCCATTTTGTCAATCTCTAATATTATAATGAGAGAAGGCATTAGTGTTATTTGTAAATCTACCAACATGTGCAATGCACGTGCAAACTCATCATTCGCCACAATCCGCAATCCCCTTTTTAAACTTTCAAACTGTCAAATTTTATTTTCAAATTTGCGAAAGATGAGTTTGCAAATTAGGAAAAGAAGTGAGAATAATGGAAAAATGAGCAAATGTTTTAAGATTAAAGAAAATGGTAAATTGTATATTTTACAATTGATTTTTAACATTATATTCAAAACATAACAGAATAAGAATTTAATGAGCAGAAGAAACAAAAACGTAAGAAAATATCTTAATTTTGATGGGAAACATTTTGGGATTTCTTGATTTCCCCCTAAAATTTTAGCATGTTGTGCATATAAAAAATGTAAATCCACAGGAAAGAGGTTACACATTAAAATAAACTAGTAAGTTTGACGTGTCATGCACGTTTTAATAAAGACTTAGAATTAAACGTGCGATATACGTAAGTCGATAGTAATTAGCACACGCGGTGAATGTCTTAATTTTTTTTAAAAAAAGGAGATGAACGAACGATAATCTTCAATTTTAAAGAATGTTGAAGAAAAAACTTTGATTTGGACGTGCGATGCACGTGTTAATAAATAGAGTTTGAGTTGCACGTGTGTTGTCCGAGTTTGTTTGATGAGAAAGTGGTGTTTTATTTGAAAAAATTGTATTTAAACGGGTGATACACGTAATTCCAAAAAAAAAACTTTGAAAACATTGATTTGCACGTGCGATTACGTGTTAATAAATATAGATAAATGGAGATGGAGGTGTGCGTGCGATGCTCGGGTTTGATTGGTGAAAAAAACATTTTAAAAAAGTAAGTTTGTTTGATTGAAAATTTTGAAAAGTTTGATTTGCACATATAATACATGTGTTTATAAATGGAGATGGAGGTGTGCGTGCGATGTACAGGCTTATTTGATGTCAAAAAAATAATAAAAAATTGTTTATTTGTTTGAACCCCAACTCTCCCATTAATACAAGAAGTAAAGATATATTTTTTTATAAAAAAAAGTCTGACATTGTCTAGTATCGAATTTAAGACCTCATTTATATTAGTTATGTATGTGTATTGTACGTATTTGTTGGGTTACACATAGAATTTGTTTGGTGACAAACTCTCCTATTAAAATAGTAGAGATAGTTGAACATGAATACTGTGTTAAAAGAGGGAGATTTTGAGGTTGATAGTAAGTATTACACTAGTAAGCTTTTCCTTTAAGTTTAAATTTTTCCAAATTGTGGGATATCCTTTTTTTCTTCTTTCTTTTAGTTTATTGTAGGGATATCCTCCCTTGAAACAATTAGCACTTTCAATAAAAATAACAAAGAGAAATAGAATTATGTGAGAAACATATATAAGTTTATAAATTAAGATATAAGATGTCTTTTTTTAATAAGATAGAAGTTCATCCTCTCCCATTCATTTATATTTATATACAATGAATTGATCATGCATGTTCGTTGTGTTAGCAATGTATTGGCCACTCAGATTAGCATATCTTCGATTACAATGACCACTAAAAGAGGAAAAGTAGTCGAATATCCTCATTAAGTTTAGGCAGGGCCCATCCTGACAATTTAAAGGTCCAGAACGAACAAAGATTATAAGGTCAATCTTTTAATAATTGAAATACATTATTATATAAAAATAATTCACATGTTCAAAATAACCACAGAAATATAGTCATATATAAATACTTAACTGATAATATGTTTTCAACATTTTATATCATATAGTTCAAAGATTCAAAAAAATATTTCAAAGATTATATGTGGCTTACAAATAGTTAAAAGATTCCAAAAAAATATCATACAAATATTATAATCAATGACTACATATATGTGTACCTTGGCAACTTCAAGCCACCAAAATATTTTCAACTGCAAAACAAGATGAAAACAAAATAAAAAAGTATCAACCATCATTTAAAATGACTTCTTCTCGCAGTTTGAGAAGCAAATTCATCAATAATGTTTTCCAAATCAATTTTTTTCCAATAAATTATTTTCAATACATAAGATTGCTAACCTATTTAACCTCTCTTGTGACATAGTCAATCGCAAATAAGATTTCAACATTTTTTATTTAGAAAAACTTCTTTCAGCAGATGTCACACCTGCAATTGTGTTGCAAATTAGAGATAGTGAGAAACTTTGTAAAATAATGAGATATAAAGAAAATGAAATGGAGGGCGATATGGCTAAAAATAGGGTTAAATTGGAACCGTCCAGATCGGGCACGAATCTTAAAACTCAGGGGTAAAACGGTAATTTCACTTACAAACGGGTCTGAGATGGGAACTGGATCCTTTTTCAAAAGACTCAATAACCCACTAACGGATCCATCTTAACTGGGTGCGGGTTCCAACCCACAAGAAACTCAGTCCAGCTAGATAGAATTAGGGTTTATGATTGTCCCTAATCAACGGCCGTGATCACTTCTATCCATCCACTAGGAAGTAGGGATTTGATCTTATCCCGAAACTGGTTCCTAAGGCGGCTATAAATACCCCCCCATCCCCCACTAATACCAGGTAATCAATCTTTTGCCAATCAAAGCTCTTCCATAATCTTCCTGATTACTGACAAGAGCGTCGGATGGTGCATCGCCGGAATCAACCCCGGTGTTTCGCACTTTTTGCAGGTCAACGGCGGGAGATAACGGTCAAACTCCGGTGAAGATTGTTTAGGTTTGACTATTCAACTTCCCTCGAACCCACAAATCTATCTGTTTGCCCCCACACCGATTTCAGCGGTAACAGATTGGCACCGTCTGTGGGAACCACGAATAGCAATCCATCCTCTTCCATCCGGTTAAGATCACCTCCAGCCATGCCTCCAAGGAAACTGAGATCCAGAGGATCCAACCGTGGATCCACTCCTCCTCAACCGCAACAGGAGGTCCCCCTCCAAACTGTCCAGTAGCAGGGGCAACTCCCACCTCTGCCTGATCAGCCCCTGCAGCAGGAGCAGCCTCCTCTTTACAACCCTCAGCCCCAGCGGGCTCAAGTTGGGCCCCAGAACGCCGGTATTGGAACCTCTCGCCCTCCTCCTCAGAAGCAACCTATTCACTGAGACCACATCTCCGTACATAACCCTTCAACCGACTCAATGGCATCTCATAACCCTCGGCCTTCCGAAGACCTCCGCAACATCCTCATCAACCGGCAGAAAGAAGAGGACCTTCGCCACCGTTTGGACGAAAGGTAGGCCCGTGAGGGAGCCTCCCCCCCAGAACGTCCAAATGAGCGATCTCCTCGTCGCCGCGACCACAGGAGGTCCCCTCTTCATAGGAGACAGAGAGAGTCCCCTAAGTCCCGCCGAAGAAGGCATCATTCTCCCATTGGTCGGCAGCCCCAGAGGGACGAGAACGGACCTATCACCCGAGCCGAATTCCAACAGTTCCAGGCTACAATCTTGCAGGCCTTCAATCTCCCACCAAACAACAAAAATGTTCCGAGGGCCCCCACTCATCCGCCAGTTCAAAGCCCTCTTCCTCGGTCCTTAAGTCCTTCTCAAGCTCAGAGCCACCGCCGTCATATCCCTAGTCCTCGTCATTCTCCGAGCTACCGTCGCCATAGCCCACGCTCCCCTTCGTACGAAGATGAGTCCAGAGGCTCACTGGGATACCGTCGAAGGGATGATGCAGTCTATCGCCGTCTCCACGAGATGGAGAGGCGCCTCGGTCAACTAGACAGGGAAGAGGAGCTAAGAGGGAGGACCCTCCGCCCAAGCAGACCTCCGTTCTCCCAAACTATCATGGAGGCTCCCGTTCCAGCGAACTTCAAGCCCCTGCAGTTCGAGACATATACGGGGGAGTCAGACCCTGTGGATCACATCGAGAGTTTCAAAACTCTCATGATGATCCACCGGGCTTCCGATGCTCTACTGTGCAAGACGTTCCCAGCCACTCTCAAGGGTCCGACTCGGAAATGGTACTCCCGCCTCGCGCCATCCTCCATCTTCTCTTTTGAACAATTTGAGACCCTCTTCATCACCCACTTCGTGAGCAGCCGTCGAACCGCGAAGACTAGTATTTCAATGCTCTTTCTCAATCAGAAGAAGGGAGAGAGACTAAGAGATTATTTTAAGCGGTTTACCACGGAAGTTAGGTCCACTGCCTTCCTCGACCAATCGGTCGCTGCAGCCACCTTCCAGTCCAATGTCCTCAATTCGAGTCTCCGATCCTCCCTAGCCAAAAAGCCTCTGCGAGACTTCTCCGACCTTCTTCTCAGAAGCAAAAAGTACATCTGGGCTGAGGAAGCTGAACATCGCCCCACATTCGAGGGGTCTTCCTCAGGAAGCAAGAGAAAGGCAGCCGAAGATAAGGGAGCTAAGAAGCTCTAGAAGGACAACGGGGGTCAGCGCCGCCCGCCTCCCAGATTTGAGAAGTTTACCCCTCTCAACACCAATGTTTTAACTATTCTCATGGAGGCTGAGAAAGAAGGAGTCCTGCCTCCTGCCCCGAAGATGAATACCCTCGGGAAGAAGAAGGATAAGGAGAAGTGGTGCCGATATCATCGAAACCACGACCACGACACCAATGACTGTCGGACTCTGAAGAATGAAATTGAAGCCCTCATTCAGAGAGGGCAGCTGTCCAAGTTTGTAAGAAAGGACCGGATCGATATTCCTCCACCCCCAGTGGGTAACAAGCGTCCCGAGAGGCGCAACGAGACTCCCAAGTTTGAAGAAGAACGCATCTTGCACCTCATCCATGGAGGCCCAATGGGAGGAACCTCCAACTCTTCTCGAAAGAATTTCATCAGGGAAGTCAATTCGGTGCACAGCATACCCCCTCCCAAAGGTCTCGGATTTCTGATTACTTTCTCGGATGAAGATCTAAAGGGTGTCCGGACACCCCACTGTGACGCACTGGTGATTAACCTCCACATGGATAACTTCAAAGTGGAGAGGATTCTGGTGGATACTGGCAGTTCTGTCAACATCCTCTTCCTGGTGGCCTTTCGAGGACTCAAGTTATCGCGGGACAGGCTCAAGCTCGCCGGTTATACACTCCATGGGTTCACGAGAGTGCCAGTGACTATCGAAGGGGTGATAACCCTCGACGTAACCACTGGAAAAACTCCTACTACCCGGACGGAGCCAATGGATTTCATGGTTGTCGACATCCCAGCTGCTTACAATGTGATCCTAGGCCGACCTGGCCTAGCTGCTCTAGAAGCTGTCCCATCGGCTTATCATCTCAAAATGAAGTTCCCCACCAAGGCAAGTGTAGGAGAGGTAAGGGGGAGTCAGTAGATGGCTCGCAAATTCTACATGACCTCAGCCGGAGGACCCGTCCTTTCTCTCGAGACACTCGAAATTCTCCAAGGGAACACCCAGCCTATGTCAGAACTGGTAGACGAGCTGGAGGAAGTGCTCTTTTCAGAGCAAGATCCGAACCGCAAATTCTTCATTAGCAAGACCCTCCCCTCTGCACTCTGTTCTGACATATTCCATTGCATCAGGAAGAACGATGATCTCTTCGCCTGGACAGCTGCCGACATGCCGGGGATTTCCGAGGACCTCCTCGTCCACCACCTAAGTGTTGCTCCGGGGTCCAAACCGGTCCAACAGAAGAGGCGCAAATTCGCCCCTGAGCGCCAACAGGTCATAAAGGAAGAAGTGGACAAGCACCTTAGAGCCCAGTTCATACAAGAAGTCAACTATCCCGAGTGGCTCTCTAATGTTGTTATGGTCAAGAAGGCCAACGAAAGTTGGAGGATTTGCATCGACTTCACGGATTTGAACAAGGCCTGCCCTAAGGATCCTTTCCCTCTCCCCAGCATAGATACCTTAATCGACGCCACTTCAGGCCATGAGCTTTTGAGCTTCATGGATGCCTTCTCCGGGTACAACCAAATCAGAATGTTCCCCCCGGATATCCCGAAGACTTCCTTCGTCACAGATCAATGCCTCTACTGTTATAGGGTGATGCCCTTCGGACTGAAAAATGCTGGTGCAACCTACCAACGCCTCATCAACAAGGTCTTTAAGAATCAGATCGGGCGGAACATGGAGCTATATGTTGATGATATGATAGTGAAAAGCATCCAGGGGTCCGACCATGTCACCGACCTCCAAGAAGCCTTCGACGTATTGAGGATGCATAACATGAGACTGAACCCGAATAAATGTGCATTCAGGGTCTCATCTGGTAAGTTCCTAGACTTCATGGTCAGTCAGAGGGGGATTGGGGCCAATCCCAAGAAGATAAAAGCCATACTGGATATGGCTCCTCCTACAAATGTGAAAGAAGTGCTTAAGCTTACAGGATGTCTCACGGCTATAGGGCGCTTCCTGTCCAAGTCAAGGGAGAAGTGCCTTCCTTTCTTTAAAGCCCTCAGGGGGGCTAAGGGCTTTGAGTGGGGCCAGCAGCAACAAGAATCGTTCGACTAGCTGAAAGCCTATCTGGTCAACCCCCCACTCCTCAGCAAGCCTACTCCCGGGGAGACCCTCTACCTCTACCTCGCTGCTTCCGAGAAAATCCTCAGTGCTGTACTTGTGAGAGAAGAAGACAAGGCTCAGAAGCCTATCTATTATGTGAGCAAGGTTCTCAGAGACGCCGAGCTCTGCTATCCGAGATTGGAAAAGATAGCCTACGCCTTGGTAATGGCAGCCAGGAAGCTCCGTCCTTATTTTAAATCCCACTCGGTGGTCGCTCTTACCAACCAGTCGCTCAAGCAAGTCCTGCACAAGTCCGAAACCTCCGGGCATCTGATGAAGTGGTCGATCGAGCTAAGTCAACATGACATATCTTATCAACCTCGAACTGCAATTAAGGCTCAAGCCTTAGCTGAATTTATAGTAGAAAGCACCATCCCGAAAGTGAGTCAAGCAGTCAATGGGCCACCCATTTGGACAGTGTATGTAGACGGGTCTTCTTGTGCCGAAGGGAGCGGAGCCAGAGTCATTCTGGCAGGACCAGATGACTTCGTTCTCCAATACTCCCTCTGCATCAACTTCAAAGCCTCCAACAACGAAGCTGAATATGAAGCCCTAATAGCAGGCCTGAGCATGGCTCGCAAGGCAGGAGTGCAATGTGTCCGAATATTCAGTGACTCGCAGCTTGTGGTAAATCAAGTCTTAGGAGAATACGCGGCACGATACGACCGAATGGCTAAGTACCTAGCCAAGGTCCAAAGTCTCATGGCTTCGTTTGAAGAGGCACAGCTCCAACGAATCCCTAGAGAAGAGAAATCCCAAGCAGATGCCCTCTAAAAATTGGCCTCCTCTTCCCTCCAAGGCATCGAGCAAATCATCCTAATCGAAGTACTCCTAAGACCAAGCATAGAAGAAGAAGCCCCCGACTCGATGGAGTCACTGCCCGTCCAACTCCGGGACAATTGGATGAAGCCTTTGATAGAGTTCCTCAGGGATGGGACCCTTCCCCAAGATCCTAAAGAAGCCCGTCGAATCCGAACGAGAGCGGAGTGGTACACCCTTGTTGAAGGAGTCTTATACAAATGCTCCTATACCCAAGTAGATGGTAAACCCTACTTGAGATGCTTCTCCTCGGAAGAAGCCTTGTATGCCCTCCAAGAACTCCATGAAGGTATAGGCAAGCCCATTCAGGATCAAGGTCCCTCGCCAGAAAATTTTTGAACTACGGGTACTTCTGGCCTGCCCTACTTCGAGATGCCGAGCAACATGTCCGGCAATGCATCCCCTGTCAGTAGTTCTCCAACATCCGCCGCCTACCCCAAGCATAACTTACATCACTCTCGAGTCCAGTTTCCTTCGCAATGTGGGGGATGGACTTGCTAGGTCCGTTCCCACCAGCTCCAGGCCAGCTAAAGTTCCTAGTTGTGGCAATCGACTATTTCTCTAAGTGGATCGAGGCCGAACCTCTGGCCACTATTACTGAGAACAAAGTACTGCAGTTCTTCTGGAGAAATATAATCTGTAGGTTCGACGTACCTCGAGTCCTAATAACAGATAACGGAACACAATTTACAGGGGCAGCATTCCATTCTTTATGTGAAGACCTCGGCATTCAGCAACGCTTCTCCTCCGTCTCTTATCCTCAGTCCAATGGTCAAGTTGAAAATGCCAACAGGCAGATCCTCTCCAGCATCAAGAAGAGACTAGATAAGTCGGCCAAAGGCTTATGGGTGGAACAACTTCCTAACGTATTGTGGAACTACAGCACTACGAAACGGACCCCTACAGGAGAGTCGCCCTTCAATCTCACCTATGGGTCCGAGGTCGTAATCCCCTTAGATGTTGGTTTGCCATCCCCTCGACTTATTGCCTATGATGAAGAGCAGAACGTCAGAGGGCTCTGGGCGAATTTGGACCTGATTGATGAGCTCCGTGAGAGAGCTTCAATTCGCCAGCAAAATTATCGGAGAAGAATCGAGCATGCCTACAACAAAAGAGTCTGTCCCACAGATCTCAAGGAAGGGAACTTAGTCCTTAGAAAGCTAGCTATTTCATTCCCCAGCCAAAAGAGTAAGCTAGCTCCGAATTGGGAAGGACCGTACAAGGTTTTCAAGGTAGTTCGGCCAGGAGCATATCGTCTTGAAGACCTCGAAGGCAGAGAGATACCAAGAACTTGGAATGCTGACCATTTACTGAAGTACCAAGATGGTGTTTAAACGCCTCTCCGAGTACCATCAAAAGTCGAGCCATTCCTATCGTTTTGTTTTTTACTTGCTTCTTTATTTTTTCATTGTAATAATGGCTTGCAACTTAGAAGCAGCCGATTAGCAGTTGTCAATAAAGAACTTCTTTCCCCTGATAATTCTCTTGTGATTATTCTATCTCTCTGTTTGAGACCTTAATTGCTCTTACCCAAACAACCTGTTCGAAGTTTAAAGCTTTGGCTCAACTCCGCTTCTACTCGCTCATAAGAAAATAAGAAGTGGTCAGCCCTTTTAAAGTACTACAACCACAAGTGACTAACAAAACACACAAGTCAAAAAGAGGGAACAAGCTTCGCTTCTATAAAGTTTGAGAACAAATCAAATTACAAGACTTATACTTTTCTCTACAACAAAGTTACAAGGGTTAAAAAGCCAAAATTACAAGACCGACTCTTCGTACTTAGACAAGAGGCAAAACTTGGAAAACAAAAAAAACTACTTCAACGCCTCCTAGGCACAGGGATGTTTCAGATTAAAGACACCCGGGGACGGCGGCGCCTAACCTCGGAGCTCGTCCCTAGACCAGCAAACTGAGATGTATTTTCTGCGCCGCTTCATACAGTCGCACCAACGGACGCTCCGCTCGACGAAACAGCCACCCCACTTTGGGCGTCACCTGGACTTCACCGAGCAACGGGCGAGCGAGTCGCAAGCTCATAAAACGAAATCCCTCGCTCGCTCTCTTCACGGGTACACGAAGTGCTTCCGAAGTTGATACGTCCCGGTTGGGGCTTGAGGCGAGCAACCTCCGCCTCTAGCTCGACTATTCATTTCTTCAAAGAGTCGTCCTTCACGGCTATCTTGAAGCGAGGGAGCACAGCGGAGCCCGCGGAACCAGAACTGTCGGCAGTAATTTGGCGGAGCTGAGTAACCTCGATACTCTTGTCGACCGTAACCCTCTTCAGCTCGTCGACCTCCGCCGTCAACTCATTGCGCTCCGCCGTCAACTTCCCCATCACTGCTGTTAGTTCTTTTCTCCCCGCCAAAAGCTCGTTTTCTACTATCCGCAAGTGGTAAATTTCAGCTAATAGTTCGTCCCTCTCCGTTGTCATCTTCGACAAGGAGTGGCGGAGACACTTAAGCCTCAAGCCGAGACTAAAGGCTATCGACGAGCCATCATCATCGCCTTCGGGGGTCATCTCAGCAAGCCTCCCTTCTAATCTTCGAATCTCGATGTCTCGGCGGCCTACAATTAGTTGCAGATGATTTCGTTCACTTTCGGCTCTGCGCAGCCCCAACTCAACTTCATAAAGGCACTCTTGGTACCTAGTGAGGCATAACATTGTCGCCCCTAGGCCAACCTCGGAACGTAACTCCTCCGCTGCATGAGTTTCTTCGACCAGCTGTGTCACCTCAATGAGCTGAAAATTCCAAGGCAAACGACGAGAACACTTAGCAAAAATTAGCGAATTTGGTTAACACAAAGCCGAAACTCCTAAACAAGGCAATGTGTACACAGCAACATTTCGAAAAAATTTTGTGAACACGTAGTCGAACCTTTAGGCAGGGCGACGTGAACACTTAGCCAAATTTCAAGAAAATTTTTGTAAATTCAAGATTCGCAAGCACTTAGTCGAACTCAAAATTTTGGATTTTCATTCATTTCAAATAAGTGCGGTGGCCAGTCCGCAATTAGGCGATACATCAAAAAGTATAAAAGGGGGGGGGGAGAAGCAGAAGAAGTCAGGGGGCGACCTCTTTCCCAGGGCGACGGGATTGGATGGGGTCGGATTCCCTCGAAGGCGTGACCATCGCTAGCGGAGTCACCTCGGACCCCTGGCATTCGCCGAAGATCTCGACCTCGGCGTCCCCTTCATCGTCCCCTACTTCCCCCTTGGACTCGTCATCGAAGCCATCGACGTGGTCGGGGAAGAGTCGCCATCCGGATTAGTCGACCTTAGGGTACCGCTCCGACACTTGCTCAATGGCGCGAGCATATGCCTTGGCCATATTGGCTGCAAGGAAGCTCTGTGCTTTCTCCATCGTGGCAGCTTCGGCTTCCTTCGCCGCTGCAACCTTGGCATCTTCCACAGCCTCGGCCTGCTGCTTGGCCGACTCCTCCCTCTGCCGAAGCAGATCGCCCTCGAGCTTTGTGACGAGGCCTTCAAGGTATTCCATCCTCGTCGTCTTCCCCTCGGCCTCGACCTTCAATTTTTCGAGCTCATTGGCGATCCGAGCTTTTTCAGCTCAAGCACAATCGACCTCCTTCTTGACGTCCTTCTCGAGCTTCGTCATTTTCTCCATAAGATGACCGAAGTGGACGGTTATCTGCAGCCGAACAACAAAAAAAAGAGTTAGAGAAATATATATGTGCAAGTTATATAAAAGAAATAAATCGATACCGATACCGTCGAGCGAGCGATCTCGAAGCATCGTCGCCTACGTTGCAAGCGTCCATGGCGGCTCGATCCTTCGGCATCACCAAGTGCTTCACCGCTTTCATGCTCGATGTCGAGTCGCCGAGGAAGCCGTCAAGTTTCCGAACCTGCCAGTCCGGAACGAAAATCTTCTTATGCTCCTCGGTGAGGAACACCTCGGCGTCCGCCGTCAACGGAGGCGCCTTCATCCCAATGGTAGTGGCCATCGTGAACTCGCCAGCCTCGGCCGATGCCGAGGTCGCTGGTGGTGCCCTCCTCGGGGTCACAGTTGCAGAAGCCTCCGTCTCCTGAACGGCAGCATCAACGGTCTTCGGCTTCTGCGAGGTCACCTTCGTGGCGATCCTCTTGCGCTTCCGAGGTGCCTTGCTGCCGAGGGCCGCCCTCTGCGCCAGAATCACCTCGTAATCCATAGTCTCTGCAAACAAGAGAAGTTGGTTAAAACACAAGTTATGATCGGAAAAAAAAAAAAAAAACAGATAAAGCCGCGTACTAGGATCTACGCGGCAGAGCTCTCCCCTGAAGAGCGCGTCTTCGGTCAGATCTCTCCAGTCGAACTTCGACCGGTCGAGAAGAATCCGAATCATCTCCTCTTTGTTGGGGTAGAGCACCAGTGACTCCTTTACCCTCTTCGTCACCTCCTCCACCCAACCCGAGGGTATGCTCCACGATTCGCGGCTCCGAACTATGAAGTACTTGTCTCGCCAGTGCTTTATAAAATCGGGGCATCTGACGAGCTGAGCACCGTGCCTCGGAGCCAAGTAGTACCTGAACTCGGACTTGTGCTGCTGATGAAGCCAATAAAGAGTCCGAAGCACCCTCAAGTTCGGCTCGATCTCCGCTGTCTGACAGTGGAGCGTGAACCCATTGATGACCCTCCATGCGTTCGGCATCAGTTGGATGGAGCTGACTCCGAACCACCGCAGCACCTGAACGGTGAACGGGTGAAGAGGCAGACGCGCTCCGGCAATGAAGGCGTCGATCGGCCAGAAACACATGTTTACTGGCATCGGCAAGTTGGCCCTCACCCCGGGACCCGGCAACATCAACTCTTACTCCTCCGGGATATGGAAGCACTCCCGGATCGCTGCCAGGTCGGCCTCATTAATAATTGAGACGGTGTCATCCGCATCCGAGGTCTCTCTCGCTGCATTCTCCTCGAAGCCCCGTCCCTTCCCACACACGATCCGCTCGGCGTGCTCCTCCAGAAGCTCTCGAACCCTATGGAGCCCCGTCAACACGCCTGGCAGTCTGCCGAAATCCCCATACGCTTCGGATCTTCCACTATGGTGTCTCGACCATCAACTCTCTTGCCCTTGTCGATGCGAGGTCTCTGACTCGGTGATGGTGCTTCGCTAGCAGAGGGGGAGGGCTCCGAAATAGGGGAAATAGACATTTTCTACTTGAAATAAACTAAGTATAATTTACCTTGAAGTGACACGCTCGGTCGGAAAGTTCACCGGAGCACTGTCGACGATCGCCGGAATCTCTCTCTAGTGAAAATAATCACCTGACTGAAAATTCGGAGAAGTGAAAAATGAGAGGGGGGGTGAAACTTACAGAGGTTGGCACACAAAACGAGGATGTTGGGCTTCAAAAGACCAATAGTCAGGCCCATTTACACAAAATGACAAAAAGTTGTACCGTCGCATTAATGACTAACGGTCAAAATCGTCAGAAGATCAACGGTCAAAATGCCAGCTGTCAGACTCACTTTGGGCCTCGGCACGGCTCGCCGAGCGCCCTTGGCACCGATGCCCAAACATGGAAAAATTCTCGCTTTGGGACTTCGGCACGCCCTGCCTAGCACTCTTGGAACCGATGCCCAAACATGAAAAAAAAATTCTCACTTTGGGACTTCGGCACGCCTTGCCGAGCGCTCTTGGCACCGACGCCCAAACATGGAAAAAAATTCTCACTTTGGGACTTCGGCACGCCTTTCCTAGCGCTCTTGGCACCGACGCCCAAACATAGAAAAAATTCTCACTTTGGGACTTCGGCACGCCTTGCCGAGCGCTCTTGGCACCGACCCCCAAACATGGAAAAAAAATTCTCACTTTGGGACTTCGGCACACCTTGTCAAGCGCTATTGGCACCGATGCCCAAGCATGGAAAAAATTCTCACTGGGACTTCGACACACCTTGCCGAGCGCTCTTGGCACCAACGCCCAAACATGGAAAAATTCTCGTTTTGGGACTTCGGTACGCCTTGCCGAGCGCTCTTGGCACCGACGCCCAAACATGGAAAAATTCTCGCTTTGGGACTTCAGCATGCCTTGTCGAGCGCTCTTGGCACCGATGCCCAAACATGGAAAAAATTCTCACTTTGGGATTTCGGCACGCCTTGCCGAGCGCTCTTGGCTCCGACGCTCAAACATGGAAAAAACTCACTCCGGACTTCGGCAAAAATTCGCCGGACCCCCTTTTTAACACGTGTCGCCACGCCAAGGTATCTCTACACCTCGGCAGGGGGCCCCGAACCCCCATAGACTTCGGCCTCCTTCCTAACACGTAACTAGCAAGGATCGGCAACGTCGCCGAAGCAACTTGCCACCGAATGAAGAGAAATACACCTTGAGCAACCACAGGCCTTAGATCTCCTCAAAATTCGCGCCTAATGCTGATGGAGAGCCCAGATCGTGCCACGTCATGAATATGATTAAAGAATCTATTTTTTATTTATTTAATTCGAATTGTTTATTTGAAAATTGCGAAAAAATGGTGTAAAATTCAGGGAAATTGATTTAAAATTCTAAAAAATAATTATAAATTCGAGAAAATATTTTTGAGCCCCCGGGTAAATAATTATTGCTTAGAATAATTAATTAGCGCTCCCGAAAAATAGAATACCGCTCCGCAAAATTGAATAAATGGTCCAAAAAATAACTAAAAAATCAAGAAATATCCACAAAGGTCTAGAAAAACTCTAGAATAGCCTTGAAGCACACAACCAACTTCGAAAATCACCATAATACCTCGTGTAAAGATCCGACACCCCTCTTTTGGACTCCGATACAACTCCGCAAGCCATTAAAACCGTAAAACTACTCCTCAAAAGCTGATCAAACTTAGTTTTCGGGAGTGGGGGGCTCGTGATATGGCTAAAAATAGGGTTAAATCGGAACCGTCCAAATTGGGTACGAATCTTAAAGCTCAGGGGTAAAACGGTAATTTCACCTACAAACAGGTCTGAGATGGAAACTGGGCCCTTTTTCAAAAGGCCCAATAACCCACTAACGAATCCATCTTAACTGGGTGCGAGTTCCAACCCATAAGAAACCCAGTCCAGCTAGATAGAATTAGGGTTTATGATTGTCCCTAATCAACGGCCTTGATCACTTCTATCCATCCACTGAGAAGTAGGGATTTGATCATATCCCGAAACTGGTTCCTAAGGTGGCTATAAATACCCCCACATTTTCTACTGTTACCAGGTAATCAATCTTTTGCCAATCAAAGCTCATTCATAATCTTCATGATTACTGACAATAGCGTCGGAGGGTGCGTCGCTGGAATCAACCCCGGTGTTTCGCACTTTTTGCAGGTCAATGGCGGGAGATAACGGTCAAACTCCGGTGAAGGTTTTTCAGGTTTGACTATTCAACTTCCCTCGAATCCACAAATCTATCTGTTTACCCCCACACAGATTTCAGCGGCAACAAAGGGTAAAATCTTCCCAATGCAAGGGATTATAAGATACTAAGTTAGCTACATAGCTTATTTGTTGTACAGTAATATATACTTGCATAGTTACAATGCATTTCATTTTCCCCAATTCAACATTACTTCAAAACTGAGGTATTGAAACATTCATTCCTATACAGACAACTTCTTTAAAAAGTGGTGCTTTTAGACATGATATCCACTATTGGCTCGGAAAAGATACAAGTTAGGTTAGCTGTAGAAACCATATTTTATATAGTGTGTATCATTTCATTTGAGAGACACTTATTAACAGACTATGATAGTCACTCCACTGTCAAAAAATATCTAGAATGAATCTGGGGTTGCTGCCATCAAGTCTGTGGAACTAGATCTAGATGCAAAACTTGGTGGATGAGCTGTTCAATATCGTGAGGTACAACTGAGAATCAATTTTCAAAGAATTATATAATAAAAAATTAAAATACTAACAGTAAAAAATGGTAGTAAGCACATACCAGATTACACTTCCAACTTCAAGCCAAGAACCTTAGTCCTCAACTGTTCAAGTTACATTTAAAATGACTTTTTTTATAAAATAAAGTTGAAAATAAAAAAATAACTCAAGAACCAAGAAGGCAATAACCATAATTATCAAATACCAAATACCAAGTTACAACCTGTCATTATGTCAACCCATTATTGTTGAATTTGGAGCTTGGACAGTTGAGAGACTCTTGGAGTCTCTATGCATTTTTTAAAAATTAAACATTTTTTTTTTGAAAAGTTATAAAAAAAATGGGCCGTAATTATGGGGGCCCAGGGCGGTCGCCCTCTGGGCCCTGCCCCAAGGCCGGGCCTAAGTTTAGGCATACTTAAGTTTTAAAATCCCATCCAACCTAACTCCTAGTTTCTCACCCTAGTCCAGTAGTCCTAAATAAAGGTAGTATCAGGTCCTATCGGGTCAGGTCCTCCATTATCCGGATCGGGACCCGGTACTTCACGAGTCCAAAAATTGGATCCGGATTCGGACTTGCAAGAACCGGTTCTGGGTCCTAGTTAAAAAAATCTACCCATCGAGTCTGCTAGCGTGAAATAAATATCTGCACTTAACTATTTTTGCACCCGATACTTTACGGTTCTAACAATTTTTGCACTTAAGTACATGAATAAATAGTATATTTACACATCTATCTTCAATAATTAGTTTTATATGTATATCTCTATAACCCTATTATTCAAATTCCATATTTTTTGGGGGTATTTTTTAACGGGTCCGAGTTTGGGTTCGGGTCGGTTCTATTTTGAGCGGACCTGGACCCGTTAGTGCATCGGGTCTTATTTTAGGATCCGGATCCGGACCCAAACCGTGTAGATCGGGTCAGTTCTGGTCTAATGTGTTGAATTCTAACTGTGGAATAAACTCAACAACGACGACGAGATGCAAGAACTATAGAATCAAAACAAGAGAAGAAAGAATAAGCAAAAGCAACACACAAGAACACACAAGATTTTTATCGAGGTTCACCCAAATAATGGCTACTTCCCCAAGCAGAGGCACTCCTGCGATCTTAACTAAAAATATGAAGATTAGGTTTACAAATCTCTCACCAAGGTGTATAGTTTCTCTCTGTCGCCCTCTCTCTTAATGACGGCTGGTAGATATTTATTTTCTTTTGGCTTCTGTTTCAGTTAATCCTAAAATCATGCACAGTACAATATATATAGGATTCCACATCTCTAATCTCAGCTGTTCATCTATTCAGCGTCGGGACGGTCGACCGCACCATCTTAACGGTTGACCGGTCTTCGACCTCGACTGCACGAAATCCAACAGAGAGCAGGTCAGTCGACTGCGCGGTCGACCGGTCATTCCTTCAAGTTACAGAGTTGAGTCAGAGAGCGGGACGGTCGACTGTGCGGTCGACCGGTCGTCTTGCCTGGGCGGTCGGGGGGTGCGGTCGACCGTAACTCTGCTGTAGCCACTTGCTACTCTTGACCTGTTGCTCCCACTTTGACTCTCCTTCCTATCTATCTTCTTCAACTCATCATCGTGTATTGGATCCACAAACCCCAACAATCTCCCACTTGGAGACATATACATGAAGTTTCTAACCTGTTCTTCATTCTTCCATTGGCCTAGTCTAGGCCATGCCTCTGCGAGTCTCCTCAACAATTAACCTGGAGACAATCTGATAGCGGTATAGCAAAACTGATGTTTCTTGCTATCTACCACCTTAGTGAGCATGTTCGCCGAATTCTTAGTGCCAAGAATCTTAGTTAGCTTCAACCATTTCTTCTCAACCGCCAATCTAATAAAATAATACCTCATTTGAATGTGCCGAGTCCTAGAGTGATATGCCGAGTTTTTCACCAAGAAAACTAAACTTTGACTGTCACACCATAGTTCACCTATGGGTTGCTTCTTGCCCAACTGTTTCATAAGCTTTGAAATCCACAACATGTCTTTTGTCGTTTTCGTAAGTGTCATATACTCTGACTCTGTGGTTGACTGCGCTACAACCTTTTGTAACTGTGAAGTCCAACTAACAGCTATTCCACCAACTGTAAATACATACCATGTAGTACTTCTGCAACCATCACGATCCCCCAAAAAATCTGCATCTACATAACCATGCATATGCAAAGAATCTCTCCCAAAACAAAGAAAGTAATCTGAAGTACCTGCTAGATATCTAAGAATCCACCTTACTGCATCCCAATGCTGTTTACCTGGATTCTTCATGTACCGGCTGACAACTTTCACTGCTTGTGCGATGTCCGGTCTTGTAGACACCATCGCATACATCAAACTCCCAATGGCTGAGGCATAAGGAATAGCAGCCATTTCCTCCATCTTTGCCTCCGTCTTAGGACACAAGTTCATTGATAACTTGAAGTGAGCAGCCAAGGGACAAGTGACTGGCCTCACGCCATCCATATTGAATCTCTTCTACTCCTTCTTCACATAGTCCGCTTGTGATAACTAAAGCTTCTTGCTACTCCTGTCTTTACTGATCTTCATGCCGAGGATTTGCTTTGCTTCGCCAAAGTCCTTCATTGAAAACCGAAGCTAGCATCTTTTTTACTTCCTTGATCTTCTCCATACATGAACCTGCTAACAGCATGTCATCCACATACAACGCCAAGGTAACTGTATCATTGTCTTCATATCTACGAACATACACACAATGATCCGTTTCGCACCTATCGAAACCTTTTCCTCTCATGAAGCAATCAAACTTCAAGTACCATTGCCGTGGTGCTTGTTTGAGCCCATAAAGACTCTTCTTCAATCGACACACCATGTCTTCCTTTTCTTTAGCTTCAAAACCTGTGGGTTGTTTCATATAAAGCTCTTCTTCGACATCACCATGAAGAAATGTTGTCTTCACATTCAAATGCTCTAAGTGCAAGTCATCAACTGCCATAACACTGAGCATAACCCTAATAGAAGTCATCTTCACAAACGGTACAAAGATCTCACTATAATCGAAGCCTTCCCTTTGAGAATCCTTTCACAACAAGCCTGGCCATGTACCTCGTACTGCCATATGCCTCATCTTTGACTCTAAAAATCCATTTGTTCATAAGAGCGTGCTTCCCTGTGGGTAACTTGGTCAACTCCAAAGTTTGGTTCTGTTTCAAGGAGCTCATCTCGTCCTTCATGGCTAACTCCCACTGAATTCGAGCCTCATCCCTTAAAGCCTCCTCATGAGTCTCTGGCTCCTCTGAATCCGTGTACAGAACGTGCTCGTGAACAACACTAGCTGATGGTTCAAACATCCTGGTTGGCCTCCTCTCTCGTGCCGATCTCCTCAATGTGGGTACCGATTCACCGACCGGTTCAGGTTTTCCAAACTGTTCTGGCTGTACTTGTTCGTCTTGGATAACCTGCTCATTCCCAATAGGCTCATCATGAGCCTCCTGTACTGCATGTAGTACCTATACCTACTGCTGCACTGTAGGGCCCCCACCACTAGGGCCACCTTCAGAATCTAAATCTGAGTCTGAGTCTGAACACCAATCTGATTTTGAACTGGTTGTACTGTCTTGAACTGTGTGCCTGTCCTTGTATAGGATCTCTTCATTGAACACTACATTCCTGCTGCGAATGACTTTGTTATCCACAAAATCCCAAAGCATGTAACCATACTCATCGCCACCGTAGCCAATGAAGACACACCTCCTGGACTTAGAGTCCAACTTCTTTCTTTCTTCCCTGTCAATTAGTGCATATGCCATACAACCATAAACTTTCAAATGCGAATAATTAACAGTTTTACCTGATCATAGTTCTTCTAAAACGGCCCCATCAAGGGCACTAGACGGGCAACGTTTAATCAAGTATACTGCCGTATCAACTGTAGCGGCCCAAAGATGGACAGGAAGACCCGCATGAAGTCTCATGCATCTCCCCCTTTCGAGTATCGTGCGGTTCATCCTTTCTGCTACACCATTCTCCTGTGGAGTCTTAGGAACTGTCTTGATTCCTCTGATACCTTCCTTTACCAGATAGTTAACAAACTCTTTGCTTGTGTACTCACCTCCGTTGTCTGTCTTGATTGCTTTCACCTTGCAACCCGTCTCATTCTCAACCCTGGCCTTCCAAGCTCTGAATGCCATAAAAACTTCTGATTTCTCACGAATTGCATAAACCCAAACCTTTCTTGTAGCATCATCGATGAATGTGACGAAGTAACTTTTATCACCATAAGAGAATTTCTGAGCTGGACCCCACACATTTGTATGTACTAACTCTAGCTTTGCAAGCTTCTTCTCACGCCCACCCAATTGAAAGCTAACTGTCTTCTGTTTGCCCATCACACAATTCTCACAAAAATCCATCTCAACCTTCTTCATCCCAGACAAAAGATCCCTAGAACAAAGCTGCTTGACACTCTTTTCACCAAGGTGCCCCAACCTTACATGCCATAGAATTGAAGACGAACTACCTACTGATGCTGTAGCATTGATATCACCTGAATCACCTCTCCTGAGTAAGTACAACGTATCACCACGCTTTCCTTTTGCCACCAACCTGGCACATGTAGCCACCTTCCATTCTCCATGCCCAAAAGTTATTGTAAACCCTTCTTTGTTTAGTTTGCTAGTTGAGATCAAGTTTTTCTTCAAGCTCAAAATATGTCGTATCATACAAGACCAATTGCCCACCATTGCGAGCCTTCACTCTCACAGTGCCTCTACCCACAACTGGACATATCTGTCCATTACCAACTGAAACTGCACCAAAATCACATGTCCTGTAATCCTAAAAAACATCCATCATTGGGGTACAATGATAAGAAGCACCTAAGTCTATACACCAATCATTTTGCAAAATATTAAATCCAGCAGATAAACACAATCCATCTAGATAGGGTTCAATACTTACCATATTGGCTACCTGAGACCCTACTTGCGCTTTCTTATACTCCTCGCATTGGTCTCTCTTGTGTCCTGGCTTCTTGTAGTACCAACACTCACCTTTGAGATTTCCTGTTCTTGACTTGGACCTGTGATTCCTACTTTGCGACCTCCTTCTATTGTTACTTCTACCACGGTTATCAACTGACAGTGCAGTATTGCTAGGATATGACACCGAAGTCTCTCAATGTTTCTTTCTCGTTGCATCCTCATTCATGATACTGCTTATAACATCCTTTAGGGTTGTCGTATCAGTCATGGTGCTAATAATAGTCTGCTCTACTGTGCCGTAACTATCGAGAAGATTGGATAGCAACAATAACGATTGTGCCATCTCCTCAAACTTTAAACCCGACGATTCTATTTGATTGTAAACCATACAGAAATTGTTGATGTGCTCAGCAACCGAACCCCTTTCTGACAATTTCAAGTTAACCAAACTATTTTAGATGTAAGATCTGGTTCGCTGCATTCGGCTTCTCAAACATGTCTGTCAATATCTCCATTGCCTCCTTTGCGGTTCTTGCCTTCTCAATGTGAAATAGCGTCTTCTTGCTTAGCAACAACTGAATCTGTCCAAGCGCTTTCTGATTCAATCTATTCCAGCCTGCCAAAGCAACTGGATCGACCTCCGCCCCTTCCGGCTTCACACCAAACAACGGATCATCTAGATCCTTCTAATGGAGATACGCAATTATTTGGATCTTCCACATTGTGAAATCCGTTCCATCGAACTCCTTGACTCTACTCTTGTCCCACATCTCAATCAAGACTACCAACCTGTAGCTCTGATACCACTTTGTAAGCTCTGATACCACTTTGTTGAATTCTAACTGCGGAATAAACTCAACAACGACGACGAGAAGCAAGAACTATAGAATCAAAACAAGAGAAGAAATAACAAGCAAAAGTAACACACAAGAACACAAGATTTTTATCGACGTTCACCCAAACAATGGATACTTCCTCGCGCAGAGGCACTCCTGCAATTTTCACTAGAAATATGAAGATTAGGTTTACAAATCTCTCAAGAACTCACCACCAAGGTGTAGGGTTTCTCTCTGTCTCCCTCTCTCTTAATGACGGCTGGTAGATCTCTATTTTCTTTTGGAATCTGTTTCAGTTAATCCTAAAATCGTACACAATACAATATATAGAGGATTCCACATCTCTAATCTCAGCCGTTTATCTATTCAGCGTCGGGAAGGCCGACCGCACCATCTTGACGGTCGACCGGTCTTCTCCCGCGACTACACGAAATCCAACAGAGAGCGGATCGTTCGACTGCGCGTTCGACCGGTCATTCCTTCAAGCTACAGAGTTGAGTCAGAGAGCGGGACGGTCGACTGCGCGGTCAACCGGTCGTCTTGTCTGGGCAGTCGGGGGGTGCGGTCGACCGGAACTCTGCTGTGGCCACTTGGTACTCTTGACCTGTTGCTCCCACTTCAACTCTCCTTCCCATCTATCTCTTTCAACTCATCATCGTGTATTGGATCCACAAATCCCAACACAATGTCAGGTCCGGATCGGGTCTGGTTATTAGATAAATATGACAGTGCTAGTCCTAAACATGCAAAACTTCATGTCAACGAGCAGGGGCGGATCTGGGGGGGGGCTGAGGTATGCTACAGCCCCCCCAAACATTTAGAGATTAAGTTAATTTTTTTTTTTTTTTTTTGAAATTTTAAGTTGGGCTTGTTCTTTAGCCCCCCCCCCAAATTATAATTAAAAGCCCATAGCCCACTCAAGTGACAACTCTAATAAGTAACCACCCACACCCCCTGCAGCCGGCCCTAGTTTCTTCTTCCTCTTTCCTTCTTTTAACAATTTCCACAAAATCTTACTTACCGTCCCAAACCCTAGCCCTAGATCAGATCGGCGGCGGCCTCTCAGCCTCTCTCCCTGACTCCCTGTTCCCTCTCTCTGCTACTTCGACAGTTCGACCGGTCACCGAAGCGCCTCAAGCCATCACTGCGTCAGCGACGCTACGCTACGGCCTGCGGCCTGCCGGAGCGGAAGCTGCGGAACGGACGTTGCTGGCTTGCTGCCTCTCTCTCTTTGGACTTTGGTACTCACTACTCACCGTACTCTTTCAAACTCTTTTCAAAACCCCATCTTCTATGTCAAATTGCGCATCCTAAATCTCTATTAACAGCTTCCAGTCATATATGTTTCACTATAACTCTAGTTATATTTGCAGTATGAATATGAACACTAAATTTATGTACCAAGTATTATGAAGTAAATGTAAATCTATTTTAAAGATATGTGTAATAACAATTGTGCCAAATAAGTTGAAGCTTAAAGTTAGTGCGTAGATACAGTAATCATAGCATTATTGAATTGGCCCAATTGGGAGACCTAATAGTAGACTGGTTTAATTAATAAAGAATAATCAAATTAAGAAGCTTACAAGAATATTTATTGTTGAAAATTTACTTCATTAACTTGATTATAACAATTGAAAAAAAAAATCTTAGTAAGATCACACCTCATTGTATTGTTCTGAAAGCACATTCTCTGACAGAGAAATGTTGCTTAGATAGCTCTTATACAGATAGATAGCTCTTATACATTTTGGGCATCAATGGATATGGGTGGGCTTAGTATTTTAATATGTAAATTGGATCTCATGCATGTGAGGTTATTAGACTCTTGGGTCAAACAATGAATAATTTGGTGACCTGAGACTTCAGTATATGCATACATGTAAAATATACACATAAGTAACTTCACAGATTGGTACTTCATTTATCTAGAATTAAGAATTTGGTAGTTATGTTACTTATGTAAAATCTTGGTAGGTTAATTTGTGCAGTGACTCAGTGAGTTGAAGATATAAAGTTTTTATCATTAATGTATTGTATCTAACTTTTGGATGTCATTGTATCGAATCTCATGATTTATAGTTGTACATTGCAAACTCTTATATTCAACCTTTACACAATTCATTCAAATTTACTAAATGCTTGTATCAATTGAAAATGAGAAAAATGCACTCCATGATACAATTGGTCTCACCAAAACATACAAATGGAAAGAATCATCTATTGCTTGAGCTAGATGCTAAGTTAGTTATGTAGTAACTAAAAGAAGGTGTCCTGTTTTTGAGATCCATTGAAGAGCTCACAATTAGGTCTCTCTTGTCCTTCGTCCTTCTCTTTGCTAGATACCCTCTCATCCATGGGCTAATCTTCTCACCTATCTCGATCATAAAGTAAAACAATATGCGGTAGATTATAATCATGCAGAATAGAACCAAAAGGTCCAACCATTTTGATCGATTCAAGTTGATCTCAAACACATTCTCCAGTATGTACTCTCCCGAGATATTTGGTTCTCGAAGAATAGACCCTTTAGATCATTTTGGTATTGTCCCTGTTGAAAATGTACAAAATTAGAGGGGATGAATAATAATACAATGAGGAGTAATGAACTTGTTTCTGGGTCAATTGTTTCGTTCTAGTCACCTGGACTGCCTAGAAATGAAAGCTGAAGTAGGACATTGGGTATCGCCAGAAAGGCTTCGGAATGTCATATGGGAGCCTAAAGAAACCAGAGACCAACATGAAGACTCCCTGTTTCATAATTCATAAGATGATTGTTAATAGTTTAATTGATAAAGTTGTTTAAGTGTTCTTGGAGTTTTATTTGTTTAAGTGAAACTTCTTGAAAGTAGGATTAATATTTTCATATTATCATATTTACAGGAATTAAACTTTTGCAATTTGATAATATGAATAATGCAAAAAGGAAACAAACTACACCTTCTCTTCTCAACTTTTTTAGTAAAAAAAGTGTTGGTCAATCATCAAGTGCCCAAGTTCCAATTTTGGATGATGTTTCAACATCGGATAATGTTCCAATTTCTATTCAACAAGAACCATCCATGGATGTGGATCTCAATTCTCTTGAGCGTGACCCGGCATTGCGTCGTCCAATATGGTCTTATCCAATCAATCAACAAGACAATATTCGAAGATCATATATAAATATGGGACCATGTCAACCGAAATTAGTTGAATATCCACGCTCATTAGATGGAAAACAATATCGGCGATTTCAATATCAATGGTTCACTCAATTCTCTTGGCTCGAGTATTCAGAATCAGAAGATAAAGCATTTTGCTTTCAATGCTATCTTTTTGACATTAATCCATCGAAATTTCCGACATTTACCGTTGAAGGATTCCGAAATTGGAAGAGGGTTAACAATGGAGATAAATGTAGATTTATGCATCATGTAGGCGGACCTTCTTCTGCACACAATTTTTCTATGCGCAAATGGGATAACTTGAAGACTCCTACTGAACATATTGATAAAGTCTTGAATGCCATGTCTTCTGAACAAGTTAGGCAAAATCGATTGAGACTGAAAACTACAATAAGGAGTGTTATGTGGCTTGCATTGCAAGGATGTCCTTTTAGAGGCCATGATGAATCTGTTGAGTCTTCAAATCGTGGGAATTTTATTGCAATGGTGAAGGCTTTTGGTGAGGTGAATGAAGATATTGGCAAAGTAGTGTTAGAAAATGCTCCTGGAAATGCGAAATATATAGCACCAAATATCCAAAAAGAGATCTTACACATTATTGCCAATATTGTGAAGAGGAGGATACGAGAAGAAGTAGGGGATGGCAAATTTTGTATTCTTGTTGATGAAGCTGTTGATGAATCTGGTAAGGAGCAAATGGCTGTGGTTATAAGGTTTGTTGATTCTGCCGGATTTATTCGAGAAAGATTTTTTGAGGTTGCCAGTGTTTGTGATACTTCGGCGTTAACACTCAAAACAACCATTTGTGATGTTCTTGCTCGTTACAATCTTCAAATTGATAATCTGCGTGGTCAAGGATACGATGGTGCTAGCAATATGCGTGGGGTGTGGAATGGACTGCAAGCATTGTTTCTTAGAGACTGTCCATATGCCTATTTCGTACATTGTTTTGCTCATAGGTTGCAACTAGCATTACTTGCAGGGGCTCAGCAAGTACATGATGTTTGGTTATTTTTCTCAAGCTTAAGTGCAATTGTTAACTTCGTTGGTGTTTCTGCTAAACGCCATATGGAATTAAAATCGGTTCGAGAAGCAGAGATAGCAGATAAACTAGCATCCGGGGAACTTGGTTCTGGAAGAGGTGCTAATCAGAAATGCATTTTGCAACGCGCTGGAACAACCCGTTGGGGCTCCCACTTTGCTTCAGTGAGTAGCTTGATTGATATGTTTGATGCAACTTCTACAGTTCTTGGTAACATTATTCATAATGGAAACGGTTTTAAAATTAAAGGTGAAGCTAAAGGTCTATTTAAGGCAGTAAGGTCATTTGAATTTTGTTTTATCTTGCATTTGATGTTTAAAGTGATGGGTATTACCAATACTCTTTGTTTAGAATTGCAGCACAAATCTTTAGACATCTTAAATGCAATGGATTTAGTCTCATCAACAAAAGCAGTACTTCAGAAGTTGAGGGAAAATGGTTGGGAGACTTTTATCCAGGATTTGATTTCATTTTGTGAGAAACATGGTATTTTAATACCTGATATGAATGCTCCTTACATGGATGGTACTGGTCGCTCTTGTCAACAACGAGATAATATCACATTTCAACATTACTATCGTGTTGATATCTTCAATGCAGTAATAGATTTTCATATTTCGGAGTTGTGTAGCAGGTTTCCTGAGTCGACAGTTGAACTACTTATTCTCAGTACATCTTTAGATCCTATTGATGAGTTCAAATCATTCAAGATAGATGATATTTGTACTCTTGCAGATAAGTTCTATCCTGAAGATTTTACCACAACTGAGTTGTATGCTTTGAGAGTGGAGTTACAACATTATGAGGTCGATGTGATTCGTCATCCTTTGTTTCAGAATATGTCTTCTCTTTCTGAATTATGTCAGAAGTTGGTGGAAACAAAAAAATCAAGGATCTATTTTTTGATTGATAGACTTATTCGCTTGGTGTTGACTCTTCCTGTTTCAACGGCAACAACAGAGCGTGCATTCTCCGCTATGAAACTTGTTAAAACGCCAATTCGGAGCAAGATGGAAGATGATTTTCTTACAGATTGTTTGACAATCTTTATTGAGAGAGATTTTGTTGAAGACATTGATTTTGATGTGATTGTTGATGAATTTTACTCTATCAAACATCGTCGGGTGCAACTAAAATGATTTAAGAATGTATATTTTGAAAGATGTGGAGAATTTGGTATATCCTTCTAGTATTTATAACAATTGTATATATTTTTTGATTTTTGAATGTTACATTGTATGGAAAAAAATTTACCAGCCCCCCTCACTTTTCAATCCTGGATCCGCCCCTGTCAACGAGGGTCAACATAGAAATCATAGGACCTCTAAAAATCAAATGAGCATATAAGAAAATATGTGGCCTTCGTCAAATAACTAATTATGTAAATTATGACCAGCACACAGTCCAAATAACTAATTATGTAAATTATGACCATCACACTATCACAGAGTCATCTCTTGATCCCCACTTCACTACCTGCACCTCTCAAATCTCAATCTCAATTCCAATCCGACAAGTGGAGTGGTAGATGAAAAAAAGAGAAACTATAATATAAAATAATATAAAATAATATAAAAGGAGGTGTTTTTTAAAATAGAAAACGAAAAAAAAACAATTAATATTGTGGATGTTAACAGCTGTAGAGGCTGTCTGAACAGCGCCGCACCACCGAAAGCGACCAGAGCAGCTGCTGCAGCTTCTCTCTTTCTTTATTTCTTTAATTTTTGTGCCAAAAAAATAAATAAATCATATTGTTATTCTTTTCTATGATACAAGAAACTGTTCAATTTTTTTTTACAGAATACATACCAACATAGCAAGGCAAAAAACAGAAAGAAAGGTGGCCAACTTTATTAAGAGAGAGAGGGAGAGAGAATGGATTCTTGGGTTTAGAAACTAGAGAAAGAGAGAGAGAGAGAGAGAGAAAAGAGAGAGAATGGACAGGTTGGTTTCAGAAAAATCTTAGGAGGGAGAAACTAGAGAGGAGAACAGCCGAGAAGAGTAGAGATGAAGTTTATGAAGTTGGGGTCAAAGCCTGATGGATTTCAAACTGATGAAAAGAACAATGTTAGGTGAGCACTTGTTTCTCCTTTCTTATTCCTCTTCTTCTCATTCTTCTTTTATTCATATATTTATCTGTTTATTTACTTAGTTGTTTGTTTCTTTGTTTTTTTGTTGCATGTGGGGTTGTTAGGTGATTTTCTTGTGTGTAACCAGGTGATGGTTAATTGAAGAAAAATAAATATAAATTCATCTTACACTGTATTTTTGCTTGATCTTCTTCTCAGTAGTTTTTGTTTTTTTTCCCCTCAAAAAAACAAGTAATTTTTTTTATGTGGGTTAATTTGGAATGTTGTTAAAAATTAAATGTAGCAACTTTTTGTAGTTATTCTGAAAGTGGGTTCTTGCATAGATCACATCTTGAACTTCTTCCTCTGTTTCTCTATTGATTATGTAATTCTTTGGTAGATTTTAGGCTGAGTTTTTCTGTGTTATTAGCAATCCTTAAATGCTATTGGAATTTTAATTTGTAGGAAAAGCTTGTGTTGTCACGCACCCACACCCACCCACAAACACAAACACAAACACACAAAATTAAAAGATGTGTCTCTGCCATGTTTTCTTGTCTCTTCTGATTTTGTACTATTTTGGTTTTTTTTGTTATGCTTAAAGTAAGGAGACTGAAAAGGGGAGAAGGGAGATCAGACTGTGTGGGAATGTTTTCCAGTATTTAGTTTCATTTCTTTATTTAATTGTTTTTGTATATTTATTTGTATTGATTAAAGTTTGTAGAACTGCAGAACTGCAGATTATACAATAGTGTTCACTATTTGGTACCATAGAACAGGGAAATATTAGTGGCTTTATTAGATAGCTGTTACAGCATCCACAGTAGATTGTCATTTTTCCATTTTTCATATTTTTAGAGCATCTGTAGTCGTTGAAGGGATAAAATATGCATATATGCATAAATGGAAATAGCAATCGAAGTTTTGCTGCAGTTGTCAAAGCTATTTTTTAGCTTTTTATACTAAAATAATAAGCGACGGCACTTCATGTGCTGTCGGAGAAAAAAAAAATAAAAAAAAATTTAATTGGAGCGACGGTACTCGAAGTGCCGTCGGAGGAATAAAAATTCGTCCTCGAAGTGCAAATAAAAAATTACAAAAAAATTATAAACAATTACAAAAACATTTCAGAAATTACGAAAAAATTACAAAAAATTACAAAAACATTCAAGAAATTACGAAAAAATTACAAAAACATTTCAGAAATTGCAAACAAATTACAAAATTGCAAATACCCCCTACAGTGGTGGGATGGCACAAGAAGTGACGTCCAACAAAAGGGGGCAAGGGACAGCACTCAAAGTGCCGTCCGAGGGTTTCATCTATTTTGGGTTGTTCTTAATTGAAAAAATTAAATTTTTTTTCGAGGGGACGGCACTTGAAGTGCCGTCCGACAAAAAAAGATTAATTTTTTTTGTTGGGACGACACTTGAAGTGTCGTCTCTCATATATGGATATTTCTCAAATCTTCTCTCATTTTTGACAATCTACTGTAGCCAATATGCATATTTGGCAAACGACTGCAGCTCCGTTTTCAGCCAAATATTTGGCAAACGACTACAAATGCTCTTAGTAATCGATGCCCTACAGTGGTAGTGGTTTGCTATTTTGTCATTTTTTTGATAAAATAGCTACACTAGATTGCTATATTTGGCAAATGATTTAGTAAAATGCATAATTTTCAATTTTATAATATTTTTAATCCGTTGGATAAAAGATCATGTTTCGTCTGATGAAATGTCCAATAAAATTAGGTATATTTTTTAATTAAAAAAACCTTGAAAATTTAAAATTGAGCACCGACAAAACATCCAAGACAATGGAGGATTTTTTTGCAAAAAATTCAACTTGAACGAAACATCAACGATGTTTCTTCAAAGGCAAAAGGAGATTTTTTTTTGCATTTTTTTTTTGTATTTTTGGGATTCTATGGGGTTGGGTGTATATGATTTTTTATGGAATTAAGATTTGAATGGTTGGATAAAGGAGATGAGTGGTAAGATGTGTATGTTGTATTTTATTGAACCAAAAAAATTATTTTAATTAAAATCTTTTAGTCGGACCGTTCCACTTTTTGTCCACTTTGCTATTTTTTAGCAATTCACTAATGCAGCAAATCGCTATAAGAGCATCCACTATCGTTGCTGTTAAAAAATAGGTATTTGGCATTTGAGAAATAGAAATGAGAGAGTTGCGCTGCTATCGTTTATAGTGGAATTTGGCCAAAAAAAGGTAATAAAATATACAGACGGAAGAACATCATCCGTCTCACAATTTTTAAAATTTTTTAATATTAAAAATGGTGTGATGGAAATTGATCTTCTGTTTGACTCAAAATGTGTGTTTTTTTTTAAAAAAATATTGCTTTCCGTCTGAGCAATAATTTTGAAAAAAAACCAAAATATTCCGTCTGAGCAATTTTTCCCTTTTAAAATTTTTTTAAACAATTAAAATGGCAGTTTCGTAAATATTTGATGTCAAACTTGTCAATATTTTGATGGCAATATTGTAAATATTTGAAAATCAAAAAGTTGGGACGGAAGGTCATCTTTCGTCTCAGGGTTTTTGTTTTTTTAAATTATTATTTTTATTTATTTAAATTACATTTTCAAAACATTTTTTTAAAAAGTAAACGAAAAATAACAAAATTAAGTGAGACGGGAGATCTCACTTCTTTTATTATTATCTCTAATATTATAATGGGAGAAGGCCTTAGTGTCATCTGTCATTTTGTCATTCTACCAACATGTGCAACGCACGTACATAACTAATATAAAGGAGATTTCCGGTTCAAACCCTCCCTACATCAGAGTTATTATTTTTATTTTTTGAAATTATTAAAACGTGCATCGCATGTGTAAATTACTAGTTTTAAATAATAAAAGAAGTGAGACAGAAGATGACACTTTTTTATTATTATTTTTAATAATAATAAAAAGAGACGGAAGATCATCTTTCTTCTGTCTCTCAACTTTGCTGAATTAAATATAGGGCGAGATGGTATTCTTCCGGCCGTCCTCTTTTAATATTAAAAGCAATTGCCATTTTTCACTGCCAAATATAGCAGCGAACAGTTCATATCTTTTTTGAAAACTAGGTTTTTAGCAAACGATAGTGGGTACGATTGTTCAAAAAATGGATAAAATAAGTAAATAGCAAACGATAGTGAATACTCTAATTGCTATTGCTATTTTATCATTTTGTCAATTTTTACGTGCACGGTATACACTATTGTGGATGCTCTTAGAAGGCAATTGTTGCTTAAAATTGCAGTGTTAAGGACTTGAAAAATTCTTCACTTTCTTGCATTTCCCATTTGCGTACTTTCCAAGCCAGAAGTGGTGATATACTGTAAAGCTAGGAACTTACTATGTTTATTAGCACACTGCGTGAAGTTTTGCATCGTCTTTTTATCGATCATAACTTTCGAATAATATGGATCTGGGTAAGATGGTGTTTGTAGGTGCAAGCTTTTAAAGTTTCGCTCTTCGAAAAGTTTGCTTGTTCTCAATGGTAAATGCCAAAAACAAAAACAATATGGTAGGGGTAGGTGCTGCTTGACTGTCACAATACATCTTCATAGGTTCATTCAGACCACAGCCTAAGTTATGCAACAAAAGTTTCAACCATAAAGCTTCCGCTATACTTAGAGCTACTCCGCGATACTCAGCCTCTGTACTAGAGCGTGCAACAATATTTTGCTTCTTGCTTCTCCATGTAACTAGATTTCCTCCAACAAATGTGAAGTATCTTGAAGTGGAGCGCCTATCAATTATAGATCCTGCCCAATTAGCATCATTATATGCCTCAACCTTCAAGTGACCATGTTTCGCAAATAGGACCCCTTTTCCGGGAGCAAACTTAAAATATCTCAGAATTTTCATCACTGTATCTATGTGATGTTCCTGAGGTGCATGCATAAACTGACTTACCACACTTAACGCATATGATAAATCTGGTCGTGTATGCGCAAGATACATTAGTCGTCCAACCCAACTCTGATATCTTTCCTTATCACAAGGCACATGATCAGATTCGTTGCAAAGTTTCAGTCCTTCTTCTAACGGTGTACCAATCAGCTGACAAGCAGACATTCCAGTTTCCATCAATAAATTGAGAGCATATTTTCTTTGAGACAGAAATATACCCTTTCTCGAGCGAGTAACCTCAATACCAAGAAAATATCTCAAAGGGCCAAGATCCTTCATTTCGAACTCTTGTGATGAGTAGCTCTTCAATGCCGTTCTCTCCTCAAGATCATTCCCAATTACTATCATATCATCCACATATATAATGAGAGCAGTAATCTTACCTTCTTTCCCTTTTAGGAATAGGGTATGATCTGAATTACTCTGACAATATTAGAATGTCCTCATTGATTTTGTAAACCTCCCAAACCAAGTTCTTGGCGACTGTTTGAGACCATATAGTGCCTTCCTCAACGGATACACTTTATTACTGTATTGGACTGGTCTATTTGATCCTGGTGGTAGATCTATATAAATCTCTTCTATCAATTCTCCATGCAGAAAGGCATTCTTCACATCAAATTGCTTCAACGACCAGTCAAGATTTGCAGCAAGTGACAGTAGAACTCGAACAGTGTTGAACTTTGCCACAGGTATAAATGTTTCGTCATAATCAATTCCATAAGTTTGAGTGTACTCTTTGGCAACCAGCCTTGCCTTGTACTGCTCTATCGAACCATTTGACTTATATTTCACCGTATAAATCCATCTGCATCCTACCGGCTTCTTTCCTGCTGGCAGCTCGACTATCTCCCAAGGCTCATTCTTTTTCAAGGACTTCATCACTTCATCCTTAGCTGCTTTCCACCTTGGATCAGTAAGGGCTTCCTGCACACTGTTAGGAATAGATACAATAGATAATTGATTTACAAATGACTTATTTGATTCCGACAAGCGGTGAGTGGATACATAATTACTCATGAGATATTTAACGTTACTAGTGGGATCAGGTTCATAAGTGGGTTTTGGAATACCTCTATTAGTATGGTGCGGGAGTTCTCTTCTAGGAGCTTTGGACAACGATGACGATTGGTTTTGGGTTCTGACGATTCACTCTCACTGAAATTCGGTACTGGTTGCAATTCTTCAAGAGGGTCTTCTTCAAGACGGGCTTCTTCCCTTGGTTGCACTTCTTCGTGATGATCTTTCTCCCTTGCTAGGTCTTCATTCAAGTGTTCTCTATTATTTGTATTCAGTTGTTCGTTCTGACTGGTAATTACTTTATCATACCCAAGAGTCTGAACTTCACTAACCCCTTCATCATATCCAAGAGTCTGAACTTCACTTCGGTACTCTCCCTGAAGTTCAGTCGTAAAAAAATAAAAATACATCTCATCTTCATGGAACACAACATACATAGTCACAAACATCCTTTGAGTTGGTGGGTGATAGCACCAGTATCCTTTCTTATCCTGTGCATATCCCACGAAAACACAGCGGACAACTCGAGGAGTTAACTTATTGCATTCATGTTGATAAAGATGAACAAATGCAACACACCCAAACACACGAGGTGGCAAATTGACGATTTTTGGTGCATTCACAGCTTCAGTTAATGCTTGAAATGGTGTGAGAAAATTTAGGATACTGGAGGGAACTCGGGTGATTAAGTATGCAGTAGAAGCAAGAGTTTCCCCCCAATAAATGAGTGGCATATTTCTATGGATAAGAGAAGCACGGACCACCTCGAGCAAGTGTCTATTTTTTTTTCTGCAACCCCATTCTGTTGAGGTGTATATGAGCATGTATCTGGTGAACAATGTCGTGTTCCACTAAATATTGTTGCAGATTCGAACTCAGGTACTCTCCGCCATATCACTCCTAAGAACTTGAATCTGTGATTTATACTGAATTATAACATTCTTGTGAAATTTTTGAAACAGGGCACTAACTTTACTTTTCGACTTCATCAAACAAATTCAGGTCATACAAGTACAGTCATCAATAAATGTCAAACCATATGGCTCCTCCAAATGTAGTGGTTTTGGATGGACCCCAAACATCAGAATGGATAATCATAAATGGAAGAAAGCTTCTACTTGGACTTGGAGGAAAAAAGACACGGTGACTTTTTGCGAGTTCACACACCACACCGAAAGACAGAAATATCCAACTTCAAAAATAAACTTGGAAATAATTTTTTCAAATAACCAAAAGAAGCATGCCCTAGACGTCGATACCATAGCAAAATATCTGATTTCTTCTCATCTTCGGATTCTTCCACACTTAGAGCTTGAGTCAACTTGCTTGAACTTTCAGATTCTAAATCTAGGTAATAGAGCTTTCCGTGTCTAATCCCATAACCAATCGTCTTGCGAGTCCGAATATCCTTAAACACACAATATGAAGGCCAAAAGACTACAATACAATGTAAGACAATAGTTATTTGAGCAATAGATAATAGGTTAAAATTCAAGAATGACACAACTAGGGCAGTATCTAAGATTAGGTTTGTGAGAGGTATGGTACCCTCGCCAGTAACAGTGGCAGGATCACCATTGGCAGTGGACAGTTGATTTGGTGGAAGGTTGAAAATTTTGAACTTGTCTAGAATCAAAAGTCATATGGTCGTGCATTATTCAACAGAGCCAGAAATAGTAAAAACCTTACCATCATTACCTGCAGCAGCACGATCAGCAACTCCAATTGCGACAGTGGGTTGATTGCAAGTCTTCTCTCGAATATCCCTGCTATGATCCCAGATCTCTAGACAGCCAATAATCTTATAACAATGAGCTTTCGTGTGGCTGATCTTGCCACAATGAGTACACTTCCTTGATTCATACGGATATTATCCCATAGCAATACAACAAATAACACAGCAAGCAGAACCAATGATCCAAACACCAAACAGCAGATGGGATCAAAAACAGCAAACAACACTCCCCAAAATAGCGAATAGATCCAGCAACACAGCAAACAACCAAGAGCAAACAACAATCGACAGATCAGTTCAGATCTGATCAAATACAGATGGTTGTGATTGGATCTAATCAGATCTGTCGTTGATCTGTCTTCGACTACGCCACCCAAGTTCGACGGCAGCGGCTTCGGGCGATAACGACGGGAGGCGACGACGGGCGGTGGAGTGGGTCGAGGGTGAAGAGGATGAGGGTGGAGACAGAGATGACGATGGGTTGCAGCGACGAGGAGTTGGATGGTGGGGCTCGGGGTCGATGACGATGAGGATGAGAGGAGGGAGACGATGACGGGATGGCGAGGGAGACGATGGGTGGAGGACGGTTGTGTTCAAGGCGTCGACTGGCGTCAGGGTGAGGAACGACAACAACAGCAGTGGTTTATTGGGTTTCTTGGTGGCTGTCGATTGATCAGAGGAGGAGCACAGGTGGGTGCTGCTGTCGAAAGGGAAAAGGGAAAGATCGGGGGGTGCTGGCGCGCGTCGGGGGCGCAACGGAGGACGGCATCGGGATTGGAATTTTTTACCAAACTATCCCACTTTTTGTAAGTATGTACGAAACTATCCCTGTTTGAAAATTTAATACAAAAACATCCCTATCGCTAACGGGGTTAACGAGTCTAGTAGATTCCTTAGTGTTAACCCCGTTAGCGTGCTGATGGGATACAACTTTTCCCTCTTGTATGGGTGTGGCAAAAAACTCGCCCAATATAGATATGCTAACCCCGTTAGCGTGCCTCTTTATACCAAGGCCGTTAACTGGGTTAGCGTGTGTCGATTATTAGTCTGTTTGTGAAGATAGGCATACACGTTAACTCAGTTAACGGCCTTGGTAAAACACGGCACGTTAACTGAGTTAACGTGTGTGAGTATCTCTAATTTCCAGAAAGTTTCAACTTTCTGAAAACTTAAAATCTTCATAGTCGTTAACTCAGTTAACGGTCTTGGTAAGAATAGGTTAACGTGTGTGAGTATCTCCAATTTCCAAAAAGTTTCAACTTTCTGGAAACTTGAAATCTTCACAGCCGTTAACTCAGTTAACGGCCTTGGTAATAATAGGCACGTTAACTGAGTTAACGTGTCTATACTTGGTGATTTTTTACCCACACCCCTCTTTGAGGTAGTGCCCTATACTGTCCTAACTACAAACGTTAACCCCGTTAACGCGCGTGGTTTAAATACTACCGCTAACGGGGTTAACTAGTCTATATTGGATGAGTTTTTCTGCAAATCCCTACTCAAGGGGAAAAGTTGTATCCCATCTGCACGCTAACGGGGTTAACGCTAGGGAATCTACTAGACTCGTTAACCCCGTTAGCGATAGGGATATTTTGGTATTAAATTTTCAAACAGGGATAGTTTTGTACATACTTACAAACAGTGGGATAGTTTGGTAAAAAATTCTCAGAATTGGGGGTTGCCGGAGGTGACTAGCTTGCCTGGGAAGATGATAGGAAAGGAGGCACTGGGGTTTGATCGGGATCGGATCAAGATGGAGATGTCAGATCTGATCACCTCCTTCTCTTCTTCTACAGTTAGCCTAGATCTGATTAGGCTCTGATACCAAATTGAAGACAGATTTTGGGGAAAAATAATATTTTTTTATTCATCTTTATTTCTCTACTGTATACATCTATATATTAGAATTATATTCTTGGAGAAGAAGAAGGGAGATTGAGAGAAGATTGAGGGGTGAGAGATTTAGGGAATCTGTTTCCTATAGATTAGGAAACAGAATATACACATTAGCAATTACTATATTTCAACATGACACACTTATCTCACACATGACACATGAATTTGAACTCAAAGTTTCCTATGTCTAAAATAAAATTGTTAATATAAGTAATTACTGAGATTTTAGTTTCTTAAGTTTTTTTTATAAAAATTTTAAAAATTAAAATTAAAATTTAAAATTAAAATTTAAATAAATTTTATTTTTTTTGAAAGTAAAAATTCTCATCGTTCTTACAATGTCTTGTTGGAAGTCAACACCAACTAACACTTGTTGATGTTAAAATATAGTAAGAATAAATCTGTATATTCTGTTTCCTAATTTATAGGGAACAGATTCCCTCAAATCTATTATCTCCTTAATCTTCTCAATCAATTGTACTCTTTTTCCAAGAATGTAGTATGTATACAAAGAGATGCACAGTATAAGAATAAAATAAGAAAATATGAATTTTCCTCAAACCTAATTTTAATATGGTATCAGAGCGTAAAATATCCCGAAACCCCCAAACATGTTAATCCCGAAACCCCCAAAATCTCCGTCGAACCCTCGCCTTTGAAGATCCGACTCCGACCATTGACTGATCGAAACCATCCGATCGAGATTACTTGCCGCCACCGAAAGCTCGGCCTCGATCCCGACTTCCCCGACGTTATCTAGAGAACTTCACTGACTCCTTTGTTGACCTGAGCTTGACGCAGCTCGCCATCGAATCCAGCAACTCCCCTGCTGCTGCCTTTGATGCCGCCATCGACATTCTAGATTTCTCCCACGACTTCTTCGGCTTCAGCCCCTCCTTCAACTTCGACATCTCCAGCGAACTCCACCGACTCGCGCTCATCCTGATCCCCTGCCGTCGATCCTGATCTCGAAGTCTCCTGATCCTGTCGTCGACCCTGATCTTTTGTTGTGTCGTCAATCCCTGGCGTCATCGCAAATCCGCAAGCCAAAGTTTCGTATCCGACCCGCAAACTAGATTTTTGTTGTTTGCTGTTATTGCACTTGCTTATCAGATGCAATCACAGTCGTCTGTATTTGTCTGATCTGACCTGTCGATTGTTGTTTGCTCTTTGCTGTTTGCTGTGTTATTGGATCTGTTCAGATCCGATTTTCCATTGGTGGATTTGTTGTTTGGCATTCGGGCTCTTAGATTTGATCCAAATTGGATCTAAAAGGAGCTAGTCTATTGGTTGTACTATTACTGTCTGCTGTTTGCGGTTGGACCCGCCCACTGTTGGTGTTTGGATCGGAAGGTGCTGCTTGCTGTGTTGCTGATGTAGTGTTTGTTATTCATCACCATGGGACTACACTACCGTATGAGTCAAGAAAGTGTGCTCATTGTGGCAAGATCGGTCACATGAAAGCTCGTTGTTATAAGATTATCGGCTATCCGGAGAACTGGGATCATAGCAGGATACTCGGAAGAATAATTGCAATCAACCCACTGTCGCCGTTGGAGTTTCTGATCGAGCTGAAAAGAGTATTAAATCAGCCTCTACATTAGTTACTGCTGCAGGTAATGATGGTAAGAGATTTAATATTTCTGTCTCTGTTATGAATAATGCATGGATAATTGATTCAGGTACTATCGACCATATGACTTTTGATTTTAGAAAAGTCCAAACCTTACAATCATCCACCAAATTTAGTGTGTCCACTATCAATGGTGATCCTGCCACCGTTATTGGCGAAAGTCTCATATCTCACAAAAACCCTAACCTTAGATTCTGTACTAGTTGTGCCATCCTTGAATTTTAATCTATTATCTGTTGCCCAAATAACTACTTTCCATTCTTTGTAACGACCCGGATCCTCGTTATCAGACATCCGTGACATTGCCAAGATCATTGCCTTCAAATGCATCTCAACACAGTAAATAGTACGGAAATTTAAACACTTTTATTGCCATCAGAGTTGTTACATTAATAATTACAAATATCAAATTGTCCTTGAACCAGGAATGCAAATTACATAACTTTATTACAACTGACTACAAAAATACTTAAACATTCCTTGTGAAGCCATTGGCTGCCTTCAGATCGGCAATCCCTTGGTAACTGCCGAAACTCCGTTGAGTGGTCTATCTGCCCCTCTGGGACCTGCCCCTCGGCTTGAGCCTCTTGCTACGCGACCCTGATAATTCTGCACCTGCTCGAAGGGTAGACGCGCATACTGCCATTACTTGAATGCCCTGCTGATCTTGGGCTCTCCTATACTCGTGACCTGATATCCATGTACCTAAAAGGTGGGGTACGTCAGTAATTCTACTGACGCAATGCTGATAAGGAAACAGCGATCCTCAAACTATCACATTCACAAATTCATCTTGAATGGAAAATTCAACGTGCATCCTGATTTCCTAGTGTTCGTGTATGTCATGACCTGAGACTAATGCAACAATACAGAGTATAGAACAGATGCACTTAATCTAACCTAAAGTCTATTCAAACACAAGGTACAGAACAGATGCACTTAATCTAATGTCAGCAAGATTCTGGATGCACATGCATCCCATACTACATGTGACCCAGGTCAAGCCAACGTACTTAATCTAATGCAAGCGAGACTTTGGAAATGTATGCATCCCATACTACATACTTTCCAAATCAAGCCGTTGTCTCCATGTTTAGGGATTAGAACCCTCGCTATGCAATGCATTCTAATTTGGTCTACTTCCTGTTCCTGATAGTATGACATGGTTGAGGAGGTGAAAATAAAAGAAATAATGCGGGGCGCCACCCCGAAGTCACCAATAATTACTGCATCGAACCATCCTCGAAAGCTGTGACGAACTTACAGATATACCGCCGTATATCCATTGCGCAAAGATCCTTTGTGATCCGTTCGTGTCCACCAACATAGAACATGACGACCTCGGAGGTCCTAAAATACCCCCGATCCGCCAGGATATCAGCATCCCGTTCTTACCATGGTACTTCAGGAATTAACAGTGCAAGATACGCACCGCAGTGTGTATCCCTAATGACAGGAAGAGACAACCAGTATCACCACTTAGTGCTAACTCTCAGAACAAGTTGGATTATAGGGAATCACCCCTAATACCAATTTAGACTTCGAGCGAAACAATAAAAGAAAAACCTAATCAATCCAGTTTACTGGAAAATATGTTGTTATTCATCCACACTCGGTGTCGATCAACAAAGTCGAGCCTGACTGGTCTGTCAAGGTAACAACCATCCCGGAATCACATCCACCGATTCCCAATACCTTCATAGGTCAGCGACCCAAAAATAATCCCGGCCCGTGACCCTCAGCGAGTGGTCTAACGGCGCCCTGATGACGTAATATAATTTAGTGAAGGTAAGCACGCACTTAATTATCCTTTCTGGACTTTTGACAGACTCAGGCATCGAGACACCAATACAATCCAACAGAGCTATATCCCAACTCACTCATGTCCACCATGAGTACATGCACAGGAACTTGCCTAAGTTCCGAATAAAATGCTAAAAACCCATCTTTTAAATCTGATAGCTCACAACCACCATATTGCGGTAGGCAGAGGGTTCCTCATCAATGGTCCGATGGAACAATCAAGAAATACCAGTAGCTGTGTTCCCAGCTACACTCATCGGAAACCAAGACGCTCAGAACTTCCTAGAAGGGTGAGGAGATCCGTTGCCATCCCCTAGTCGATGATTCCCTCAATTTTCTTTTAAAGGACCCAAGTCCCCGAGTTAACTCCAACCTTGAAGTCAGTCTAGACAATAGGTTGCTAAACTCACAATGTCCATAATTTCCAGCACACAAGTCAGAATAGCTTGGTATCTCTAACTCTGGAAAGGTAAGACCCTAGTTTACAATTCTTCAGTTGACTAGTTCCTCAAGTTCAATCATCTCGACATCCAAATATCCCTCATATACTCTTAGTAGTACGTTCCTTTTCACACTTGCTGCATTTGTCCAATATCATAAGAGTTCGCTTGGTTATCGAGATCACTCAATTCCGGGTCCTATGGGAAGGTAGGATTGTCTACTTTAACTTCCTATTTGGACACGTCCTCAGATTCAACTCTTAATGTTCTCACAGACACCAATTTCCATTGGGTGCATCACAAGGGAAAAGTTTATTTCTCTAGTAAACATTTTCTTGACAAGGCCAAATCTGCCCTATCTTTGGAAAATCTTAATCTCCAACCTACAGCCTAGAATTACAAAATTCCAATTGGGTTTGAGAGTTATGATTCCCTACTGCAAATCTCTAGTTGGCCAGTCGCCCAAATTCTTAACAGATAAGTCTAGAAATGTCTATCTCCGCGAACTAGACAACTCGTACTAGGATGAACGTACCCTACTTTAAAATTCACTAGTAAATTATCCCTAATCCCAATGATCATGAAATTTGAGATTCTCTATCTACACATATACCATTTCATCGTGTCCAAATTTCACATTCAAATTCATTTCACACAACGATCTACGACTCCTCAAACATGGCTACATTTCAGCCGTTCTGTTTCAGCAGAGTACTCACTGCCCCTCACTAATTACCTTTGAAACCTCATCAAATGTCTTCTAAAAATTCCAAAATTTGAGATTCATCACATAGACTCATACCCCAAGCTATTCCCAAAATTTCGTAGCAAAATAATAAACGTACACGAAGTTATGCCTTTTTGAACTTCAGCACAAAGCGCAGTCAGCTTCAGCCGACACCTGCGGACCAGTCGAGTTCTACAATTTTTCCGGGGCATCAAACGACCTCGGAAAAATACGAAATTTAAGACTATGGTTGTAGACATATACAACAGCGTCCACGAAAATTTTCAACTCAAAATGACTTGTCGTTCCCGAGATACAAAATCGGAAAGATGCCCAAAAATCATCACAGCCAGCAGCCACTCTGACTGCTTACTGTCCGGATTTGGTCCCACTGTTCGGGCTACTAAAATGTATCCAAATATTACGAAAAAAATCATGGATACTCTACATACATAGAGGAACATTACCCCAAAATTTTAGCCCAAGATTCTCAACCGTTTGGGCGTAAGAAATTCCCCAATATACCCTTGCAATCATGCTACTCAATCAAACTTCAAAAGAATAATACTCTACCATGCAATTTATTTTTTCCTAGCATTCCTCATACTCAAACATGGCAACAAAATCATGCCTACCACTACTACACATCCATTCATACCAAAACAAAAATAAATACAAAAGAGTTCAAGGATCACCCACTTGTAGTTGCAAGAATACTCCTTGTAGGCTTAGCTCCTAGCTTTGCTTTGCTTGTCTTTGCTCCTTTGCTCACTAGCTCCTCTTCACTTCAAGATGTAATTGTTGTTGCTAGCTTTATCCTCTCTTTCTCTTCTTCAAAGTCTCCACCTTTTCTCTTCTCCTTCTCTTTCTCCTCTTTTTTTTTTTTGGAACAAGAAGAGTGGTGAATGAGTGAAAGAATGAGAGTGGAAGTGGGCGTTTTATAAAAATGGGAGCTAGGGTTTGTTTGGGCCGGATGGGATTGTAGGGTGGGGATGGGGGGAGGTGGAGTGAGGGGGAGATGTGTGGATGAGATGAAGTCAACATCACAAGTGAAACTTCTTGGAAGCTTCCTTGGAAACTTCTTGGAAGCTTCATTGGAGACTTCATGGAAGTTTTCCTATTCCAAGTCAACTTTACACATGGTGTTTTACTTCCACCATTGGATCTTTATCAAGTTCAAACCATGATCATCATGATGCTAGGGTTCCTAACCCTATGCTAGGTTAAGGAACCCTAGGTCACCATACCCTAGGTTACCATACCCTTGTGCACAAATACAACTCACATTTAATTCAAGCACTGGTCTAATTGAAATAACTAATACATATAAATTAAAATCCATAAAAATACATTTTTTATAGAAATTATCATTTTCACCCGACAATTGTCTGGTCGAAATAATCGGGACAAAACCCCCGTTTAATCGAGATGATATTCCGAGTTTACTTCATCGGATTCAGAACAGCCCGTATGTCTGAAATCTCTCAATTTTAACTGATAATTTCTAGGAGAGAAATGTAATCGTGTGCAATACTTAGTTAATGCACGGGTTACAGCGCAAAATAGCCATATGCTATTTTGCAGGGTATTACAGTATTTAGATTTTTTGGCCCTCCCATTGTGTGTTTAAGGATATTCGGACTCACAAGACGATTGGTTATGGGGTTAGACACGGGAAGCTCTACTACCTGGATTTAGAATATGAAAGTCCAAACAAGTTGACTCAAGCTCTATCTGTGAAAGGATGCGAGGGGAGAAGAAGAAATCAGAAACTTGGCTATGGCATCGACGTCTGGGGCATGCTTCTTTTGGATATTTGAATAAATTATTTTCAAGTTTATTTTCGAAGTTAGATATTTCTACCTTTCGGTGTGATGTGTGTGAACTCGCAAAAAGTCACAGTGTCTCTTTTCCTACAAATCTAAGTAAAAACTCTCTCATTTATGATTATTCATTCAGATGTTTGGGGTCCATAAAAAAACACTACCTTTGGAGGAGCAAAATGGTTTGTGACATTTATTGATGATTGTACTCGTATGACTTGGATTTATTTGATGAAGACTAAAAGTGAAGTTAGTAGTTTATTTCAGAAATTTCACAAGTGGGTTATGATGCAGTATAAAGCTCAGATACAAGTTCTTAGGATTGATAATGGCGACGAGTATCTGAGTTCAAATTTGCAATAATATTTGGTTGAACACGGGATTGTTCACCAGACCACATGCTCGTATACACCACAACAAAATGGGGTTGCAGAAAGAAAAAATAGATACTTGCTTGAGGTGGTCCGTGCTTCCCTTATTCAGGGCAATATGCCACTCATGTATTGGGGTGAAGCTCTTGCTTCTGCTGCATACTTTAATCAACGAGTTCCCTCCAGTATTCTGAATTTCATCAAGCCATTTCAGGCATTAACAAAAGCTGTGAATACTCCAACAATCATCAACTTGCCACCTCGTGTGTTTGGGTGTGTTGCATTTGTCCACCTTCATCAACATGAGCGAAATAAGTTTAACTCCTCGAGCTGTACGATGTGTTTTTGTGGGATATGCAAAGGATAAGAAAGGGTATCGATGTTATCACCCACCAACTCAAATGATGTTTGTGACTATGGATGTTGTGTTCCATGAAAACGAGATGTATTTTTCCTCTGATGTTGAACTTCAGAGGGAGTATCAAAGTGAAGTTCAGACTCTTACTTATGACGAAGTGGTTACCATTTAGAGTGAACAATTGAATACAAGGAGTGAAAATGTGAATGTAAGTAGTGACGATCACTCGAATGAAGATTTGGTTGAGGATGTAAGTAGTAACAAATTACTAGAATGAAAATTATTTGGTTGAGGGAGAAGATCTCCACGAGGAACTACAATCGGTGCCGAACCTCCTCGATCCATGCCATCGCTAGTGTCATCTCCACCACCAGCACCGTCAGACCCCCAAAACCAATCGTCGTCGTTGTCCGAAGTTCCAAGAAGAGAACTCCTGAATCGTACGAGTAGAGATATCCCAAAACCTACTTATGAGCCTAATCCCACTAATAATGCCAAGTATCCCATGAGTCATTATGTGTCCACTCACAAATTGTCTGAATCAAATAAGTCATTTGTGAATCAATTATATGTTGTATCTATTCCTAACAGTGTGCAGAAAGCCTTAGCCAATCTAAGGTGGAAAGCAACTATGGATGAGGAGATGAAGACCTTGAGGAAGAATGGGACTTGGGAGATAGTCGAACTGCCAGCAGGAAAAAAGCCGATAGGATGTAGATGGATTTATACGGTGAAGTATAAGTCTGATGGTTCCATAGAGCGATACAAGGCAAGGTTGGTTGCTAAATGGTACACTTAAACTTATGGAATTGATTATGATGAAACATTCGCACTTGTGGCAAAATTTAACACAGTTCGAGTTGTACTATCTCTTGCTGTAAATCTTGACTGGCCGTTACAACAATTTGATGTGAAGAATGCCTTTATGCATGGAGAATTGACAGAAGAGGTTTACATGGATCTACCACCAGGATCAAACAGACCTGTCCAACATAGTAATAAAGTTGTCGTTTGAAGAAAGTACTGTATGGTCTCAAGCAGTCACTAAGAGCTTGGTTTGGGAGATTTACAAAATCAATGAGGACATTCGGATATTGTCAGAGTAATTCATATCATACCTTGTTCCTAAAAAGGAAAGATGGTAAGATTATTGCTTTGATTATATATGTGGATGATATGATAGTAACTGGAGATGATCCTGAGGAAAGAAAGGCACTACAGAGTTACTTGTCACAAGAGTTCGAAATGAAGGATCTTGGTGCTTTGAGATATTTCCTTGGTATTGAAGTTTCTCGCTCTAAAAATGGTATCAAAGAAAGTATGCTATTGATTTATTAAAGAAAACGGGAATGTCTGCTTGTCAGCCTATTGATACACCGTTAGAAGAAGGACTGAAACTTTGCAATGATCCAGGTCAACTACCGTGTGATAAGAAAAGATATCAGAGATTGGTAGGACGGTTGATGTATCTTGCACATACGCAGTCAGATTTGTCGTATACCTTAAGTGTGGTGAGTCAGTTTATGCATGCACCTCGTGAACAACACATGGATAGCGTGATGAGAATTCTGAGATTTATAAAGTTTGCTCCAAAAAAATGGGTCTTTTTTGAGAAACATGGTCACTTGAAGGTTGAGGCATATACTGATGCCGATTGGGCAGGATCTGTTGTTGATAGGCGCTTCACTTCAGGATACTTTACCTTTGATGGAGAAAATTTAGTTACATGAAGAAGCAAAAATCAAAATGTCGTTGCATGCTCTAGTGCAGAGGCTACGTATCGTGGAATAGCATTAAGTATAACTGAAGTTTTATGGCTAAAACTCTTGTTACAGAATTTATGTTGTGGTCCAAATGAGCCTATTAAGGTGTATTGTGTGAGTCAAGCGGCGTGTGATATTGTTGCCAATCCAGTTCAACATGATAGGACGAAACATGTATAAGTGGATAGATTCTTCATCAAGGAGAATTTAGATGAGAAAATTATTGAGATCTCTAAGGTGAAGTCAGAAGATCAACTTGCAGATATTTTTACAAAAGCAGTTTCGAATCGGCTCTTCTTGAAGTTTGTGGACAAGTTGGGTTTGTTCAATATCTATGCTCCAATTTGAGGGGGAGTGTTAAAATATAGTAAGAGTAAATCTGTATATTCTGTTTCCTAATTTATAGGAAACATATTTCCTTAAATCTCTCATCTCCTTAATCTTCTCAATCAATTGCACCCCTTCTCTAAGAATGTAGTCTGTATATAAAGAGATGCACAATAGAAGAATAAAATAAGAAAATATAAAATTTCCCCAAATCTAATTTTTATAGTTGAGTTGTTGAGTTCTAACTGTGGAATAACTCACCAACGAGATACAAAACAATATAATCAAAAGCAAGAGAACAAACAAAGAATCAAAAGCCAACACCAAGAATACACGAGATTTTTTTCAGGTTCACCCAATGCAATAACTATTTTCCTGTGCAGAGGCATTCTTGTGATTTCCACTAGAAATATAAAGAACAAGCTTACAAATCTCTCAAGAATTCACCCCCAAGGTGTAGGGTTCTTCTTTATCTCGCCCTCTCTCTCAGACGGCTAATAGATCTCTCTTTTTGTTTTCTCATTACCCTAAAACCGTACTCAATATAATATATAAGATTTATATCAGATTTAATCTCAATTGCAGATCAAACACCACTGCACGATTGACCGCAAACTTGGACGGTCGACCGCAACTGTCCATTGAGTGTTCAGAGTTTCAACCAAAAGTGGGATGGTCGAATGGTCATTCCTTCTAGTATACAGGGTTTCAACAGAGAGCGAAACGATCGATTGTACAGCTCTCGGCTTGAGAGCCTGTACTGTCGGTCGCATGTGCGGTTGACAACAACCTTGGACAGTCGACCACAACTTCTACCTGCAGCTGCTGGCTGCTGTTGAGCTGCTTGCTGCCACTTTGACTCTTCTTCTCTTCAATCTTCTTCAATCATTTGTCGTGTATTGGATTCACAAACTTCAACAGCAACATCTCAAACATTCTAGAGAATCTTCTAGAAAGTCCAAGACTTACCAACATCATCCAAAGCAATCCGGAAAAATTTACACTATCTAATGTTGCGGCTAATGAGTTGTATGACTCTAGAGAGTTCCAGGCCATCTTACTCTTATATGAAGGGCAGCAACCCTTCCATTTGTAAGCAAGAAAGTAAAAGAAGAATCAAGTCTTAAGTGAGAAAGAAAGTGTGTGTGTGTGTGCGCGTGCTGTGAGGTTAGTGAGAGAAAGAGTGAAGTGACGTCAGTGAGTGTCTTGTGAGTTTATGGGAGTGCATTTGTATATGTTCAAAGTTAGTGCCTTGTAATCTATAAAGTGAGGTCATATATAAAGAGAATGTATTTTGCATGTGCTTAGTGTGATATATTTGAGCTTCTCCAACTCTACATGTCTGCAGTATCTCATAATTTCTCTCTTAATTTCAAACTGATTGCTTGAAGGCTTTCATTGACTAGGAGGATGGAAACTAGGTATGTGTATAATGAAATTGTTGATATAGGTATATGCTGGGACTTCAGTTTCTGAAAGTCATATAAAAACTGTTACAACATCTGCAGTATCTCAATTGAAAAGGCAATCACAATAGTTTTCTATTGCTTTCGATCCAAATTGAACTTGATTCGGTTAAGCTTGTAGTTTTTCTGCAGTTTCCAAGGTTACCAGTGGCTTGTTAATTAATATGAATTCAAGAGCGCATTTATTCTTAGTTGAAGTTGATTACGGGTGTGTAGTTCCCAATGTTCTCTGGGTATGCCTAATTACCTATAATCCTTATTTCGCTCACATATGTGTGGAATTTGATGCGACTTTCATGAAAAGTATAGAGGCTTGTACTTCCCAGTTCGCAACTTACGTATGAATATTTGTCCTGTATTTTTAATACTAAATTACTTATGATCATACAGAGTATATGATCTATTGCTTTTGATGTTATTGTTATTTATTTTTTATTTTTTTTGCTTTATTACCTTCCTAAATAGAATCATCTGCATTATCATAACTTTTCTATGATAAAAATTGATCAGAGCTTACTTTTGATGGTTGATTGTGTGCAGATCTGTGGCATCTGATCTTGCAACCGACGTAATTTTATACGTTGGTGATGTGAAATTTCATCTGCACAAGGTCGGTTTCTCATCCTTTAAGCTTTTAGTTTGTAGAGGATTGTCCGAAAAACAGACAAGTTTACTCATGAGATAAACTAGATATAGGTAAATAATAATTGTATTATTAATAAAATAATAGTATAATGACTTTCTTCTTCAATTTTTCTGGACTCATTTGAATCCTATAGAAATAAATTCGAGGGAAGATACTTTTCCTTCCATGAATTTGAAATATTGTGAGGTTACCCCCCACCCCACATCTCCCTGTAATCCATGGTCACTCATTGTGTGTGTATCGTTCGTACTATTAAACATTATTAAATTTATTTGCTGATTAGTAGGGTTAATTATTATTTTTACCTATTCTATACGCAATAAGTAACTTTTTCCCTTAATTAGTAAGCATGCGGCATTACTGATATTGACTAGTATTCTACAATGCATGTTTAGGAATGTGAAAATCAGAAGTAGTTTACGTGATCAAAACTGAACCATAATTCACTTTGCAGTTTCCTCTTCTATCCAAGAGTTATCGTCTCCAAAAGCTCATTCTCGAAGCAAGTGAAGATGGCATGGATGAAGTCTACATCGACGAATTCCCTGGTGGGCCCAAAGCTTTGGAGATTTGTGCTAAATTTTGCTATGGAATGACGGTCACTCTCAATGCCTACAATGTTGCTGCTGCAAGGTGTGCAGCCGAATACCTAGAAATGATTGAAGACATTGAGAAGGGGAATCTCATTTATAAAATTGAAGTTTTCCTAAACTCGAGCATTTTTCGTAGCTGGAAAGATTCAATCATAGTTCTCCAATCAACCATGTCTCTGTTACCTTGGTCGGAAGAACTCAAGATTATAGCTAGATGCATGGATTCAATCGCTTCAAAAACATTGGTTGATCCTTCTCTTGTGAACTGGTCTTATAGCTATAGCAAAAGATTGGTAGCTTCGGATCAAATTGTTGAGCTCTATCAACAGAAGGTTCCAAAGGATTGGTGGATAGAAGACTTATGTGAGTTAGAAGTCAATCTTTATAAGAGAGTTATGGTCGCGATTAAGTCGAAAGGGAGGATGTCTTCGGAACTAATACGCGAGGCGCTCAAGGCTTATGCAATGAGATGGTTGCCTGACTCGAATGATACTTTAATTTCTGGTGACTACATGAAAAGGAACAAGTCCCTGGTCGAAACCCTAATTTGGCTACTACCAACTGATAAGGATACTTCGGGTTGTTCATGTCGGTTCTTACTGAAGCTGTTGAAGATTATCATATTGGTCGAAGGTGGTGATTCATTGAAGGAAGAGCTGATGAGTAGGATAAGCTCGCAGCTACATAAAGCTTCGGTGAAGGATCTGTTGTTTCCGGCAAAAGCACAGGGTGGTACAGTTTACGATATCGATCTGGTGAAGAGCCTTATCAGTAGGTTTATCAAGCAAGAGGGAAATGACATTGTTCAAAGTGAAGAACACACGGGTGAATTTGTTTTGGGGAACACATCTTTGATGTGTTTGGGTAAATTGGTTGATGGATATCTAGCTGAAATTGCTAGCGATCTGAATCTTGGAATGACGAGCTTCATTGATCTTTCGATGATGGTTCCTCAGGTCGCACGGCCAGTCCATGATGGGCTGTACACAGCCATCGATATCTACCTTAAGGTATAATATATATTCTTCTGAATAATAACCAAAAAATATATATATGTTCTTCTGAAATCTGATTTAGTTTAGAAACTGATGTTTCTGAAGGTTATTTTTCTTTTTTAAGATTCTTTTTCTTTCTTGGTCCTTGGTTTTGTTTCTCTTGCTCTCGAAAACAACTATTGTGGTTGTGTTTTGGTTTTTGTTTTTGGTTTTTGAAGAATATGGTTGTGTATCGTATAGTAGTTTTCATTATACTTGCTTGAACGTTTTTTTTCTTTCTTTTTTGACCTGAAATACATGCTTGAACGTTAATGTCACTGTATTGCTAGAAATATAATGTACTGATATATTTGTTGTATATGTATTTCTTTTTCTGTGTTTGGGTAGCGTTGGAATGTCTCCAAGCTCTAGGATGGGTTGGAGTGTTCCGAAAAGACTAAATATAGTGGCATGAAGATGCTGTCACAATAGCAATACAAATTGCAAGTAAAAAGTGAATGGAGTTGAAAGAAAGTAAACTGCATCCTTAGGCTACTTTGTTTACTCTTTACCAGACACCGGGGGATTGATGAGTCCCCCCCCCCCCCCCCCCCCCCCCCCCCCAAACAACACATGATTTTGGTACACCGTAGCATTTCTCCTTTTTTTTCCGTCACCGGACGAATCTGAGGGAGATGCGTGTGATCAAGTTTTCAGGAATCTTAGAAACCCGCATGCATGAATTATTTTTTGGTCTTTTTTTTATTGAATTGGTTTGAAAAAAGGTTAATTGGTATTTATTTTGGTTTTCCGTGTGCTCCTTTCTTAAATATTTAACTTATTCTTGGAGGTTTGCACATTACTATACACCAAAATAATTGTCCCAGCAGAGTAAATTTAGCTTTTCTTTGTTGTTCAATGGTCTCCTTCATTTCTTTTCCTCGTTGGAGCTTCTTTTGATTTCTTGCTGATGCATTAATTTCCAGTTTTAACTTATACTACTCAATCGTTGATGTGCCTCACATCCTCATTTTACCTATGTTTATTTTCAGTGTTCTAAACAAGTAAATTTTGCCCTGAGATTTTGACCCATAAAGCTTAGCTGATCACAAGTTATGTTAATGCACACCTACATTTTTATTTTTGCGAGCCTTTCTTCTAAAAGTTAGATAATTTGCATGCAGATTTCGATTCTTTCCTCCTCAAGTTATATAAAATTCTTTTATATCTGAAACAGGAGCATCCAAATTTAACAAAAGCCGAAAAGAAGAAGATCTGCAGTCTGATGGACATCAAGACATTGTCACCTGAAGCGTCCATCCATGCTGCACAGAACGAACGTTTACCTCTTCGTGTTGTTATCCAAGTCCTATTTTTTGAACAGCTGAGGGCCAACATGAACTCCATCTCCATGCATGGTAGTGCACGTGCAAACATTGAAGATGAAGATTGGGAGAGACCTGTCCCCGATCTAAAGAAGCAGCTGAAGAGTGTGAAGAAGGACAACACCAATCTAAAGAGTAATGTCAAAAACAAAGAGGGTGGTGGCGGGCTTCTTTTGACATCCAGATCAAGGAAGATTTTTGACAAGTTGTGGTCAGTGAAAGGAGAGAACAGGAGCTCGGAGGAGATATCAGGAAGTTCTCAGAGCCCTCCGTCCTCTTCGGCTAATCCAGGGGAGGCTAGCAAATCTTCTGGATCTTCATCAAGGAATAGAAGGCATTCTGTTTCGTAAGGATTAGAAGTGAAGGTTTCTGAATTGTATAGGGGTTTATGAAAAGGGGGTTGGTTTTAGGATCTGATGGAAGGATGTTCTAATTAATTTTTAACTTTTAGTTTTACTTTAATCTTTGTTGGTAGTTCTCTTTTGTCTCTCAAAAGGATTGTGTGATGATGTAACCAGGTATATTTTACACTGGCTTTTGTATCATTATTCTGTTCTAACTTCAGTTTTAGTTGGTATATGGTAGCTGTGCTAACAACAAATTTAGTTTATTTTATATGAAAGATTGGGAATTAATTGAACAGGTAATTTGAAAGATGAGGATTCGGAGAGTCAAAAAAATGTGCTCTTATTGGCTGTTGATGAAGGGAATGGCCATGAGAAGGGTATCGAGGACATGATGTGATCTTCGAATGTGAGAGATTATGCATGGTGCACTATAACGTGCACCACTTTGCATCCGAGGGCTCTTGGCACAGGTCTGTATGCCCATTCGGTCAGTCTGTTAATCACGGAAGACGCAAGTTCATAGGAATTTATTTTCTAATCTTAAGCTTTCAGGGGCACTTTGAAATGACCACTCTGTCTTGATCTCTCGCAATGCAATTATTTGCTAGTTAGCTCAGACATATCAAAGGAAAAGGGTGGTTAAAGGGTGGTTATCTGTTTTCTTCTTAAATAAGATGACTACAACTACCTGATACTGGCCAAACTACTTTAGCAATAGGGGCCCGATCTCGGTAGGCTCACTCAACCATGCTTCATATTGGAAAAACGTAGGCTCACTCAACCATGCTTCATATTGGAAAAACAAGCACCGGTACCGATACTTCAGTCTTCAGTGATGATGTTACTTTTTCCTTTTCCCGGAGCCAAGAACTAGTAACAGGGCCCTTAGGTTCTCGAGAAGTGTTTTAAGGATCTACATATATAATGATTCATTGGAATGCTGGGGAATTCTGTTGCTGTCAAAAATTAACAAGCAACCAACTTTAACATATTCATGACTCTTTCATGCACTTCATTGTAGTAGTACAAAGAGCAAAACGATGAAAACCTTTAGAAAACAAAGCTCAGACATATCAAAGGAAAAGGGTGGTTAAAGGGTGGTTATCTGTTTTCTTCTTAAATAAGATGACTACGGCCACCTGATACTGGCCAAACTACTTCAGCAATAGGGGCCCGATCTCGGTAGGCTCACTCAACCATGCTTCATATTGGAAAAACAAGCACCGGTACCGATACTTCAGTCTTCAGTGATGATGTTACTTTTTCCTTTTTCTTAACAGGGCCCTTAGGTTCTCGAGAAGTGTTTTAAGGATCTACATATATAATGATTCATTGGAATGCTGAGGAATTCTGTTGCTTTCAAAAATTAACAAGCAACCAACTTTAACATATTCATGACTCTTTCATGCACTTCATTGTAGTAGTACAAAGAGCAGAACGATGAAAACCTTTAGAAAACAAAGCTCAGACATATCAAAGGAAAAGGGTGGTTAAAGGGTGATTATCTGTTTTCTTCTTAAATAAGATGACTACAGCCACCTGATACTGGCCAAACTACTTCAGCAATAGGGGCCCGATCTCGGTAGGCTCACTCAACCATGCTTCATATTAGAAAAACAAGCACCGGTACCGATACTTCAGTCTTCAGTGATGATGTTACTTTTTCCTTTTTCCGGAGCCAAGAACTAGTAACAGGGCCCTTAGGTTCTCGAGAAGTGTTTTAAGGATCTACATATATAATGATTCATTGGAATGCTGGGAAATTCTGTTGCTGTCAAAAATTAACAAGCAACCAACTTTAACATATTCATGACTCTTTCATGCACTTCATTGTAGTAGTACAAAGTGCAGAACGATGAAAACCTTTAGAAAACAAATGCTGTTACTAAAGGAAATATGATTCTCCTGAAGACGATGAGAACGTTCTTTATGATACTTCATTAATTCTATTGTGACGAAAATATAAAGAACTTGTAAGCGACTCACTAAAGTCCCAACATATAAGTGTACCAGGCCTACCAATCGATTCACGGAAATTTCAGTGAAACCTATCCTGTACAATTTTCTCAGTACAATAAGCATTCTCCAAACTGACAAGTTCAACTCATCATCCGGAAACGTGCACGACTGCAACTTGGTCAAGATATCATCAAAGTAAACTTTCCATGTCAAAAATGGCAAATGCCTAGAAAAAGTTAAGAGAAACATCAACATAATTTTCCACTTTTTGTTCAGTACATCTCAACAAGTGAAAGTCCTGTATAAAACTAGAGCATGTCAAAAGTATTAGGGGCTTCTATATCATCCAAAAACAAATTTACGAGTATTACACGTTGAAACCCTCAGCACAAAGGCATTGCTTGTCGGTTCCATCCATTTGGTGCATGCAGCCTCGCCATTCTCCACGATGCACTCATCTCTCTGCTTATTTGTTTCTGGGACAGCGCAGTAAATCTTCTTCTTTGGCTTCTTATCGGTGGCAGCACTGCTGGTGGTGGCTGATTGAGGCGATTTTCCCTCCACCAAATATCCTCCCATCTGCCCCACCTATTATTTTAGGAAGCTATATAAAGTCTCTCCTCCCCTCTCATTTCTTTCATCCAAAAACAAATCAATGAACTCAATCTGATCAGAAAAGGAGAGAATTTCTGAGAAATTGGGTAAACACTTTGTAGAGAGATAATTTTGAGTGTGTAAACACTTTGTAGAGAGATAATATTTGTGAAGAAATTTTTTTGGAGTTTTGGGTTGTGAGATTTTTTGAGTGTTCTGTGAGGAAAAATACTTTGTACAATTTTCTTCCATAAAGTAAAGATCTGTAACAGCTCCGGAGACGTAGACACTAATTTGTGCCGAACCCCTTACCAATTTTTTGTGTGCGCTATTTTCACTGATATTCACAATCTCGCTAATCTGGTTAAAAAGAAAATTCAGCAAAGAGATATTTTAGGCACTAATTTGTGCCGAACTCCTTATCAATTTTGTGTGTGTGTGTTATTTTCACTTATATTTTGCAATCTCGCTAATCTGGTTAATGGAAAAATTCCGTAAGGAGATATTTCCCCCCCAACAATTTCTGATGTGATGTTGCTGAGTTGCCCATTCCCTTTGTTCAGGAGTGACCTGCAACCGTCAGGATTAATGAGGATTTGTATAGAGAGGTATAATAATGGCACTGATATAGAGCCATTATTGGCGTTACAATAACCCGTTTTTTACACGTGCTATGCACTTCTTAATAAATTTAGTTTTTTAATGTAAAAATTCAGACCTAGTCTGGATTTGAAACTGAAGCCTCTTTTATGTTTGTTATGTACATGCATTGCACATGTTGATAAATTTACAAATGACACTAAAGCCTTCTCCCATTATAATATTAGAGATTAGAGATTATTTTTCTTTATCATGAAGATGAAGATAGAGCCGAAAGGTTTCAGTCAATCTAATCAAATGTATTATATAATTTTAGAATCTGTGTGCGAGGTAATGCCGGGTGGCACAAATATTTGCACCAAGAAATGTCACATAACATCCTAGATGCATGTGACAAGCCATGGTAAAAGAAATAATAAGCTACAATTATTATCTCTATGGAGTAAATGAAAGTGTTTAGAAAATACCTTTCAGAAAGAATTTATTTTTGGTTCTGAGAAACTTCTGTTATGGAATGGAAAAAGTTATATGTGATGCAGTTTGTTTTTGGGAGGCGTGTGGATGCACCAGGTGTGAGTTCTTACTCGATTTGTATTGATAGAGTAAGCTCCTATGCAGACGACCTTCGGCCGGGCGAACGGTACGAAGGTAGGTGGTAGTGAGGTGGAGGCGGGATGCTCGGCTCGGATCGGGAGGCTCGGATCCGAGGTCTCGTGTACCTGCAGACGGTCTAGGAACATCGGGGTTGGTCCCGGTGGCAGACCCTCTGACGATCTAGTCAGCTACTGAGAGAGAGTAACAGTAACTAGGGTTTGAGTGGGAAAAGATTGATTACCTGGATCAAGGGGTAGGGGTCTGGTATTTATAGGAGAACCCAACTGGGTCTGGACCCGTTTGGGGCCGGGTTTGGACCCGGTTGCAGGTGGGGTTGAAGCGGTGGAAACCCGGGCGGTATAGGGCTGACGTGGCAAGGGCCTGATGAACACAATATTATTCACTTTTTAGAGCAATAATCTTAATATAATTAGACATTTAAAAGCTCTATATGTGGTATTTAACTCTTATTTTCTCTTTTCCATAGGAAACAGCTTATCACAGAAAAACGAAGCAGATTTATGACTTCAAGGATAATACACAGCAAACTGCAGAGGATCAGTCGACTGGTTCCCCAACACAGGCGACTGGACAAGAGAAGCTGATTTTCTACAACTCTCGACACAGTCGACTCACTCCCAAAAGACAGTCGACTGGTCTGAACAATTATGAAATCTTCAGGAGTCTCGACTCAGTCGACTGGTTCGAAGATAAGTCGACTGGTCTGCGGCGGAGTAAACAGATAAGATATTCGAAGATTCACCCAAATCTAATTCCGAATCTATTTGAAACCAGATCTTATGCAACGAATCAAATTTAGAGACTGGGAATTGGCAAGAGCACGTGGTGAACAGATAAGGAAAGGAAGAAGAAAAGAGAAAGACATAAATCGCCAAATAAAATAAAAAAGGATTTTTTCCTGAAAAAGGGGAAACCCTAATTCTCAGCCGTGTTCTATAAATATCAGAAAAGATCATCTATAGGAGGATCCATCTATCTCTTGGACGCAACTTAATCTCAGAGTTCCCAACCATCAAGTCATCAACCAGTGCTTCATTCCATCAACATCCAAGAAGGAGAAAGAAGATCCAGCAACCAGAAGGCAGTCGACTGTGTGACAGCCAGTCGACCATATTGCCGGAATCCATTAGTTTATTTCTTCTCTCTTATTTCTTTCATGTTGATCATGTATTTGAACTTGTTAAGCAATAAAAGTATTATTATGTGGAACTAATTTCATAGTTGGGTAGATCAAAGCCGTAGTTATGTAGTGCTATGTTCTTTTGAATCCTTCTATTTTACTTATTGATTGAATCTAATTGAATTGATATAGATTGATAACAGTCAAACTTGTTCAGGAGTTATAAGTGCAGTCGACTGAAGGTGAGAGCCAGTCGACTGCCATACAGAATCTGATATTATCAAGTTTGTGAGTTAGAAATCTGAATCTGTTATATGAGCATATTGAGACGACCCGTATCTCGTGTTCGTAACTTGTAACAAGGGAATCTTTAGGATTCTTGGTTCAATCAACTTAGAGGATCTAGATCTGATACCAATTTCTAGAACTTTACGTGTTTGTTCGTTTCCACTGTTCTTATGTTTTCTTTAAGTGCAACTTAGTAGATACCATGCTAAATACTTAATGAAAGAAACGAATTAGAGTAGATACCATGCCTAATTCTTGGCTTAGGAAAACAATACTTTAAGGAGTAGATACCATGCCCTTGAAGTGAACAAACATGAGTAATTAGAAGTAAATTCAGAAGGCAACTTAGCATTACTAACTATTGGTGGAGATCAACAACCCAACTATTCAAGAGATATTTGTGATTTAACACTTCTCATCTTAGTTTTAATCTTTTAGTTCTTTTAGAATATTACAACAACTCTTACTCATTTTTATTATTAGTTTTATTGATTAGTAAGTTGAAATCTACAATCTCTGTGGGATCGACCCTTGCTGTTACTACGATTCGATTCGTGCACTTGCGAGGTTTTATAATTTGTGTCTAGTTAGTCTATTTATTTAGGTAGCTAGATTTAACACAACAAGTTTTTGGCGCCGCTGCCGGAGATTGTTTAGTATTTTAACTTACAAGTCAGTAGAATTCTTATTAGTTTTTCTTTTCTTTTATTAATAATTTTTCTTTTAGGTTACAGGACTTTGGTGAATGCAAGGTAGACGATCACTTCGACCAGAGCTACTACCTATTGACGCAGAAACAGAACGAACTTTGCACAGACTAGGTAAGCTGTTTTCAGCCAACCAGTCGACTGCTGTACGGACCCAGTCGACTGCACAGAGACAAATTTCACAGGAAAGAATGGCTGAAGAAATACAAAATCGAGTGTCAATGCAGGACAAATTCACTCCTAAGAATATTGAGCAACCTTCCTGCATTGCTTTTCAACCTAATGCCATAGGGAACATGCACCTATCTCCTCATTTACTTAGTATGGTTCCCCACTTTAGTGGTAAACCAGATGAAGAGCCTCATCTTCACTTGCAAGACTTTTTCGATCTTTGCAGGACACAAAGCGTCCAAGGGCTTACCGCTGAACAAATCAGGTTAATCTTGTTTCCTTTTTCTTTAAAACTTAATGCTAAGTTGTGGTATAATTCTTTGGAACCAGGATCAATTAATTCATGGGAGCAATTGGCAACAAAATTCTTGAAAGAGTTCTTTCCAGCCCAGAAATCCAAACAGCTAAAAAGGGAGATTCAACTCTTCCAACAAAAGGATGGAGATTTATTCTTTGAGGCATGGAAGGATTTCAAGAGCAAGCTTCTCAAGTGTCCTACTCACAATCTGCCTAAGGATGATCAGGTACAAGCTTTTTATGAAGGTTTAAATGACACTAACAAGGCAATTGTTGATGCAGCTTGCAATGGAATTTTGATGAGGAAAAGTGGAGAAGAAGCCATTGAACTTTTTGAAGAACTCAGCGAGAACTCCCAACAATTCTCAACGAGAAGGGGACCTACGAAAAAACAGGGAGTTTACGAAATCTCTAATAGTAATAACATTCAATTAGAAATGGCAAATATGAATAAGAAAATTGATATGCTTGTTAATGCAATGTCGACAATGGGTGGAGTTAAAAAGCAAACAAATGAAATGTGTGCAATTTGTTCGCATTTAGATCACACAACTGATACATGTCCCATGTCTACTTTCACAGATCAGGAGCATGCGAACTATGTGGGTCGAGGAGTATTTCCACCAAAGAACAATCCATACTCGAACACATATAACCCAGGATGGAGGAATCATCCAAACTTCTCATGGAGCAATAATCAAAATAATCAAGGGAATCAATTCACACAAGGACATGCAAGGAACCCTCAGATGGGAAGTGGGTTTGATCGACCAGCTCCAGAACAGAAGAAGTTGGATTTTGAGTCCACCGTTCTTCAATTGCTCCAACAACAACATCAAACAAGCAACCAATAAGGACAAGCAATTCAAAAGTTAGAAACACAAATTGGTCAGATTGCAAAAGAATTGAGCGAACGAAAGGCAGGAGAACTCCCTTCACAAACCATACCAAACCCAGGAGGTCAAGAACAGCTCCAAGCAGTAACAACCCTAAGAAATGGTAAGATAATTGACAACATGATTGGAAAACATACAGACAAACCAGATACACAACCATCAAAAGCTTTGGGTTCAAATAAGGTAAGTGAAAAAGTAGGGACAGTACCACCACCATTCTCTCAAAGGTTAGTCAATAAAAAGAAAGAACAACATTTATTTGACGTCTTTGAAACTCTCAAAAAGGTAGAAATTAATATTCCCCTACTTGATGCTATTAAACAAATTCCTTCTTATGCCAAATTTTTGAAAGACTGTTGTACTCACAAAAGAACATTTCAGGTTAAGGAGGATGTGGCTTTGACAGAAGAAGTGAGCGCTGTATTATTAAGAAAACTACCACCTAAACTGAAAGATCCAGGTAGTTTCACCATTCCTTGCAAAGTTGGTGAGCACTTCTTTGAAAAAGCACTGCTAGACTTGGGGGCAAGCATCAACCTTCTTCCTTATTCTGTTTACGAAAAGCTTGGATTGGGGGAACTCAAGCCAACATCCATCACTTTGCAATTGGCTGATCGCAGTATAAAAAGACCTAGAGGTATATTAGAAGATGTCCTAGTTCAGGTAAATGATTTTATTTTGCCTGCTGATTTTGTTGTGTTAGATATGGAGGAATCTTCAATGTCATCATCTCTACCGATCATATTAGGTAGGCCCTTTATGAGTACAGCTGATATCAAAATTTGTGTTAAAAAGGGCATTATAAGTATGAAGATAAACGGAGAAAAAGTGGAATTTAAAATGTTTGATACACTAAAATTACCACAAGATGATCATGAATGCTATAATATTGATGTGGTACTGGAGATTGTTGATCAAACATTTCAGGTACATAGCGTTGAACCACTTCAAGCCACAATCACTCAATCTCTAACTTTATCTAATGTTGAACAGGAACATGATGACTGGGAGATTGCAGAGACAATACATCACCTTGAAACTCCACAGTCATATTCAGGTAAGCGTGCACCTTTATTTGAAAAATTGGTGTCTGATAAAAATTGTTCTTCTACAGATCAAGCGACTGATGAACAGAGTAAGTCGACTGGTATTCTAACCAGTCGACCGAATCAAGACACCCAGAACAAGTCGACTGCTGACATGGACCAGTCGACTGTACAGAAACTTCCAGACATAGAACTTAAGCAGTTGCCCGACCATTTGAAGCATGCATTTTTAGGTGAGAACCAGACGCTACCAGTAATAATTGCTGCGAACTTGAGTGCACAGGAAGAATATAAGTTGCTGAAGGTATTACAAGAACACAAGAGTGCAATAGGATGGACCATTGCAGACATCAAGGGAATAAGTCCATCCAAATGCATGCATAGAATACTCCTTGAGAACGATGCAAAACCTAGCAGAGAGGCACAGAGAAGGCTCAACCCCAACATGAAGGAAGTGGTAAGAGCAGAAATTTTGAAGCTACTAGATGTTGGCATCATCTATCCTATCTCAGATAGCAAATGGGTAAGTCCTATACATGTAGTTCCTAAGAAAAGTAGAGTTACAGTGGTAACAAATGAAGAGAATGAACTTATCCCAACAAGAGTAACCACAGGATGGAGGGTATGCATTGACTATAGGAAGTTGAATAATGAAACCAGGAAAGATCACTTCCCTCTTCCTTTTATTGATCAAATGTTAGAAAGATTAGCAGGATATAGTCATTATTGTTTTCTAGATGGTTATAGTGGCTATAATCAAATTGCTATTGCTCCAGAAGATCAAGAAAAGACCACTTTTACATGCCCTTTTGGTACTTTTGCTTACAGGAGGATGCCGTTTGGATTGTGCAACGCACCAGCAACATTTCAAAGATGCATGATGAGCATATTTTCAGACATGGTGGAAAGGTTCATCGAGGTATTTATGGATGATTTTAGTATTTTTGGATCTTGTTTCGATGAATGTCTTAACCATTTGCAGCTCGTACTTAAAAGATGTGAAGAATGCAATTTAGTGCTGAACTGGGAAAAGTGCCATTTCATGGTACAACAAGGCATTGTATTGGGACATGTGATATCAAAAAGAGGCATAGAGGTAGACAAAGCAAAAATTGATATAATATCAAAACTACCCCCTCCCACTACAGTTAAGGGTGTTAGGAGTTTTCTTGGACATGCAGGTTTCTATAGACGATTTATAAAAGACTTTTCAAAAATCTCCAAACTCCTTTGTGATTTGTTGTCTAAGGATGTTGAGTTTACATGGACAGAGGAGTGCACAAATGCTTTTAATACATTAAAAAATCTTCTCATTTCTGCACCTATTGTCATGGCACCAAATTGGAACCATCCTTTTGAGCTCATGTGTGATGCAAGTGATTACGCCTTGGGCGCTGTGTTAGGTCAAAGAATCAATAAGAAACCCCATGTTATTTACTATGCTTCTCGAACTCTAAACGATGCACAGCTAAATTATTCCACTACTGAAAAAGAAATGTTAGCTGTTATATTTGCTGTAGAGAAGTTTAGATCATATTTAATTGGTTCTAAGGTTATTGTTTTTACTGACCATGCTGTCTTGAGATATTTGTTTGCTAAAAAGGATGCTAAGCCTAGGTTGATCAGATGGGTGCTGTTGCTTCAAGAATTTGATCTTGAAATTAGAGACAAGAAAGGAAGCGACAATGTTGTGGCAGATCACATGTCCAGATTACTGCACGAGGAAGAGAGAAATGTGCCCCCGCTGAATGAAAATTTCCCAGATGAACAACTATTTGAAATCAGTGTGCAATCTCTCGGGGCAGTCGACTGGTCCCTCAACCAGTCGACTTACCTCTCTGAACAGCTCCCCTGGTTTGCTGATATTGTCAATTTTCTAACTGCTCATGTTTTCCCTCCAGGTATGACACATCAAGAAAGAAAAAGATTGGTGGCTCTGTGCAAACACTTTTATTGGGATGACCCTTATCTATTCAAATTCTGCCCTGATCAAATTATACGAAGATGTGTGGCAGACAAAGAACAAATGAGTATTCTACAACACTGCCACCAATATGCCTGTGGAGGACATTTTGGACCAAAAAGAACAGCACTAAAGGTATTGCAATCTGGTTTTTATTGGCATAATGTATTCAAAGATGCTTTTTCTTTTTGCAGGACTTGCGACAAATGCCAAAGGACAGGCAACATCTCTTCTAGAAATCAAATGCCACTGCACAACATACAAGTAATCGAGCTTTTTGATGTTTGGGGAATCGACTTCATGGGTCCATTTCCTAACTCATTTGGTTATTTATATATTCTTGTTGGTGTATATTATGTGTCTAAATGGGTCGTGGCTGTCCCCTCAAAAACTAATGATCACAAAGTTGTTGTCAAGTTTTTGCAGGAAAACATTTTCACTAGGTTTGGTACACCACGAGCAATAATTAGTGATGGAGGAAGCCACTTCAATAACTACCCATTTGCTTCTTTGATGAAGAAATATGGGATTACGCATAGAGTGGGAACTCCTTATCATCCTCAAACCAGTGGGCAGGTGGAGATTAGCAACAGAGAGATCAAGAGCATTTTGGAAAAGACAGTCAATACAAGCAGAAGGGATTGGTCACTACGCTTGAACGATGCCTTATGGGCCTACAGAACCGCTTTCAAGACACCCATTGGCATGTCACCATACCATTTGGTCTTTGGAAAAGCATGTCATCTGCCGGTAGAATTAGAACACAAAGCTTATTGGGCTATCAAAAAGTTCAATTTTGATATGAAACAGGCAGGTGACAAAAGGAGATTGCAACTAAATGAGCTTGAAGAATTGAGGCACGATGCATATGAAAATGCCAAGCTGTACAAGGAAAGGACTAAGTTATACCATGATAAACAATTAGCAAGGAAGGAGTTTTATGAAGGACAAAAGGTATTGATCTACAACTCAAGATTAAGACTCTTTCCAGGCAAGCTTAAGTCACGATGGTATGGACCATATATTGTCACAAAAGTCTTTCCACATGGAGCATTGGAAGTTCACAGCGAAGAAAAAAATCAAACATTCAAGGTGAATGGGCATAGAGCGAAGCCATACATTGAGATGAGTCTAGAGGCACACGAGGAAGATGTGAATCTTCAAACCATTCCATACATCGCATGAACTCATCATGTCTAGCTGAAGACAGAAAACACAGCGCTTATTGGGAGGCAACCCAATTTTTCAGGGGAGTATTTACACTTTCCTTTATTTGCTTTTAGTTATTCATCATTATTTTTCTTTTAGTTATTTTTATTTTCAGTATCTCCTTACTAGATGGTGACACATGCCTATTTTTAAATTTTCTTTCAAATATTGAGGACAATGTTCCATCTAAGTTTGGGGGTATTTAGGTTAGTTATATTTATCATCTTTTTGAATTTTTTTTTAGGATAAACAATTTCTTATAAAGTAAGAAGAAGGATACTCATTTACTTTAGGATTGTTGAGTTTCATAATTCCCTACGAAGTTACAGAAGCCATGCGATTATACATAATAAACAAATGTGATGCTTTTTCTGATGATTATTCCCTTGAGATCTAGTCCTAAATTGAGTTTAAGTAAATAGAGTGATTTGAATAAAGTCAATCTACTCCAATGTTTTGAGTGCTTAGTAACTAGGGGTATTCATCACCAATGTTTACCTTTACGTCAAACGGCAACTTAAAATACGAGTATGCAAAGCACTTTAGAGTTTGTGACTTGTTGAGTAACCGGGTGGATACATCACAAATGTTTCGCATTCGCGTCAAAAGGCAAGTGACATCTTTAGAGAAGAGGCTGTAAAAAAAAAAAAAAAAAAAAAAAAAAAAAAAAAAAAAAAAAAAAAAAAAACTCTAGTTTGCTACTCGGTTTGTAGTAGAGAAAAGGGATAATCACAGACTGAGTAGTTGCATACTATAACTACATTAATTGCATGACAATCATGGTTAAGTTTGGAGTTATGAATAGACAATTGCACTGGAGAAAGTGGGTATGCTTGTTTTTACTTTATCTGAAATTGTTTGTAGTTTTCTATGCTGATGTCCACATAATAAGAAATCTTGGTGGATGAGTCTATTGTTATTATTATTCTCCTTATTCATAATTTTAGTTTGCTTGAGGACAAGCAAAAATCTAAGTTTGGGGGTATTTGATGAACACAATATTATTCACTTTTTAGAGCAATAATCTTAATATAATTAGACATTTAAAAGCTCCATATGTGGTATTTAACTCTTATTTTCTCTTTTCCATAGGAAACAGCTTATCACAGAAAAACGAAGCAGATTTAGGACTTCAAGGATAATACACAGCAAACTGCAGAGGATCAGTCGACTGGTTCCCCAACACAGGCGACTGGACAAGAGAAGCTGATTTTCCACAACTCTCGACACAGTCGACTCACTCCCAAAAGACAGTCGACTGGTCTGAACAATTATGAAATCTTCAGGAGTCTCGACTCAGTCGACTGGTTCGAAGATAAGTCGACTGGTCTGCGGCGGAGTAAACAGATAAGATATTCGAAGATTCACCCAAATCTAATTCCGAATCTATTTGAAACCAGATCTTATGCAACGAATCAAATCTAGAGACTGGGAATTGGCAAGAGCACGTGGTGAACAGATAAGGAAAGGAAGAAGAAAAGAGAAAGACATAAATCGCCAAATAAAATAAAGAAGGATTTTTTCCTGAAAAAGGGGAAACCCTAATTCTCAGCCGTGTTCTATAAATATCAGAAAAGATCATCTATAGGAGGATCCATCTATCTCTTGGACGCAACTTAATCTCAGAGTTCCCAACCATCAAGTCATCAACCAGTGCTTCATTCCATCAACATCCAAGAAGGAGAAAGAAGATCCAGCAACCAGAAGGCAGTCGATTGTGTGACAGCCAGTCGACCATATTGCCGGAATCCATTAGTTTATTTCTTCTCTCTTATTTCTTTCATGTTGATCATGTATTTGAACTTGTTAAGCAATAAAAGTATTATTATGTGGAACTAATTTCATAATTGGGTAGATCAAAGCCGTAGTTATGTAGTGCTATGTTTTTTTGAATCCTTCTATTTTACTTATTGATTGAATCTAATTGAATTGATATAGATTGATAACAGTCAAACTTGTTCAGGAGTTATAAGTGCAGTCGACTGAAGGTGAGAGCCAGTCGACTGCCATACATAATCTGATATTATCAAGTTTGTGAGTTAGAAATCTGAATCTGTTATATGAGCATATTGAGACGACCCGTATCTCGTGTTCGTAACTTGTAACAAGGGAATCTTTAGGATTCTTGGTTCAATCAACTTAGAGGATCTAGATCTGATACCAATTTCTAGAACTTTACGTGTTTGTTCGTTTCCACTGTTCTTATGTTTTCTTTAAGTGCAACTCAGTAGATACCATGCTAAATACTTAATGAAAGAAACGAATTAGAGTAGATACCATGCCTAATTCTTGGCTTAGGGAAACAATACTTTAAGGAGTAGATACCATGCCCTTGAAGTGAACAAACATGAGTAATTAGAAGTAAATTCAGAAGTCAACTTAGCATTACTAACTATTGGTGGAGATCAACAACCCAACTATTCAAGAGATATTTGTGATTCAACACTTCTCATCTTAGTTTTAATCTTTTAGTTCTTTTAGAATATTACAACAACTCTTACTCATTTTTATTATTAGTTTTATTGATTAGTAAGTTGAAATCTGCAATCTCTGTGGGATCGACCCTTGCTGTTACTACGATTCGATTCGTGCACTTGCGAGGTTTTATAATTTGTGTCTAGTTAGTCTATTTATTTAGGTAGCAAGATTTAACACAACAGGGCCCGGGCAGTTTCTGGGCTGACGTGGCAGAGGCCCGGGCGGTTTTCCAGTGCTGACATGGCTGATTTGGATGATCTGGAGGTGCGCACATTTTGAGGGGATCCTGTGGCCCAGGAGGGGCCACGTCATCCAACCCATATCACAAGCCCCACACTCCTGGAGGGCTGGGTGAACCAGCCATGTAGGAGTGGTTCTTTGCCTCTGTAGGAAGAGCAGGGTGGAGGGTGCGGTGAGAAAGTAGGATCTGCTACTTCCAGAAGAGGCCAGGGGTTAGGAGGAAGGGATCCCTCATCGGAGTTTGCGCAGGATGCTGTGTAGAGGGATCGGAGTGACGCTTGCCGAGCCTAAGGGTCGGCAGACGAGCCTCAGGGGTCGGCGGACGAGCCTCTCGCTAGTTGGAAGAGCGAGGGGACATCGAGGTCTGTTCGATTGAGGCTCGGTTTGCCGAGCGTCTAGGGTTGGTGGACGAGCTTTGAGGGTCGGCAGACGACCCCCTCGCTAGTTGGAAAAGCAAGGGGATGCCAATGCCTGTTGGGTTGGAGATCGGCTCGCCGAGCATAGATGGTCGATAGGCGAGCGTTGAGGGTCGGTGGACGAGCTTCGAGGGTCAGCAGACGACCCCCTCGCTAGTTGGAAGAACAAGAGGGTGCCAACGCCTATTGGGTTGGAGATCGGCTCACCGAGCATAGAGGGTCGGTCGGCGAGCCCCTCGCTTGAGGAGAATTTTTGGGGCTCGCGATTTCATCCGAGCTCCGAGACTCCTGGGAATAGAGGAGGGCTGTAGGGGCTCGCGGTGTCATCCGAGATCTGAGCCCCTTGTGAATAGGGGAGTGCTTCTGGGGCTCGGGTTACATCCGAGGTCCGAGCCCCTACACTTGGTAGTAGAGACTGGATGATTTCATTGTATTTAATGCTTTAAGAGTCCTGACGGCTGGCGTTGGTCGGCATTGTTAAGCGCCTGGGGTTGACAGAGGAGCTCAAAGGGTCGGCAGACGGTCCTTTCGCTAGTTGGAAGAGCAAGATGACGTCGAGGTTAGGTGAGATGGGGCTCGGTTTGTCGAGCTCTGGGGGTTGGCAGTCGAGCCCCCTGCCTGTGGGATAGAGGGAGAATTTTTGGGGCTCACGGTGTCATCCGAGCTCCAAGCCCCTGTGAATAGGGGATGATGTTTTGTGGCTCGACGCCATCTGAGCTTCTAACTTCCTGTGAATAGGGCATGATGTTTTGTGGCTCGCGGTACCATCCGAGCGTCGACCCTTCTGTAAAAATAGAAGAGGAATTGTGGCTCGCGTTGCCATCCGAGTGCCGACCCTTCTGTATGAAAAGAAGTGGAATTGTGGCTCGCGATGCCATCCGAGCATCGACCCTTCTATAAGAATAGAAGTGGAATTGTGGCTCGCGAGTGTCGACCCTTCTGTAAAAATAGAAGAGGTGTTGGGGCTCGCAGTGCCATCCGAGCGTTGACCCTTCGGTGGAATAGAAGATGAATTGTGGCTCGCGGTGCCATCCGAGCGTCGACCCTTCTGTAAAAATAGAGGAAGAATTGTGGCTCGCGATGCCATCCGAGCGTCGACCCTTCTGTAAAAGTAGAAGAGGAATTGTGGCTTGCAGTGCCATCCAAGCGTCGACCCTTCGGTGGAATAGAAGAGGAATTGTGGCTCGTGGTGCCATCCGAGCGTCGACCCTTCTGTAAAAATAGAAGATGATTCTGGGGCTTGCGGAGCCAACTGAGCGTCGACCCTTCTGTAAAAATAGAAAAGGAATTATGGCTCGCGATGCCATCCGAGTGTCGACCATTCTGTAAGAAAAGAAGTGGAATTGTGGCTCGCGATGCCATCCGAGCGTCGACCCTTCTGTAAGAATAGAAGTGGAATGTGGAATTGTGGCTCGCGATGCTATCCGAGCGTCGACCCTTCTGTAAAAATAGAAGAGGAATTGTGGCTCACGGTGCCATCCGAGTGTCGACCCTTTTGTAAAAATAGAAGAGGAATTGTGGCTCGTGGTGCCATCCGAGCATCGACCCTTCTATCAAAATAGAAGAGGTGTTGGGGCTCGTGGTGCCATCCGAGCATCGACCCTTCTGTGGAATAGAAGAGGAATTGTGGCTCGCGGTGCCATCCGAGTGTCGACCCTTCTATGAAATATGAGAGGAGTTGTGGCTCGCAGTGCCATCCGAGCTCCGAGCTTCATTGACTTGTCGAGAAAGTCCGCTGTGTAGGGAAGAAAAGCCTGGGGGTAGTTTGGGTAATTCCACGCCCACTGCTGACGTCAGGAGCGCAAGGATCGAAGCGTCTCCAGATCTTAGCGGCCGTTAGATCTTGACGGTTAAGATCCAACGGCCAGATCTTAATTGCAAAAATCGAGAAGTCGCTTTCTCCTTATAAATCCCCTCTCCCCTCTTCACTTTTTCTTCTTCATTTCCTTACTCTCACTCTCCACTATTTCAAGAACAGGGTTTTACCTGCCGTCGGTGACTTTTTCCGATGATCGTTCGGTAAACTCTTCAGGTTAGTATTCTCTGTTTTGTAATGTCGCGCGTTCAGTCTGGATCCGAGGCCAGCTCGTCGAGCCGCTCCACGAAGGAGTCCGAGTCCAAGACGTCATCGTCTTTTAGCAAATATAAGGTGAAGCAGGAGGTCCTGACAGACCCTAGGTTGGCTAGTAGTGACGATGTAGTCTTCATAGCGGTTCCACTGAGATCCCAGAGGCTGGGGAAGGAGCCTGTAGGCGAAGGGGAAGAGGATGAGGGGGATCAGGAGGATCAGGGCACCGAAGGCGAAGAGGAGGAGGGAGAGGACGAGGGGGGTCAGGAGGACCAGGGCACCGAAGGCGAAGAGGAGGGGGAGGATGAGGATCAGGAGGATCCGGATACCGACGATGAGGATGAGGAGGATGAGGGCGCTGTTGATGATGAGGATGAGGGCACTCAAGAAGGTGCTGGCGAAGGCACAACAGGAAGGTTGATCGGGGATGACCTTCCACCTCTCCCACCCTTATCGACGCCGTCTCCCGAGAGGAAGGCTCGTCCTCGCTGGAAGAAGAGGAAGCTAACTATCCCAAACAGTCCTCCTCCGTAGGATGAATATGCACCCAGACCGGGGCTCGAGTTCCCCTGAGTCTCCTTCAAAAATCCGAGGTCGATCCGGACATATCCTGATGATATCAAGGACATCGACCCCATCCTTCTCGTGCCAGGTGAAGAGAGCCGGGTGAAGATTCGGATGGACAGCATCCCGTGCATCTTGAGGGTGGACTATCTGCACTTTCTGAGGGCCTCTTATTTCATCCCGCGGGAGTTCGAAGTCTTCATCCCGAGCCCCGACATTCGGCCCACCACGGTCCTGGCGCCGGGCTATTGTATATTCCCTGAGGATGCCTTTGCCTCGGGCCTGAGGCTACCACTGCATCCCTTCGTCAAGAGGATCTTGAATTGGGCGAAGCTATGCCCCATGCAGTACGGCCCAAACTCTTGGAAGCACTTGATCTGCTTCATTCTGAGGTGCCAAGAGAAGGGGGTGAAGCCGAGGTTGACGTACTTCCGAGCTATCCTAGGGATCAGTTCGCTCGGAGATCAGGAAGGGATTTTCTACTTCTCACCCAGGCTGCACAAGAAGATCATGCACGGCCATCCGGATTCCATCAAAGGGTGGAAAGAGAAGTATTTCGTGGTGCGGAGTGAGAAGGCTTAGGGAATACCAACCCAGTGGATTTTCTTCAAGCCGAACCATAAACCTCCGAAGCGAAGCGACTTGACAGCAAAGGAGTGGAAGAGAGTGGAGAAGATAGTAGGGGGCACAGTATTGCGTGGCCTCGAGTGACCGAGCTACACCTTGTTCAGGCCGGACTGAGCCCGGTCGACCCTAGTATGTTTCGTTCTGAATTTTTCATCTTTCTGCCTTCGTGTTAACTTTAGCCTTTTTTTTCATTCTTGCAGAGATGACTTCCGAACAGGTGGACGAAAGGTGAGCCTTGCTGGCCGTTGCTACGAAGGCGAGGGCGGATAAGGAGAAGAAGAAGAAGGCAGAGCAGGAGAAGCTGGCCGCTCAGGCCGGGGGGTCCGCTAAGGGGCCGGCCCCGGTAGCCTAGGAGCCTTCTCCCGCAAAGAAGGCCAAGAAGCATCACCACCCCCCCCCCACGCCGAGGGCGTCCCGGGATGCAGGGGGCAGTTCGGGCAAAACTATTGATGCCTCGAGGGAGAGGCTTCCCACGCCACGCCCCACCGCCGAGCAGATGGTGGGCCAACAGGGACTGCGGCACTTCGCCCCCGATTAGTCGATCGTGCAGGGGGACAGTCTGCTCGACGGACCTGTGGCGATCGAGTTCGTCACGAAGACCGGCACCGAGCGTGACTACATGGCACTGGCATCGTAGACGGCCGAGCAGGCCTTCATGCGCTGGTCCCAGGTGCATATTTCGGTGAGTTAGTTCAGCACCTTTTCCCCTGGTTTTGAACTTGGTGGAATTTTTCTGATCTTTTCTCCCTCAGACAGGCGATGCTCCACGGTCAGCACTTTTAAAAGTGCTTGAAGAAGGAGATCTACATAGAGAGGAGGAACGCGGAGAAGTACCTTCGCGAGCTGAACAAGGCTACCGACGAGCTGAAGGAGGCTCAGAGCATGGTTGCCGTCCACGAGGCCCAGATAGCCTCGTTTTGCGACATCCATAAGGCGGACATGGATCGTCTCAAGGAGAGGATCGAGGAGGAGGCGAAGAAGGGGCGGAAGGCCCTGAAGAGGATGGAGGCGGCCTCGGCGGAAGCCCTGATTATAGCGCAGGACGAGGCGTATGATCAGGCCAAGGCGCACTTCAAGCAGATCTACCCAGAGCAGAGCGTGGACCACCTCTACTATGGTTGGCAGGCGAACCTTCCGCCGACCCCGCGTGGCGACGAAACGGGGGGCATCCAGGCCAAAGATGAGGTGCCACTCCCCTCAAGAATAGACTAGTTCTTTCTTTTTGTTTTTGATGTAAATGTCTCGAGCGGACTGGCCACCGCGGCTTTTGAATCAACTTTTTGAAAGAAACGAAATATACTTTTTTGGGCCGAGGCTTTGTGACTTGTGCATTTTTCTCGCTTTCCTTGTGATTGTTTGTTTTTTCTTGTCCTTGGATAGATGCACGAGACCTTTGGAGTCGGCCCGGTTTCTGCCGAGGTATCCTGGGTCCGAGCAAGGAAGGAGGCCATGGAAGTGGCTCTGGCTTGCCAGCGAAAACAGGCTCGTGATCGAGTGGTCGCTGTAAATTACTTCACGAATAAGTCCAGGGAGCTCAGTCTGGAGGTGGCTCGTCTGAAGAAAGCTATAGCCGACCGGGACTGGTGGTTAATCGAGACAGACTGGTCCATCTCGGATGCCTCGAGCGGGCGGTCGGCTTCGGAGACTTTCCTTCGCGAGGCTATGGTTGAGAACGAGCTGGAGATCCAAAGGCTGAAGTTGGTGTTGGGCGCGGGTCTGATCGAGGAGGCAAGCAACTCCACACCGGGGCGGTCTCCGACTTTTTTATTTGAAGCAGCCCAGCCAGATGACGCAGGAAGCTCGGTGGCAGGAGTCTCTACCCTGGTCGGTCCGGCTGAGCGTGAGAGGAGCCCCGAAGGAAGCGCTGAGTTTGAGTTTTCAAGCCGAGTGTGAGTGAGCAGCAAGTTGTTCTTTGTATTTGTACCGACTTCATTGAGTTGTAAGCAATGAGTAGTAATAAGAACATTTGATTTTCTGAACTTTGATTGTCTCGGTCGCCGAAGGTGGGTGCTGTGCTTGTTGTGAAGGGTCGCCGCCGAGGTGACTTGATGCAACGGGTGCATATGTTGCATCTTTTCATCTTCGATAAGTCATAAATGGCAACGTTTCGCCCCCCCCCCATGGGCATTTATGGCGACGTTTCGCCTTTCACCGTTTCGCATTTCCAGATGCAATAATTGCACCCCTCGGTAAGCTATATATAATCCCCACTCCCCCCAAGCTGGTTGTTAAGGAGTGAGTGGCTGATCAGTCGGTTGACTTTGGGTGCCTGTCGAGAGCGGGCACCCCGAACATAATCTTTTTCCGAGGTCTCCGGATTGGAGGCACACCAATACCCTCGAACAATTCGGGGTTCGGGCCTTGAGGGTCGGAGGACCTCGGGGGGTTCATTGGTGAGTGGTGGGCCGACCGATCGGTTCGGAGGCTCGGAGAGAACCGAGGTCGGTGGCATTCCTGTCGTCCTTGAACAATTTGGGGTTTTGGGCTCGTAAAGAGCTGTAAACCCCGGGTTGTTGGTGGGCGAGAGGAGGGTCAACGAATGGTCTCGGAGCGAGGAGAGCCGAGGGTCGGTGGCCCTCCTGCCGTCCTCGAACAGTTTGGGGTTTGGGCTTGTGAAAGCAGTAAACCTCGGGTTGTTCACGGGCGAGAGGAGAGTCAAACAACCGACTCGAAGCTCGGGGCGTCTACCGAGGGCTGACGCTCTAAAACTTAATAAAAATTTTGTTGAAACAGAAATGGTTGTAGGTCGTAGCCGAGCGTATTGGTCGAGCGGCTTCGAAGAAAGCCGCGGCCTTGCTCTGGTTTTAACGACGAGACACCATTTGTTCTTGGGGAGATGGTGCGGGCGTGGCAGCGGTCGTTGCCTCGCACACAGGTTGATGGGCTTGAAGAAGCCCAAAACCATGCGAGGTGTAGGTGCCGAGCCTCCTCACCGGGGAGAGCCAGTGACGGGCGTAGCTGAGGGTCGTCACCGAGCGTTAAGGTCGGGGGTGCTCTGAAGAAAGCCTCCGACATGCTCGAGATCGACACCGAGCTCCTGCACTTGTTCTCAGGAGTGACGACGCAGGTGTAGCTAGCGGTGGTCGCCTCGTGCATAGGTTGATGGGTTTGAAGAAGTCCAAACCATGTGAAGGACAAGTACCGAGCCCCCACACCGGGAAGAAAGCTAGTAACGGGCGTAACCGAAGGTCGCTGCCGAGCATTAAGGTCGGGGTACTTTGAAGAAAGCCTCCGCCTTGCTCGAGGTCGATGCCGAACTTCCGCACTTGTTCTCAGGAGAGACGGCACGGGTGTAGCTGGCGGTGGTCGCCTTGCGCATAGGTTGATGGGCTTGAAGAAGTCCAAACCATGCGAGGGACAGGTGCCGAGCCCCCACACCGGGGAGAAAGCTAGTAACGAGCGTAGCCACGGGTCGGTTAAGGTCGGGGTGCTTTGAAGAAAGCCTCCGCCTTGCTCGAGATCGACGCCGAGCTCCCGCATTTGTTCTTAGGAGAGACGGCACGGGTGTAGCTGGCGGTGGTCGCCTCGTGCATAGGTTGATGGGCTTGAAGAAGTCCAAACCATGCGAGGGACAGGTGCCGAGCCCCCACACCGGGGAGAAAGCCAGTAATGGGCGTAGCTGAAGGTTGCCGCCGAGCGTTAAGGTCGGAGTGCCTTGAAGAAAGCCTCTGCCTTGCTCGAGGTCGACGCCGAGCTCCCGCACTTGTTCTCTGGAGAGACGGCACGGGTGTAGCTGGCGGTGGTCGCCTCGTGCATAGGTTGATGGCCTTGAAGAAGTCCAAACCATGCGAGGGACAGGCGCCGAGCCCCCACACCGGGGAGAAAGTCAGTAGCGGGCGTAGCCGAAGGTCACCACCGAGCGTTAAGGTCGGGGTGCTTTGAAGAAAGCCTCCGCCTTGCTCAAGGTCGATGCCGAGCTCCCGCACTTGTTCTCAGGAGAGACGGCACGGGTGTCGCTGGTAGTTGCCGCCTCGTGCTATGGTTGATGGGCTTGAAGAATCCCAAACCATGTGAGGGACAGGTGCCGAGCCCCCACACCGGGGAGAAAGCCAGTAACGAGCGCAACCAAGGGTCATCGCCGAGCGTTAAGGTCAGGGTGCTTTAAAGAAAGCCTCTGCCTTGCTCGAGGTCGACACCGAGCTCCCGCACTTGTTCTCAGGAGAGACGGCACAGGTGTAGCTGGCAGTTGCCGCCTCGTGCTATGGTTGATGGTCTTGAAGAAGCCCAAACCATGCGAGAGACAGGTGCCGAGCCCCCACACCGGGGAGAAAGCCAGTAATGGGCGTAGTCACGGGTTGTCGCCGAGTGTTAAGGTCGGGGTGCTTTGGAGAAAGCCTCCGCCTTGCTCGAGGTCAATGCCGAGCTCCCGCACTTATTCTCCGGAAAGACGGCACGGGTGTAGCTGGCGGTGGTCGCCTCGTGCTATGGTTAATGGGCTTGAAGAAGCCCAAACCATGCGAGGGATAGGTACCGAGCCCCCACACCGGAAAGAAAGTCAGTAACGGGCGTAGCCACGGGTTGTCGCCGAGCGTTAAGGTCGGGGTGCTTTGGAGAAAGCCTCCGCCTTGCTCGAGGTCGACGCCGAGCTCCCGCACTTTTTCTCAGGAGAGACGGCACGGGTGTAGCTGGCGGTGGTCGCCTCGTGCTATGGTTGATGGGCTTGAAGAGGCCCAAACCATGCGAGGGACAGGTGCCGAGCCCCCACACCAGGGAGAAAGCCAGTAACGGGCGTAGCCACGGGTCGTCACCGAGCATTAAGGTCGGGGTGTTTTGGAGAAAGCCTCCGTCTTGCTCGAGGTCGACACCGAGCTCCCGCACTTGTTCTCAGGAGAGACGGCACAGGTGTAGCTGGCGGTGGTCGCCTCGCGCATAGGTTGATGGGCGTGAAGAAGCCCAAACCATGCGAGGGACAGGTGCCGAGCCCCCACACCGGGGAGAAAGCCAGTAACGGGCATAGCCACGGGTCGTTGCCGAGCATTAAGGTCGATGTGCTTTGAAGAAATCCTCCGCCTTGCTCGAGGTCGATGCCGAGCTCCCACACTTGTTCTCAGGAAAGATGTGTAAGAGAAGCTATTCTGGCTCGCGATGCTATCCAAGCACCAAGCCCTAAGCTTGTAAGAAAAGCTTTTCTGGCTCGTGATGTTATCCGAGCGCCGGGCCTCAAGCTTGTAAGAGAAGCTTTTCTGGCTCGAGATGTTATACGAGCGCCGGGCCCCAAGCTTGTAAGAGAAGCTTTTCTGGCTTGCGATGCTATCCGAGCACCGAGCCCCAAGCTTGTAAGAGAAGCTTTTCTGGCTCGCGATGCTATCTGAGCACCGAGCCCTAAGCTTGTAAGAAAAGCTTTTCTAGCTCGCGATGCTATCCGAGCGCCGGGCCTTAAGCTTGTAAGAGAAGCTTTTCTGGCTCGAGATGCTATCCGAGCGTCGGGCCCCAAGCTTGTAAGAGAAGCTTTTCTGGCTCGCTATGCTATCCGAGCGCCGAGCCCCAAGCTTGTAAGAGAAGCTTTTCTGGCTCACGATGCTATCCGAGCGCTGAGCCCTAAGCTTGTAAGAAAAGCTTTTCTGGCTTGCGATGCTATCCGAGTGCCGAGCCTTAAGCTTGTAAGAAAAGCTTTTCTGGCTCGCAATGCTATCCGAGCGCGGGCCCCAAGCTTGTAAGAGAATCTTTTCTGGCTCGCGATGCTATCCGAGCACCGAGCTCGAGACGTTTTTTATTGAGAACAAAATACGAAGGCACAAACTTGTTTTAAGAAAGCTGGCATATTTACATCATACTGGATTTTTTACAAAAAACAGGGCACGACGTGCCGACTACATTCTTGATAATTTACATGATGGAGGCTAATCTCCTCCTAGGAACTTGATGAGGTGCTTCACATTCCAGTGCCTCTTGATGGCCTTGCCCTCTGGGTTGGTCAGGTGGTACGTCCCTGGACGCACGACCTTCGATACTCTGTAAGGGCCCTCCCATCGGGACTAATTTCTGTTTCTAGCCGGGATTGGATACCGCCAGTTTTCGGAGAACGAGGTCTCCGAGTTTGATGTCGGTGGGACGCACCTTCTTATTGTAGAACTTCTCAATCCTTTGTTGGTAGATGCTTCTTCTAATGGCGGACTTCTCCCTGACCTCGTCTATGAGGTCCAGGTTGGCTCGCAGCTGTTTGGAGTTAGCTGCCTCATAGAAAGCCATGATTCAGGGTGAAGGGATTTCGATCTCCAAGGGAATGACTGCCTCCGCACCGAATGTCAAATTGAAAGGTGATTCTCCCGTGGGGATTCTCTTTGTTGTCCGGTGGGCCCAGAGAACGCTTGGCAGCTCGTCGACCCATAACCCTTTAGAAGAGTCATCGAGTCGTTTCTTGATGCCGTCGAGGATTTGGCGGTTCGCGTTCTCGGCCTGACCGTTGGACTGGGGTGGCATACTGAGGAGAAGCGCTGCTGGATCCCGAGGTCTGCGCAGAACTTGCAGAAATGCTTACCCGCAAATTGAGTCCCATTGTCCATGATGAGCACATGCGGAATCTCGAACCAACAGACGATGTGTTTCCAGAAAAACTACTGGGTCTGTCACTCGGTGATCGTTACTAATGGCTCTGCCTCGATCCACTTAGTGAAGTAGTCGATCACCACAATGAGGAACTTTCGTTGGCCCGTTGCTTTTGAAAATGGTCCCTCCAAATCCATCCCCCACATTGCAAAGGGGGTCGGACTTGCCATTGAGCGGAGGTTTGCCTGTGGAGCCCTCTTCACGGGGGAAAACTGTTGACAGGGGCCGCACTTCTTCACTAGGGCGAGGGCGTCTTGCAGCATAGTGGGCCAGTAGTACCCATGATTTAATGCCTTCCGTGCTGGCGAACGACTGCCCATGTGGCAACCGTCGATCCCTTCGTGCAGTTCCTTGAGGGCATACTTAGCGTCGTCTGGGGTTAGGCAGCAAAGGTAGGGTCTACCATCCGTTGTTGTATAGGACCTTTTGAAGAGGGTGGCATTGATGACCGTGAATCTTTCAGATCGGACCCTGATCCGCCTCGCTTCAGCCCGGTCTTCGGGGAGCTCTCCCACGACCAGGAATTTCTTGATAAGAGTGGTCCAGTCGTCGGGAGGAGCTCCGTCCTCAATGCATGGGCTAGGCGCTCGACCTTCGGCATTGACCACTGAAGCCTGGTCTATTGCCTCCCTCAACCAATAAGTAGCCTCGGTGGCATTCGGGCACAACGTCACTAACATCGACCTCAAGGCATCCCTTGCTAAGAAGCCTCCTCGGGACTACTCAGAACTCCTGCTTAGGAGTGAGAAGTTCATCCGAGTGGAAGAGGCTCTCAACCCTCTTACTCTTGAGGAATCGTCTTTCGAGAACAAACGGAAGAATATGAGCGAAGAAAGGTCCCAGAAATTCCAGAGGGACGACAATAGCCAATGCCGCCCAACTTCTCGTTTTGATAAGTTTACCCCCCTCAATGCTAGTATATCAACAGTTCTTATGGAGGTGGATAAGGAAGGACTACTCCGCGCTCCCCTAGAATGAATACCCCTGGCAAGAAAAGAAACTGGGATAAGTGGTGTCACTTTCATAGGGACCACAACCACGACACGAATGATTATCGGGCTCTTAAAGAGGAGATTGAAGAACTCATACAGCAGGGACACCAAACCAAGTTCGTCAAAAAAGATGGGGCCGATCTTCCATCTCGAGGAGCCTACGAGCGAACAGAGAGGCCCACTGAGTTCCATGATTCTAAACCTGGGGCCGTCCTCCACCTTATCCATGGAGGTCCAATGGGGGGAGAACCAAACTCCTCCCAAGAGGCCTTCACCCTATCGTAGAAGTAGGTTTTCAGTTTTCAATAAGGTCGATGCTTGTAATACGGCCAAAAGCATGTAATAATGGCTCTCCCTATTGAAGCGGCCACTTAGTTTGTTTCAATAAAAATTAGCTTTTTTCTATTGAAAATTATTGCACTTGCTTCATTTCTACCTCTGAGTCACATCTATGACTCGTTAAACGGTAAGTTCGGAGTCCCGCTTGTCCTACAGGGTTGCTCTCACAACTTACTATGCTTGAAAGACGAGTTTGGTGTCCAACACTTGGTTCGACATTCCTTTAGCCGCTTGCAAACAAGCAAGTGCGGGACAGTTCACCATTCGGAATTGCTTCTACAACTCGTTAACTCTCTCAACAACAAGTTTGGAGTCCGGGGCGACGCTCAACCAGTGCTTGATCAACAGTAATGTCTCTTGATATTCTTGTTTACAATAAGCTAGCAGAGATGGAGGAGTTGAATCTATCAACATAGATTCAAAATAATGATTTGCTTAAAATGGAAACATAAAGCAGTTTGCAAGGATATAGTTTTGGTTTATTTCTCTCATGAATAAATTTGTCACTTGCTTGGTAAAACTTCTGTTGAGTTTAAGACTCTTATATTCATAAGCTTAAAACTTATATTTTGTTCTTGAAGTTTTTTTTCTTTGGTTGATTTTGAAACTATGACAGGTTTCTCTAGTTGGCTAACAACTACTTCACCAAGTGGATCGAGGCAAAACCCCTTGCCACGATCACCGAGCATCAAACTCAAAAATTCTTCTAGAGACACATCATCTGCCGATTCAGGATCCCACAGGTGCTCATCACCGACAATGGGACCCAGTTCGCGGGCAAAAACTTTCGAAAGTTCTGCAAAGACATCGGCGCTCAGCAACGCTTCTCATTGATATGCCACCCTCAATCAAATGGCAAAGCAGAAAATGCGAATCGTCAAATCCTAGACGACCTCAAAAAGCGGCTAGATAATTCGCCAAAAGGGCTATGGGTCGACGAACTGCCCAGCGTACTCTGAGCTCACCGGACAACCAAGAGGATCCCCACGGGCAAATCCCCATTCAACCTCACCTACGGTATCGAGGCTATTATTCCCCTAGAGATCGGCCTCCCTTCGCCCAGGATCATGGCCTTCGACGAAGAGAACAACTCAACGGGCCTCAGAGCAAAGTTGGATCTAATCAACGAGGTCAGGGAGAAATCCACCATCAGAAGAAGCATATACCAACAACGCTTCAAGAAGTTTTACAACAAGTAGGTCTGCCCCTCCGATATTAAGCTTGATGACCTCATGCTCAGGAAGCTAAAGGTATCCGACCCCGGTAAAAAGGGAAAATTGGCCCCTAACTGGGAGGGTCCGTATAAGGTCTCCGGAGTGGTACGTCCAGACACGTACCGACTCACAGACCTGGGGGGTAGGATCATAAAGAGGCCCTGGAACGCAGAGCACCTCATCAAGTTTCTCGAAGGGGACGACTAAACTCCTTGTGTAACCGAAGCTCATGTAATCGGCACCACGTCCCCCCCCCCCCCCAATTTTTTGTGTGTGTAAATAAAAAGTGTAACTGTTTCTTTCTCAAGCTTTCTCAAGCTTTTTGGGCTAAGCGATCGGCAATGACCCCGAACCCAATCCTAACTCTTTTACAGAGCACAGGAGCTCGACATTCGGCATTGACCTCGAGACATACTCAAGCTTTCTCAAGTTTTGTGGGCTAGGTGCTCAGCAATGACCCCGAACCTAACCCTAACTCTTTTACAGAGCGCAGGAGCTCGACATTCGGCATTGACCTCAAGCCATACCCTAGCTTTCTCATGCTTTATTGGCTAGGCGCTCAGCAATGACCTCGAATCCAATCCTAACTCTTTTACAGAGCACAGGAGCTCGACATTCGGCATTGACCTCGAGCCATACCCTAGCTTTCTCAAGCTTTATGGGCTAGGCGCTCGGAAATGACCCCAAACCCAATCCTAACTCTTTTACAGAGCACAGGAGCTTGATATTCGGCATTGACCTTGAGCCATACCCTAGCTTTCTCAAGCTTTATGGGCTAGGCACTCAGCAATGACCCCGAACCCAACCCTAACTCTTTTGTAGAGTGCAGGAGCTCGACATTTGGCATTAACCTCGAGCCATACCCTAGCTTTCTCAAGCTTCATGGACTAGGCACTCGGCAATGACCCCGAACCCAATCCTAACTCTTTTACAGAGCACAGGAGCTCGACCTTCGGCATTGACCTCAAGCCAAACCCTAGCTTTCTCAAGCTTCATGGACTAAGTGCACGGCAATGACCCCGAACCCAATCCTAAATCTTTTACAGAGCACAGGAGCTCGACATTCGGCATTGCCCTCGAGCCATACCCTAGCTTTCTCAAGCTTTATGGGCTAGGCGCTCGGCAATGACTCCGAACCCAACCTTAACTATTTTGTAGAGCGCAGGAGCTTGACATTCGGCATTGACCTAGAGCCATACCCTACCTTTCTCAAGCTTCATGGGCTAGGCGCTCAGCAATGACCCCGAACCCAATCCTAACTCTTTTACAGAGCACAGGAGCTCGACCTTCGGTATTGACCTCGAGCCATACCCTAGCTTTCTCAAGATTCATGGGCTAGGCGCTCGGCAATGACCCCGAACCCAATCCTAAATCTTTTACAGGGCACAGGAGCTCGACATTCGGCATTGCCCTCGAGCCATTCCCTAGCTTTCTCAAGCTTTATGGGCTAGGTGCTCGGCAATGACCCCGAACCCAATCCTAATACTTTTACATAGCACAGGAGCTTGACATTCGGCATTGACCTTGATCCATACCCTAGCTTTCTCAAGCTTCATGGGCTAGGCGCTCGGCGATGACCCCGAACCTAATTCTAACTCTTTTACAGAGCACAGGAGCTCGACCTTCGCCATTGACCTCGAGCCATACCCTAGCTTTCTCAAGCTTCATGGGCTAGGCGCTCGGCAATGACCCCGAAACCAATCCTAAATCTTTTACAGAGCACAGGAGCTCAACATTCGGTATTGCCCTCGAGCCATACCCTAGCTTTCTCAAGATTTATGGGCTAGGCGCTCGGCAATGTTCCCGAACCCAATCCTAACTCTTTTACAGAGCACAGGAGATCGACATTCGACATTAACCTTAAGCCATACCCTAGCTTTCTCAAGCTTCATGGGCTAGGCGCTCGGCAATAACCCCGAACCACCAACTTCCTTACAAGATGGGGCCTGACACTTGACTTGCACTGCGCAGCGTCCTAATCACTTACAAAATAGGAAGGGACGAAAAAGTCAATTTTATTCATCACAAGCACCTTGAATGACCATAGTACAAGGAAAGTTATTACAACGCTTTCGCTAACCTCAACCTAAGTATTTCCCTTGGGGCTTTTTGGCCAATACGGACCATGTTGAGCCCCACCGAGCGGGTACGCCCCTCAACGTGCTCGTCCAGCACCACCGGCATCGCTAATGTAGACATCCTGGCAATGGAGCTCTGCACATCAGCGGGCCTCGCCATCTGCAGATAGAGGATCGGCGAGGAACCCAAAACAGAGGGGCTTCTTCCCCCAGGATGGCCGAACCGAGACCGACCTGTACCTAGCATAACTTTCAACCTCTGAATCTCCAGCACCTTTTCAACCACAACCTCACGAAGAACGAACTCGGAGGTCTATCACCTAGTGGAAGCATCAGATATTGACCAGTTCATCTCGGCACTCCCTCAGTTCAGATCGGCTATAGCCTTCTTCAAGTGTGTCGCCTCTAAGTTGAGCTCCTTGGACTTGTTCATAAAATAGCTTACCGCGGATTCTCGATCGCGGGCCTGCTTGCGATAGCAGATCAAGACACTCTCCTTGAACTCTAGCCTATTCCGAAGTCGTCGGACCTCGGTAGAACTGAGGTCGGCACCCAGGTCTCGTTTATCTGGCAAAAAGGGAGGAAACGACAATTCACTAAAAAAGCTTGCCAAAAACAACAATTCATAGAAGGTCGACCAAAAACACGATTGTATTAATTCAAAATTTAGTTACAAAAGGTGGTGGCCAGTCCGCGTTCGGAAAATACAAAAAGAGAATATTTTAGCTACTGCGGGGAGGGATTTGCACCTCTTCGTCGGTCGTAGCACCTCCTGCAACCCTCTCCAAGTGGGGGTCTTTCAGAGCCTCGTCTCCCTTGCCCCTAGGGGTCGGCGGATGCACGGGGGGCTCCTACCCGTAGTGGAGATGGTCGATCTTCAACCCGGGGTAAAGGAGCAGAACATGCTCCTTCGCCCTATCGTACGCCTCATCTTGGGTGCTAATCACCTCTTCCGAAGCTGCCATCGCCAGCTCGTCGTACTCCGCTGCCGCCTTTTCCCGAGCCGCAGCCAATTCGCGGAGATGCTGGTCCTATTGGGAGACGAGGTCGGCTTGGAAGGCCTGCGCCTTCTCCTGAGCATTCGTCAGCTTGACCTTCAAATCCTTCGCTTCACGAAGGTACCGATTGGCGTTTCGCTTCTCGGTATGGACCTCCTTCTCCAAACACCTCTTCATCTGCATCCCGATCATCAGCGCCTGGTCGAGATAGGCAGGGTCAGAAAAGAATACTCAGCACAAAAGGCAAACAGACGACACTTACCACTACTTGAGCTTGAGCCCACTTCATGTAGTTCGTCTCCGTAGTCTCGGTCGCCAGGTTGATCCGGTCGCAGGCCGTAGGGAGCTTATCCGCCACCTCTATCGAGATCAGGCCCTCAGCCAGCGAATCTCCCTCCTTGACTGCCCAGTCCGGGGCGAACGGCCTCAGGCCCCCCTTGCCCACCATCCGTCGGGCATCGGGACGGACAGCCGGGGTGGGGGGGGACTTCAGGACCTTGGTAACTTTTCGGCTACTTGAGCTGGGCCCCGACTCTTTCGCCTCTCGGAATGAGTGGATTTTCTTCGACTTCTTTGAGGGCGGCTCCGAAGAGACCTTCGCCGCCCCCTGTACTGGTCAGACCGCCGATACTGCCTTCTCAGCCCTCTTCTTTTGAGCCAGCACTAGCAGGGCCTTCCTCACCTCGAGGTTCGCCGGGTCCATCGCTGCAGAGAAAAAGAAAATGTTAATACGAAAGTAGAAAATTAGGCAAAGATGAAACAAAAACGTACAGGGGTCGACTGGGCTCAGTCCAGCTTGGGCTAGGTGTATCTCAGTCATGCGCGGCCAACCGATGCTGTCCCCCGCCACAATTTTGTCCACATCATCCCACTCCGCCTCTATTTAGTCCCTCCGCCTCGGGGGTTTGTGGTTTGGCTTGTAGAAATTCCAAGCTGTAGGAATTTCCCAAGGCACCTCACTCCTGACTACGAAGTACTTCTCCTTCCACCCTTTATGGAATCTGAATGACCATGCATTACCCTCTTGTGAGGGTGTGGCGACATGTAGAATATATCCTCCATATCTCCGAGCGAGCTCACCCCTAAGATAGCATGAAAGTACTTCAGCTTCAGCAGAACACTCTTCTACTGGCACTTTAGAATGAAGTAGATCAGATGCTTTCACAAATTGGGGCCGTATTGCATCGGGTACAGGTCTCCCCACCTCAGCACCCTCTTGATGAACGAGTGCAGTGACAACCTTAGTCCCAAGACGAAAGCATCCTTGGGAAACATGCAGAAGTCAGGGGCCAACTCGGTGGTGGGACGGAGACCGGGACTCGACAGGATCAATTCGTATTCCCGAGGGATGAAGTAACCGGCCCTTATTATGGGCAGGAAATCGGCCTTCAACACGCACTGGATGTTTTCCATCTTTATCTGGGGCCGGCCAGATGAAGGCACCTCCACGTTGAATTGGATAAGATTCTCCATATCGTCGGGTACATTCGGATTGACCAGGGGTTCCTGAAATGGGGGACGTCAAGTCCCTGTTTTGGGCCGAACTCATCCTGCGTGCTCGGACTATGCAAACGCCACTTCCTCTTCTTCCTACGGACACAAGGCTTCCTTGGCGGAGATGGTGTCGACAGAGGGGGGAGAGGGGAGAGAACCCCTCCTTCCTCGCCTCCTTCCTCATCTCTCTCTCCCTCGGTTCCTCCCTCACGCCCCCCCCCCCCCCCCCCCCCCGCTCAACCCCTTCATCAACCTCTTCCTCAACCTCCTCGCCCGATGACTCTACAACCTCCTCATCCGATGACTCTACCACCTCCGGCTCGTGACTTCGTAGGGGGACCACGTTCAGTTGTTGATCATCCGTATCCCAGGATGTGTAATCCGACTGTCCCTTCACTTCCAAAGTTTGGTCATCCAGGTCCCATGATGTTGAGTCCGACTCACGATCCCCCTCACCCTGATCGGAAGAGCTCGCTTCAAAACCAGACTGAGAGCGCGACATTACGAAATAAAATACTAACCTAAATACCATAAGCAGAGAGATCACCGTAAAAGTCGTTGCCGACAACTTAGAGAGAGAAGCTCCTGTTTTTAGAGAGAAAATGCAAAGTAAAGAAATAAGGGAGGGGTGGGGGATTTATAGAGTAAAAACGATGCCTCAAATTTCGCGTAAAAATCCTCACCGTCCAATCTTGATCATCAAGATCTAACAGCCACTAGGATTTCAAACGCCTCGATTTCCACGCCCATGACGTCAGCATCACGTGCAAAATTCTAGTTTTTACCCCCTGCTTTCACAATAAGCATGGGGGTTCGGAGCTCGCTTCGGTTTTCGCCTCGGTTTTTACCACCCCATAGTTTTTACAGCAAGCAGGGGGGCTCGACGCTCGGCCATGACCTCGAGCCATCCCCTAGCTTTTACAGCAAACTTAGGGGCTCGACGGTCGGTAGCGATTCCAAGCCACTCCCTAGCTTTTACAGCAAGCTGGGGGTCTCGATGCTCGGCATTGACCTCGACCCATCCCCTAGCTTTTACAGAAACCTTGGGGGCTCGACAGTCGGTAACGATTCCGAGCCACCCCCTAGCTTTTACAGCAAGCTAGGGGTCTCGATGCTCGGCAGTGACCTCGAGCCATCCCCTAGCTTTTACAGAAACCTTGGGGGCTCGACGCTCGATAGGGATTCCGAGCCACCCCCTAGCTTTTACAAACAAGCCTGGAGCTCGACGCTCGACAGTGATCTCGAGCCACCCCAGAGCTTTTGCAGCAAGCTTGGAGGCTCGACGCTTGGTAGGGATTCCGAGCCACCCCAGAGCTTTTACAGCAAGTAGGGGGGCTCGATGCTCGGCAATGACCTCGAGCCATCCCCTAGCTTTTACAGCAAGCTTGGGGGCTCGATGGTCGGTAGCGATTCCGAGCCACCCCCTAGCTCTTACACCAAGCTGGGAGGCTCGACGCTCGGCCATGACCTTGAGCCATTCCCTAGCTTTTACGGCAACCTTGGGGGCTCGACGCTCGGTAGGGATTCCGAGCTACCCCCTAGCTTTTACAAAACAAGCTTAGAGCTCGACGCTCGGCAGTGACCTCAAGCCACCTCAAAGCTTTTGCAGCAAGCTTGGGGGATCGACGCTCGATAGGGATTCCGAGCCACCCCTGAGCTTTTACAGCAAGCACTGGGGCTCGACGCTCGGCAATGACCTCAAGCCATCCCCTAGCTTTTACAGCAAGCTTGAGGGCTCGATGGTCGGTAGCGATTCCGAGCCACCCCCTAGCTTTCTCAGCAAGCAAGGGGGCTCGACGCTCGGTAGTGACCTCGAGCCACCCCAAAGCTTTTGCAGCAAGCTTGGGGTTCGACGGTCGATAATGACCTCGAGCCACCCCCTAACTTTCTACGAGCTTCGGGGCTCGACACTCGGCAATAAGCCTCGGCATCCGAGCACATAGGGGCCCGGCACTCGACCTTCGAAGTACCATTTATAAACCTCGAGCCATATTCTTGGCTCCCTTAGACTCTATTCGGTGCTCGACGTTCGGCTCCTGACCATCGATCCCCAACCCTCAACGCCTCTTCCTTCAGAGGATCTCCTTCGTCCTACCCCACTTACCACTCCAAGAAGCTACGAGTCATACTCTCCGAACACACCACTCCACCCTTCCAACGGGGGTAGACTATTCCTACACGGCTGGCTTATGCCGCCCTCCAGGAGTGGGGGACTCCTGATATGGGGTAAGTGATGTGGCCCAATCTGGACCACCAGATCTCCTAGACTTCGCTCCCCTATGATCATCTAGTCAAACGAGTCAAACGGGATTCAGCCCATTCAGGCCCACAGGCGAACGGGTCCAACCCGGTCCGTTAGGGTCTCAAACCCGTTTACCCCTACCTATAAATACCAGATCCCCTCCTCACTTTTGGAGGTAATCAAACTTTTCTCCACCTGAACCCTAGCTACTATTGCTTTCTCAGTGACTGACTAGATCGTCGGATGGCATGTCGTCGGGACTTCTCCCGATATTTCTAGGCAGTGTGCAGGTGCAGAAGACCGAGCCGAGCATCAAAGATCCGAGCCGAGCATCAAAGATCTGAGCCGAGCTACTGGATCCGAGCCGAGCACCCGGCCTCTACCTCTCTGCTGCTACTCCCGAGCCGGTCCTACTCACTGACGCCAGTACCACAGTTTCCTCTTCACAAATTACAAGAACTGACACCTGTTGCCCCCACACCCCAAAAACAAACAGCATCAATAAACATTATGGCAGATGAATAAAAGATGCATTGCAAACCTAACCCAAACTTGAAAGGTAGATGATGGAAAGATCACCCACTTAGTAACACCGCTGTCTACTGCAAATCGAATGTCACTCAGACTGGCTGTCCAAGCATTAGCACTGTCACAACTACCCATGACCCGGACCCAAATCAGACCCGACATTGGATCTGAACAGACCCGATTCTAAATGGGTAATTTGGGACCCGATCAGAGGACCCAATTGTAAATCAATAACTCGATTTTTTGTATATTAGGATATGATAGTTGTATGTGTTTAAAAATAAGTGTAGTTTTTATAGAAAATAAAGTTTAATATGTTTATATAACTTAATAGAGACTCCCAATTTGCATCTCATACTTTTTATATTGTAAAATCAACTTAGCTACATTAATTTACACATTAATTAATTTTACTTTCACTTTCTTTATATAACTAATTCATGTGATCCTCTAGAGAGAAAAAATAAGTTATGAATTTGAATATTGAAATCTTTAGTAAACACTGAAAAATAAAATTACTGTTGTGTATTGACCCGTTGGGTATCTCGGAACCGATCGAACTCGAACCGGACCAGAAAAAATGAATAGACCCGGAATTGGACCCTAACTCGTTCCCATAAGGTAGTGTCTGGGTATCTCACTACCTGATCCGATAACAGTGCTATCAAGCAGTGAGTGAAGGAAGAAAATCAAAGAGAAGCATGAAGAAGGAAACAAGACAGTTTTTTTTTATAAAAAAATATTTTTTATTTTTTAAAATTTAAGAAAATGTAAAGTATGGCCACATGTTTCATTAAAGAGATAATAACGAAACAAGAACCCTGCTGGCTGGGAATACAAGAAATTAGTACAGAAATAAAAACAAAAACCTCCAACATCCCTAGGAGGGTGGGATTATTAGATATAGAAGAAACAACATGCCATAAAAAGAAGTAGCCCATCAACACCCCTGGGAGATAGGTGTAATCCATGATGGGGCCGGTTCTGACCTCGTCGTAGAGATCACAATGTACCAAGCCAGTCAGGCGTACCAAGAGGACGCATGACCTCGATCCATACGGACTTGCTTCTAGGACATTCTAGAAGTAGGTATTCCCTTGTTTCCACAGGCGTGTTACAAAATTCACATTTTGTATCAATAGATGGTTGTCGTTTAGTCAGGGCTTTTGCGTGTGAGAAAAGCGTTATTACGCACCAACCAAGTGAACACTCACTTTAAGGGGCGCTTTACTTTTCAAGTGACAGTCGACCATGGTGGCCTACAACATTTGAAATGGATTCTAAAGTCAGCGGACTGAAAAGAATCCTTTCTTTTCCAATACCCAAGCTCTTCTATCCTATCCCACTCCACAAGTGGCGCTACATAGGTCCTCCAAAAGACACGAGACATTTTTTTTAAGAAGCAGACCTTCCTATTTTGTAGTTTTATTTCCTGAACATGATGTCGGTCTATAAATTATGAATTTTTTGAGGTACTAGGCCACTTTTTGAAACTATTTGTGATTTTAGGTCAGTTCACAAACTATTAGCACTTTTGGCTAGCCAGTGCCACGTCAGCAGCGGTCGCTATTAGAAATAGCGGCCTCTTCATAACGACTTCCCACACTTGTCAGCTTATAGAGAGAATATTGTATAATAGACACGACTTGGTGTAACCGATGTCGTTATTTTCAATAGCGGCCTCGTATAACTAAGGTCGCTATTCCCAATAGCGACCGCAGGTTGGCCCAATCGCATTTAGGCCCACCTGAGGTCGCTATTGGGAATAGCGACCTTAGTTAGACGAGGCCGCTATTGACAATAGCGACCTCAGTTACACCAAGTGATTTGCAATTATACAATACCCTCTGTAATCTGTCAAATGTGGGAGTACAATGTGTTGGTCGCTATGAAGAAACCGCTATTCCCAATAGCGGCCGCTGCTGACGTAGCACTGGCTAGCCAAAAATGCTAATACTTTGGGAAGTAGCCTAAAATCGCAAATAGTTTCAAAAGGTGGTCTAGTACTGCAAAAAATTCATAAATTATTTTACTACTGCAAACTAGTCTGATGACTGCTTTATGTAAAGTATTCTTAGCCTATTTTGTCACTTGAAATTAATTTGGGATGAGTTAGCATTGTATAATCCTTCATTTAATATAAGTGAAGATGTACAACAATAGTCATCTTGTCTCTCCTCAATCAAAAGTGAGGGACACATTTTTCTTTAATCCAAATTAATATATCCCAAGATTAAAATTAGGTAACTGTCCTTACTTTGCGTAGTAGCTTAATATATTTTGAGGTAGGTTTTAACCAACCCTTTTCTGGTCAGAAAAGAAAGGGGGGTGATGGAAGGCTCACTTGGTAACACATAAACCTTTTTCGGGGAGAAATATCATATGCCCTGTTGGGCATAGAAAATTCTATGACAAAAATCCAGAGCATTTGATTGGATTGCAATAACTGTGGTTTCAGCCAGGGTCAGTACTTGTTACGATCCCCATCGATGGATCGTCGTAATGACTAACGGTGTCGATGATGGCATCCACGAATCAATCAACAAGGAAGAAACAGAGCAAGAAAGAAGAAGAAAAAGAAGCAAAAGAAGCAAATGAAGAAGAAGTTAGTTTAAGGTAATAGAAGCTTAATTCATATATTCATTCATAATCTAGAAACAAAATTACAGTAGGTTATTAATAGAGAGCTACCTAAGCCCGTGCACCACCCGTAAAACTAATAAAATGACTTTATTACAAAACTGACTATTAATTTGGCAAATAAACCCAACAAGGAAAGAAGATACTAGAGGAACTGATACGCAAATATCCAGATACAGTTTTTAGAACTGAATCAATCCTTCCTCCTTAATTTGACCTTGTCCTTAAGGGCAATGTGACGATTTTCTTCAACATCAAGAGACCCATTCAAAACATCTCCAAATACGCAACCATGCATCTTCCTCCTGGATCAAAGATGAAGTGCTGATACTCCCCATAATTTTGAAGACCCATTCCCACATAGGGATAAAACTGTGGCTTGTACGTAGCAAATTTTTCTCCAATCTCTGTGTTATGATCAGAGACTGTTGATAACTCGAGCAGAAGAACGCTTCCATGAGGATTCCACTTTAGATCGGATTTTGCAAACTTAGGCTTGGAGGGTTCAGTTGCAGGCAGGGAGTCTCCTTTGTATCTCCAATGGGCAGTGAACCCAAACTCAGCTTGAAGATGCACCTCTTTAGCTCGGACCTGAACTTTTAAAGGAAGCGTATCTTCACCCACAACAGTGTGAAGAGACTGATACCCATTAAATTTGGGATTGATTATGTAGTCCTTGAGTATACCAAGAAGTTTATTGAGATTGCTTATACAATCATGAATTCTTGCTTCAGTAGCATCTGATTGCACTGGAAAAGAATGTCCTTTAGCGCCACTTATGTCTTCTGCACATACGACAGTGGAATTTGCATTGTTTTTGTCACTAGAGTAATTAAGGCACTAGTGCTACGCCCTAGCCCTCCAGTAGGATGCAAGCCAAAAGGTGGAGGTTCTTGCCGATAAAGTGATGATAACCCAGGACGTTGGATTTGTGAATCAAATAAACTCTTGCACTCATGAAACAGAGAATCCATATCCCATGTAAATGGAGTATATTCAATGCTTAGAGTAGACTATTGTGCAGAATGTATCAACGCTTGAGCTTTGTCATTCCAAGTTTCTGTCATGTTCCAATACTTGAGTAGGTGAAGCCGTATTAAGATTTTTGTCAAATAAGGGCAACACACTATGATCAACCAAAAACTCTTGCAAATGCCAGGCCACAACTTCAAGTGCTTTGAGGACCTTTGAAGATTCACCTGAATGTCCACTACTCTTTCTTCAGTGACATTGGCATAATATGGCAATTCATCTCCAGTGACAACTCGTATTTGAGTACCAGTGCTGTCCCGAATCAATTTAATTGAAGATCCTTGCTTTCCAATCAAATTTATAGCCTGAAAAGACGATGGACCTTGGGTTGCACCATCATCCCCAATACCAGAGATACCATTTAACACTTTTAAAAACTCTTATTACTGCATCTAATGCTGGTGATATTTCTGCTTGTGGTTCTTCTTTTCCATAAATAACTTGTATAAGAGCATTTCTAGCAACATCCATGTCTCCGCTGACCAGGATCATCTAATCATCATCAGAAAAATCCACAAATATGAACATTATCATTGTTTTATATTTTCTAACAAGATCTTGAACTATTGAGTGGTAAGGCTTGAAATCATCAGCCTCTGCAAAATTAAAAACCTGAGTTTTCATAGAGCTTGAGTAGACTCAGGCAGAATTAAGTTCCGCCAAGGCAGTGACTAAAGGAAACTTGTCATATTCTATAAATTCCTAGATTTTCTTCTCTTCATGAATTTTTCTATCAGTGTTCTTTGGCAGCTTGTGACACTAACACCAACATCTTGCAGAGCTTGAGTGGCTTCAAGTCATCATTCTCCTCTTCTTGCTCTTGCATTTCTTCTCTGTTATCTGGAGTAGAAGAATAACTATTAGATACCTCCTGCTCATATATGGATGAACTTGGAGCATAACTCTTCTGTGGGGAAGCAGTAATACCATTAGTAGTTGTAGTAATAGTTTCATCTCCAGCATTGTAACCTGCACCATAAGAAGATGACCCAGAACTGAAGGATAAGGAACCATGCAAATGATTTACTTGTTTCAGTGGATCCGTCACATTAACTGGCAGCTGTTGATTGCTTGATTGTAGGAAAGGTGATGGCTATTGTTCATCCATTCTACCAACGGAAGTACCATGAGGTTGCACATGGTGGTTCTCTGGCCCAGTTTCAGCAGATGCCATATCGTATAGGGGATTGTGAGAGGGCAAAGAGCGACTCATAGCCTTTTCTTGGAGGTACTCTCTATAATGAAGTGGTGTAGGATATCGTCTAGCTTTCTCTTGGCAATATTCCATATAATAAGGAGGGAGAGGTTGTTTCCTGGCTTTCTCTTGGAGACTCTTCAGATACTGATCCACCCTTTCTTTTGGTCGGTGAGCATGAGTGATTGGAGGTGATGGAACTGAAGAAACATATTTGATTGAATACTTGATGGGCGAGGTAGTGGTTGCATTGATTGTGCTTGAACAGTATGCAACAGGAGCTGTGCTTGTGACTGCATGTGGGGTTGCATATAAGACTAAGGTTGCGGGTGTGGAGGAGGAGCAACCTACGCCTGAGGTGTGTGATACTGTTGATAGCACGGCTGATATTGTAGTTGCGGCTACAAGTCCGTTTGGGAATTTTGTCGAACACTTAGTGGGCTGCTAGATTCTGCGGAAAAACCAACAAGGAATGAAGAGGTGAAGGTGGTGGTAGCGAAGGGGAACGAAGGGGATGAAGAGGGAGATTGAGTTGTCAAATTGCAAGACGAGTGCAAGTCAACCAAAGTCAGAGTCGATGATGACTTTTTTGCAGGTTTGGGGGTAATGGGAAGTGGTGATTGTCGACGAGAGGTGGAAGATGGAAAGGAGGGATTGGAGGTAGGAAGAGAAGATGGAGAGGAAGGATTGGAGGTAGGAGGAGAGGTTAGAGGGGTTGTAGTGGACGGAGTCATAGAAGACAAGGACGGAATCTTCTCGCAGTTCGGTTCGGAATATGAAGTTTCCATTGATGGCAGAGGTGAAGAGATTGCTCTGATACCATTGCGTATCATTGCTACGATCCCCATCGATGGATCGTTGTAACGACTAATGGTGTCAATGATGACATCCATGAATCAATCAACAAGGAAGAAAACAGAGTACGGAAGAAGAAGGAGGAAGTTTAAGGAGATACAAGCTTAACTCATATATTCATTCATAATCTGGAAAAGAAATTACAATATGGAATTAATAGAAAACTACCTAAGCCCGTTCACCACCCGTAAAACTAGTAAAATAATTTTATTACAAAACAACTACTAATTTTGCAAACAAACCCAACAAGGAAAGAAGATACTAGAGGGACTGATACGCAAATATTCAGATACAATTTTTATAACTATATCAGTAATCTTGACCTAGAACCATAATCACAACAGGTTAATCTCTATTAAAGATTAATCAATTATGACTTGACAATTGACATGATCGAAGTTTGATAACTGAATTACTTTGCTACTTAGTTTACTGATCTTGTCACATGAAAACTAACATCAATCTTACCAATTTATGAAGATGCCATCGAACTAATTATTCAATAAAAAACTCAACCATATTTCAGTGAACTCTTTCAAATTCTCAAATCTTAAGCTGCAATACTATTAAATTAAATCAGTACAATAACAACTTTATTTCGAATAACAGGTCCTGTGTCTGATATTTTCATGGATGCCTGGATACTCCCATCACTTCTTTAAAGATGCTTTCGTTGTTTCTTGATACCTTCTTGGAAGAAGTTAACAAATACACATGCAATTGAAGGCCTTGGACTAAGCAGAGTTACTCAAAACCCATTCCACCAATGTTGACACCCCGAACCCTGTCGCTGCTCGCTTCTTCTCGCTCCAGACAGGGCCCGCCATGTCGATGTGCAACCACTGGACCTTCTCGTCGACAAACTGCAGATAAAAGAACCATTCTTTTAGTTTTTTGCAAGCTACTGTTGATACTTGATGCATAACCACAAAAAAAAATCTAAGCCATTCATCATAACAGACCATCTGCTTAGTCGATTTTTTATCTGATAATATTATTATAACACTGTGTCATGCAAATGGTTTATAATGCAAACTTGATAGGAAATCTTGAAAGTTAATTTGTTTGAAACATTAGAATTGGTTAAGAGAGGGGAGCTAAAGTTTGATGTCGTTCGGAAATTGGCCATTGGTGTTTTTATGAATTACTGGAGTTGGAATGTCCGTGGAATGAATGACTTTGTGAAAAGGAGAATGGTACTGAATGTGAAACAATCTAAGCCATGCTTTATAGGTTTCCTGAAAACTAAAATCTCCAATCCTAAGTCCGCCTGTTTCTGAAAACTAGAAGGGGGTGAAATTTTGAGTGGAATCGCAAATACTTAGCGGGACAATCAGGGGGTATACTTATAGGAGTATATTTGGATAGTTTTGATATTTTAAATAGACAAATAGGTGAGTAATCGATCTCATCTCAGTAGAGGTTCCAGATAAGATGACTGATCAAAATCAGTTGGTGGCGCTTGTGTATCACCCTAATGACAAATAAACGAGAGGAATTTTTGGAGGAATGAGAAGTATATTCATGACACCATGGATTATCGTGGGGGACTTTAATGTAAACCGGTTTGTGGATGAACATACAGGAAGAGAAGCTATGGGGGTAGTCTCGGAGGAAACTTGAATATGTCGGGTATTAAATTGAACCGAAAACCCATATTAATGCCAACCGAAACCAAGTGAACAAATTTATTATTCTATCTATCTTCCTTAGTCTTAATCTTTTAAGTTTGACTTACTCATTTTTCTTCCTTGATATTTTTATCCTTCTTACTTTCAAGCGCTTTTACGTTACTCATTTATTTAGCTATTACTTTTACGTATTACATTAAGTTTAAATTACTACGTATTAAGTTATTATTACTACTACTATTTTCTTTCATTATTTCTATTATATTATAAAATTCGATTTTTGCATATTTACTTTCATTTTATATATGTTCAGTTTCAGTTGTTCAGCCAAAAAGAAAACTATTCCAAAAAACCAACCAAAAACCAAAATTTAAAAGGAAATATACTTTTTACCAGTACAATACACATAAATAAATATTGGGGAGGTGATCCCTTAAGGCCCTACCTCACCCTTTATTTTGAGGCTTCATATGTAAAGCCGTCAATACAAACCTCCCCATGAAAAATCCAAACCGTCCATCTTGTTCTACATGCCTTGGTCCAAGGATGTAAAATCAAGTTATTTGAAGTTCATTTGGTTAATGTTTTACAATGTGACAAAATTGTATGGCTAAAAATTCTTTATTTTTCTAATGACATGATGGATGGGCAAATAAATGTCAAATAACTTGATTTTACACAATTACGCTATCTTAGGCATGTAGGACAAGATGAACGGTTCGAATTTTTCATAGGAGGTTCGTACCATGAAGGGCCTCCAAATAAGAGGTGAGGTAGGACTTTCGGGGATCACCTTAAAATAAAAGGTGAGGTAGGACCTTCGGGGATCACCTTCCAATACATATATATGCACTTTTATTAGTACAGTCTTCAAGAGAGGTTGGAGCTCTCCCTAAGGTGGGAGAACTTACCATCGTGGGGCCTTTCTATGAACGATCCGAACCGTTCATCTTGTTCTAAATACTTAACATAGTATAAGCAAGAAAGATCAAGTCATTTGAACTATATTTGCCCTTGCATCATGTCATTATAAAAAATAAAGATATTTCACCCATACAATTTCGTAATGTTTTATTTACAAAGGCAAACGGAGTACAAAAGACTTGATTCCACATTCTTAAGACTAGTTTAAGTATTTCTAACAAAATGTACGGTTCGGATGGATAATAGGATGTCTCCATGATTAAGGAGAGCCATAGGCTCTCCCACCTTATCGGTACCACCGACCTTTCTTGATGATTTCATATAGAAATTTCTTCCTTTGTCACTTGACCTCCTCTATCCTTATATAATAACGTGTATATTAATATAACTTATTTGTAATGAAACATTATCTGATTTTTTAAAATTATTTTTTAATAGAATGAATTAGGAAGAGAACAACAAAGACGCGATATATGCCTAGGTATAAAGATTTAAATTCGCTTCAATACGTAGAATCAAAGTTATAGATAAGTCAAGATAAAAAAATAGAATAAATTAGTTGAATAGTTTAATATAAACAACATCTTATTAAAATACATGAGAAATGCAAGGCAATTAAGATGCATTAAACCTTAAAATTTATTCAAATTCAAGAAAATTGTCGTGTTGATCCCATTGAACATTGCCAGGGAACTATTTCCAAATAATAGGCGCCATTTTAAAAATGTCTCCTACATTTTTATAAGAAACTTGTCTCAAACACCTCTTCAATAATGAATTTTTATAGGCCATCTTAACAAAATGCCAATTACTGGACACATCATGTATGTATTACTAACTCTAATGAAAAGTCAATATAACCAAAAACCAACTGTAACATAGAGGGATGACTAAGGCCAGAAAAAATAAATAATGATGATTAATAGAAATTACAACTACGATAATATAATAAGAGGAAAGGGATCTTCATACTTACAGAGAAAATTTTACTCATAGGAAGTAGTTGTACTGGTACACACCCGATGGGTCTATATGGGACTTTATATAGACGATTCACACCTTCCATCATGTTTCTTATGTTTTAATATGGTTTGTGTACAAAAAAATGAATTCTTTTGGATGCTTCTTATCCACGCACAGCATCGTGCCAATATGTTATATTATTGAAAAACAACACATTCGCAGCTACTCGAAACATGATCAAATGATTTTTTTTATACCCACACATTATGACATGCAAATCGATGTCAACGATGCGGATCACACATAATGGGTCCCCCTTAATGATTCTAATCACTCTGAGTAAATCACCTCTTACAAGTATGAGGTTCCCTTTACTCATATAATTAAGACAAATGGACTTCGGATTATTATGGTATGAGAAATTTGGGCTAGTTAAGATAAAAGAATAACATAACTTATCCTTAAGTTATGAAAAAGGAAATTAGGTTACGCGGGAGATTTAAGGTATTTAGAGAATGTTAGGATCAGTTATAACAGAAATAAGGTATTCTGAGAATGTTAGGATCAATTATAACAGAGATAATAGGCCAAAAGTTTCAATTTGGAACATGAATAAAATTAAACATCAGGTGGGATGAGGGTTTCAAGGGGCTTAGATGGAGAACAAATAAACACAGGGGGGATAAGAGGAAGAGTTCCACCAACACTTTAGAATGGCTCTCATATCTGTGTTGTACACATTTCAGACACAGGTCCAGTTCTCGTCTACGTTCCACCTACTCCTCAGAATGGGTCTCGTGTCTGTGTCATACACATATCCGACACCAACACATGTTTGATGTATATCGAACACCGAAGTAGTACATCTGACCCGTGTCAGGAACACCGAACTTGTTTTACCCTTGCATTATCTTTGGTAGTGTGAGATATGGTGGTGACAGAGAGGCATAAAAGAGTGATACAGAAGGTGGTAACTGGTGGTTAGGAAATGAAAGGAATAACTCTGGATCAGAGATAGAGTAAAGATCCTTAACAATGAAAACTGGATATTATTCCAAACATTCAGTCAACTTAATAGCACTACATATTAATGCATAATAATTCATAAGATGTAGTTATCGTAATTGGATGTAAATCTAATGATCCATACTCACCATCGGATCAGCGTTCAATAATTTTTTTATAGCTAATAGCTTATGTGAACAAATTTAATAAAAAACAAACTTTATACATATGCTTGTGTCCCCATACTGCTATGTTGATGTGCCTGAATTGTATATAGTGATTATGTGTTGTGTTAAGTGTCATGGAACATTGGTTCTAAATAAGGTTTGGCTTGAAGGAAACAACCGAAGGAGAATATAAAGATCAAGATATGGACAGAGGTAAAGTCTGTGACCTCTTGTTGATAGGTTTTTTTGAGACATTTGTGTTCCATTGGCGCATACTCATAGTTTATTTTAAATTATATGGGTTTTTAGATTAGTTATAGTCATACTCCACATTTATCATCAGCTTAAGAACACCAGATTTGTGTCTCAAGCGAATCGATAAAAAAAGGTTTAACAATTCATGCAAGTTATGCACGTGTACATGAGAACATACTACGAATAGAATAATATGTAAAAGGAAGTTGTTTTAGATAGCTAATCCAAAGCCTGAAGGTTTAGTGAACCACAAATGAAAGGCTTGTTAGTAGAATTAACTATTAAATATTATATTAAAGAAAGATAAAAGATGTATAGAGCAAGGTTTGAGAACTCGGTGTCAGTTTCGGTCTCGGTCACTCAAAGATTTTTTAGGTTTCATCAAGTTTCGGTACTTTTGGAAACTTTAATTCTGAGTTTTGGATTCGGATTTTGGTGAATTTTCCATGTTATCTAGATAATAAATTACAAAGAAAGCTATCAAGTGGCTCTCATTCAATCTCCCCTAAAATCAATGGCCTAGATTGATTCTCACAAAACATATTTTCCCGCCCAAAATTTCAAACCCCAAAATTAAATTTTTCCCCCCAAAACTAAAAAACTCATTACTTTATTACTATTTTTCTCCTCTTTCTTCAATTTTTCATATTTCTCTCTTTCTCCCCCGCTCCCTCTCCCATTCTTTCTTTATTTACATAGAAATTTAGATTTTAAGATTTCAGGTTTGTAAAATTTTCAGAATTTTTATGCTTTTTTTTATTGCACGTGTTATATTGAAAATAACAAATATCTCTTCAACAGTTAAATTTCATCATTTTCCCCCCTTAAAGTTCTACGAAGCTAGATTTTACACCCTCATTTACAATTATTTTTTAACATATACTAATAGAAACATGGACTTTTATTTACAACTAATTATTGTCGTACTATTCAAACTTGAACTACATAATTGTCGTTTTACTGTTTACAGGGCTTTTCGTATGTTGTATCGTTCCAAAGACGTGCCGTAGGCACGTGCCCACGGGCAAATCTAGTATACATATATATACTATTAAAAAATATATTTCTCTTTCAATTTTATGAACTTTTAGGTGTCAATTGGAAAAAATTACATGAGTTCTTTTTTTAAAAAATCTCTATTATGTGACCTGAGGTTGGGTTGGGTCAGATTGGGTTGGATCCACATCTAATCCAACCCACAACCCAATGCAGCTTTAAAAACATCGAGGAAGTTGGATCAGGTTGGGCTTAAAATGGATCTGACCCATCCCACACCACAACCAATGTATCATAACTAATATCCAGAGTGTACTTCTCACTTCCTGATATTGAAGCGCTCCTTTTCAAGATGCCCTTTCTTTTTCCCCTCACAAAACGTCCTTTCTTCTTCTTCCCCATCTGAACCCATTCTAGGGCATGAAAATGAAGTGGGAAAAATGAAGAAAAGAATAAACTGCAGCGATAGATAAGGAAAAAATAGACGACAAGTACTTTTTCATCCATTCTTCTTCATCTTCTACAGTCGGAAACCCTATAATAAAAAAAAGTTATAGCTTTTTACTAAGTTTTGGCCGAAACCGATCATTTCTCCCTTGTTTCGGACTGGACTCTACCGAAACTGATCCGAGTCGGCGGACACTGATACGAATCGGCCGCAACCTAATACCTTGGTATAAAGGGATTAAAAATATGAACCTGTTTTAGGAAAAGTGCAGCGGTGATAGAACCACCCTGACGGCCTCCTGTGTTCACCATGTCAGCTACACCTGATTTCATTGACTCCCAGTAGCTTTCCTCCAAAGGCAACCGCCAAAACTTTTCACCAGATGCCTCTGCAGCTGTGACAATCTCCTTTGCTAGGTCGTCACTTGGTGTGAAAATCCCTATGAAAATAGAAGGAACACTCCAAGGCATTAGGTCAATGAAATTAAGCAAAAACTACTTAGGAATTGTTTAGTACAGCTGTGAACACATGGTGTTTTTTTTTGAATTTTTTAAAAAGGGCCAAAACCTTTTCTCCAGAAAACTTGAAGCGTCGTTTGTAGAGTGGAGGTAAAAGGAGAAGAAACTCGGGTCTTTAAAAGAAATTTTTTTACCCAACAAACTCTAACTCAAATTTCACGAACTATACTTATTTTAAGTTTATAATGCTTTTGGAGTCCAAAACATCTTCTATGCTTGACAATAATAACATGATTACCGAGGCATTGAAACTTTTTTGAAGTTTTAAAATGTTTGTAATAATCAGCCATAAGGCCCATAACCTAATGCAAGCTGGAGTTGAACTCTAGAAAGTTTGCCAAATGACAATAGGCTTTACCATAGTACAGCACTTACTACTAGGCTATAATTTGAACTATTGTTAAAGAGCCCAAAAGCATTAACCAATTTCAGATCCAAATAGGTATTTGGTAGAAAGCGAAGGGTATTACTGTATATGGTCCAAAAGACTTTCTTAAAACTAGTTAATTTACTTTAGCAACAATTGAAGTTGAGGATTGGCAAGGAGATTTCTTCAAAAGATATTAACCTGCAATTGTAGGCCCCAATGCAACCACACAAGCACCAGTAAGAGTTGCCAGATCAACTATCTGTATACAAGAAATTCAAGAAGTTTGTTAACAAGATTATGGTATAATCCAAAGAAATATTAAAAATGATCAAAATAACGAAGCATCGCACATATCCAAGTATTACATAATGTAACTTTAAGACAGTAACTTGCCTATTTCATTATCACTCTCATAGCAACCTAGTGAAAAAAGAGGGATTATCGCGTTTAGTACTTGCTCCATCACAAGGAACTTTCAAGTTTCACATAATCCTGACTGAAATTTTCCAAATGACTGAAAGCCTTTTTTATTTTATTCTTGAACAAGGTTGTAGCCACAAACTTTTTTCCCCATAAAAGGCGGGATTCAAATTCCCGATTTCTTGCTTACTAGCGAACAGGCTAACCATTAGACCATAGTGGTATTTGCAAACCCTTAATAGTTAGCGGACTATGACTCCTCTTATTTGAACGGCCTATGCAAATGTGAATCACAACAGACTATAGCTTTCCCTTCAACTTGTTTCCAACTGTCCCGTCATCTGTTTTCCCCTTCTACTTCTTCTTTTTTGTATCACTTCCTTTTGCCACAGTTAGGGACGAAGCCAGAAGGGGTTTTGTTTGTTTGTTTGTTTGTTTTTGTTTTTTTTTTTTTTTTTTTGGGGGGGGGGGGGGGGGGTTTGGGGGGGGGGGGGGGGGGGGGGGGGGGCAGGGGGGGGGCTTCACATTAATTTGATAATTACTTATAAAGTTTAAATTTTAAAAAATCTATAAATATATACTATTTTAAAACACACTCATTCACATATCATTATTTTTCTTTACCTGTCAATAGATTTTAATTTTTTTTTTCTCTCTTTTTGGGTTTATACAAATTTTTTATTATTTTTTAATACCACCCAACTGAACTATAGGTATGGAATTTCTTCTTCTACTCTTTCTTTTTTTAATCTCTCTCAATAAATCTTAAATTGGTGGCCCAAAGCCCAGCCTATAAGTTTTAGGTATGCTTACATATAGAAGGGTTTTTTAAATAAATGTTGAAGTGGGCCTGAAGTAGTAAAATATCCTTTCTGGAAATTGGGGTATCAATGGCCACCCTGGGCCCCTATATACCTCTGTCCCTAGCCACAATTCTTCAAACAAACAGAACCTATATAAGATTTCCTAAGATCTATAATGTATGTATTATATTTGAGTTCGCTTTTAACAGTTCCTAACTTCTAAAAGTAGACTTTACATTCTGGTATCCATTCAATGTGCAGGATTTGTTCACATGCTTTCAATTTACCTGTACATCTAATGCACATGGAAAGGTCAACATACCTTTGATTATAGTTAAGGTTAGAAATGGAAGTAACAGAATATAGAACAGAATGAAGATTCGGTAAAGGGATTAAATGATTGAATTAAGGGTTTTGATCAGCCTGAGACCAATCGATGTAACTCATATAAATTTCGTTGAATTCGCATGGACACCGAAGAAACAAAATCTCATCAACGTCTTTCATGTAAGTACATCACAAGGCACTGATTCATTTTACATGAAAAACGACAAACTCTACCCACCTATGTTTCTCTAGCCATAATTTTGAATTTTTAAAATTAATTTTAAGCATAATCAAAGGCAGGAGCAAATTTCCCTGGGGAATTTTTTTTCATGTATAGCATTCTTGAAAATTTGTTGCAAAAGACAAGACACATCATAAAAAAAATACATAAAACAAAATTTGGATATTTTTCTACTCCTTTTTTTGGGGAAAATTTCCCCCTTTTCTCCGTGTACTTTTTTAAATAGAGTTATGAGCTACCATAACCTGGTTTATTTTTTATTTTTTATTTTTTTAAAAAAGAAGAAAGAAGGAAACTGGCGGGCTTGGGTTTGTAGCGGCTGGTGGAAGAAAAGTAGATGAAGAAAAGTAGATTATATATATATATATATATCCTTTTGACTATATGAACAGATGATAAAGTGATAAGAAAAACAAACTTTAAAGAAGTTGATCTTCTTTGGCACCAAAGTGATGGGGAGTGAAAAGCTGAGCAGAAGGAACGGGATGTGGCCTGACACCAAAAGATAATTTGTGGCCTCAATTCATTTAAAAATCAGAGTATGACTTTCATCAACAATCAGAATCACTCATTATATATTAAAAAAATTCATTACTTTTCATCATTATATGAGAGCCCCTTTATAAGCCTCCATTGAGTCTCTCTCTGGCATGAATTTTTAAACCCTAACTACTCAATCTAGCATAATCTAACAGCATTCATTTTCCTTCTATAGATAAGTCTTACAAAAGAAAGATTAACAAAGTTTTTTTTATCAAACCTTGGAGAACCAATTAGCTGGTCCTACGTCACTATGATTCAGAACAATTTCCTCACTTTGAGAATGTTTTCGGTTGCCAAATTTTTTGAATCAATTCAAAGACTCTGCCATGATAACATATAGTAACTTTATTATATTTTGTTCTAGGATCGTCACGTTTTAAGGGTGCAACATTCATGGCTACTTATTATCACTTATCATGGGAATGTATGTAAAAGATGATACTGGTATTAAAAAAAAATCTATACTAAAAACTGGTATTGAATAAATGCTAGCACATAAATATAGAAATTGCATACACTATATTAGAAACAAACATGTAAACATCCTTATGAATGTAGGAAACAATTAAGCCACGTGATCAGCATTTTAAATAACGGTTGTTCCAGAGCCGTTATAACGTTTAAGGTAGGCTACCGTTACCGAAATAGATTTTTGGAAACGGATAACAATTTTGCCCATTATGGGTGTTAAAGGACCTGTTATGATCGATATACGTCCGTTATCCGATATAAAGGCAGATCAATATCCTTGGCCCAATATTGGAAAATATAGGTGATTTGGTTTCTTTTGGTTATGGATTCAAACCCAATGGGAACACAAATCCTATTAACTCAGAATCATCAATTCTACAGTAAAAAGAACATACAAAAGCAAAAACCAATATCAAATTCAACCCAATTATTATTGCTCAAACCTAATATTTACCAGAGCCAGATGCCCGCCTCTTGTATTCATCATCTTCCACTTCGTCTTCTTCTTGCTAAACTTGTTAATTCTTATGTAATTAACTAATATTATACGTTTAATTTTGAATACGTCAGATGTCCATCTTTTATGTATTAGTATTTTGCATTATATCAAATCCAATTTTTTATATCAAAATTAGTATATTGCAAATTCATGTATATATTTTGGTTGTAATGACTACTACTATATTGCTTGCATGAAGTTGTTTGTATTTGTGACAAATAAATTTAATGTATGTAAAGGTTGTTTAAGTCGGGCTTAGGATATATATCTTCATTTGTTATGGCAACCTGTTAGTTTTTTAATATCACCAATATGATCCAGTACAATACTAATATCAGATATTTAAAACCTTGCACGACTTAAATGTTACTTCAGAGTTAAGATCGACAGAAAGCAATCCACAATACAATATATAGCTGACGTTAATACCTTTTCAACCCCTTGGTTACAAGCATATACCAAAGCATCTGCAAGTGTAAGTCTTCCTTCAGCATCAGTATTGTTAACCTATAATAACAAACAAGAAGAAAATGTGAAAATTTCAACGCAATAGACGAGATTTATGAAATGGCCTTATGTTGATGAGATGGGGAGAAATGCAGAAGGTAATAACAGACAGCAAAAGAGGTATATCCATCAAAATACTATTCATTGACTGTAGATAAGGTCAAGTATGCATACAGCAAGACCATAGTAGATAACACATAAACTCAACAAGTTACCTCAATTGTCTTTCCATTTGAAGCTGTGACTACGTCGCCAGGTCTCATGCCTGTGCCACTTATCATATTTTCACAAGCAGCAACAATAAAATGTACCTAAATATGTACTTTAAAAATTATACATTAAAGCAAACAACCATTTATTGGTAATTTGGGACTTTGATGTAAAAAAGGAACAACAGTTTTTACCTCTACCCCTGGAGGCTTTATTTGACCTATGGCTTTTGCTGCTCCAAAAGCAGCTGCAGAACCTCCCATGTCAAATTTCATTAACTCTATTGAACAGCCAGGCCCTGTCTTAATGTTATAGCCACCACTGCCCTCAAAAAAAGGATGGGAAAAATAATCAACATTTAAACATCATAAATCTATTATCAAGCTATTTTGTGAATGAGGCCTACCTCTTTGTTAACTACGTTAAGTGATCTAGCAAAAGAACTATATTATGTGCATAGTTGTCAAATCATAATAAATATCATATATCATTTTTTCATAATATCGTATCATATATCATATCGTGTATCGTATTGTAAGATAAATTAACGCATGTCCAAAAGTGAAGCAATCAGTGATGCATCAATTTCTATGATCATAATTCAACAAACTATAGGTAAATAGTTGACTTTAAAGGGAGATAAGGATAAACCTGGCTATCGAGTCTCCAAAATTCTCACAAAAGAAAAAAAAACTTTGCATATGTCCTTAATATTACATCATTTATGATCCCTAATTCTTGAAAAAGTAAACTTGATTTAAAAACTTACTATTGTGTAACTAACCGTGTACGAGTACTTGTAGGAGTTACATGTGTATGACACTATTTCTGTAATGTAGACATATTACATGCAGTTGTCTAGTCTATATCTATAGGCTTTACAGAGGTGACTAAAATCTAGCACAAAATATAAGAATAAGATTTTTTATGATAAAATTATTAATAATGCAAAACTAATTTATCGAGAACTGTATGATGTAACTAACAACTCAAATTTATTGCTACAGCTTAATTTTTTAAGAGAGAAAACATACATATACACAAAAACAAAAAGGACTTAAAATAGTGTAAAAAATAGCTTGAGAAAACATATAAATTCAACAAAAAAAAAGAAAGGAATAGAGAAGAACGGTATAAAATGACAAAGAATAGCATTGGAAAGTAGGAATATTAAAGATGGAGAAGCAATCAGCAAGTTATTTGCAATAAACCTACAGAACAATATGCACGAAGCAGAAGAAACAAAGAAGAAAGTGATAAAGCGGAATAAACAAAGAATAAATATTATCGTGTTGACACAAAACCCTAAAGATCAAAGTCTTTAAAATGGCATTTCGAGTGAATTATGAAACAAACCCGAATCAAAATTCACATGTAAGCTATTATTTTTCATATCGTATCATATCGTATATGGGGTACAAAAGGTATCATATCGCAAGATACAATATGATAAATTGAGATATTTCCAGGTATATATAAATCGCATGGGATACATATCGAATTCATTAAATATCATACCGTATCGGGATACATATCGTAAGATATGCAAGATATTGACAACTATGATTATGTGATAATAAAAAAAGTAACAAATATCAACTGTACCCAGGTTAGCTTACAGGGCCCGAGCCGGGTTGCCTGAGAAGTTATCCTTTATCCTTTACTCTTGAACATTCTCAATATAGAAACCCTAATCAAAATCTTTCATTTCATAAATAAATTACACAGTACTACTAACTTCCAGGATCGTTAAGGGAAAATAGAGCCAGAAAATAGTTGTCATTATAATAAATCTCATGTCTTCTACATATAATGAGAACACTATACATTAATCAATCCTTCTCAATACTAAACATTACACCTACATCCGCATTTATCCAAAACATACACGCCTTCTAATTGAATCTGGAGAAAAATATTATGACGAAGGGTAAGGTCATGCACAGTAAGTAATTCTATCGAATATCTAGATTTCAATATTTATTTACATTTATAGATGACAAATCATGTAAGGCCAATGAATTCGACCAAATAAATATGATTTTGTATACAGACATTATATATAAGGAAATCTTCAAGAGAGGCCGGAGCTCAATAAGATGGAAGAGCCCAAGGCTCTCCTTAATAATGGAGACATCCTATGACTCATCCAAACATTTCATTTTGTCAGAAATGCTCAATATAGTCCAAGAATGTATAATCAAGTCTTTGAAGTTTTGCCTTGCAACTAGAATGTTTTGAAATTGTACGGTTGAAAATTTTTTATTTTTTATAATGATAAGATGCAAGGGCAAACAAAGTTGAAATAACCTGGTCTCACATGATTAGACTATGTTAAGTATTTAGACAAAGTTGGATGGTTCCAACCGTTCATTGGATGGACCCACCACGGCCACCTTTGAGTGGCCTCCGACATCTTTTGAAGACCTCGCTTTTATATATGGGAGTGATCCCTTAATAAGTGATCTTATACCTTAGTTCATGATCCAATATCCGCCGACCATTATGAGCCGTCGAATCTGAGATTTATCAGATAAATCTTAGATTCGACGGCTCATAATCCTTCAGTTAATCTACAAATCGGGAAAAAAAAGAACTAACCTAAGGCCCAGTTCACTCACAAGAAAAGTTGACCGCTTATCTGCAGTCGTCCGATTCCCCCAAAATGTGTGCTACGATCGCTCCACGATTTGCGCCCATCATAAAAATTAAGTGAAGGTGGGGTCAAAACTCTGCAGCCGTCCGGTCTTCCCAAAATGTGCTCTGATCGCTCCACGATTTGCGCCCATTATAAAACTTAAGTGAATGTGGGGTCAGAACTCTGCAACCATCCGATCTCCCCAAAATATGTGCTCTGATTGCTCCACGATTCGCGCCCATCAAAAAACTCAAGTAGAGATTTAGTTTAGGCTTGAACCGAGTTTTTTTTAGTTTATTTTTTCCTGCCTCACGATGAGTGTTGCCTCAATTAGACGGCCTTCAGATCTCTGCGAGGAGATGATCTCAAGCCTAGACAGTTAAAATCGGTTTTTGGAACCAATCGGTCTAGGAGCGATTAGTGATTAATCGGTTAATCGGAAAATAATCAAAAAATAATCGGAGATTAAATCGGAAAAACCGTGTATATATATAAATATATATAATTAAAAAAATGATCTATCCTCATTATGTAGCAACAATAAACTCTCAAGCTAAGCTATAAGATCAATTCTTAGGGATCACACACACACACACACACACACACAAATACACACATATATGGAGAGAGAGAGATGATCTAGTAAGATACATATTCTGGTAAGATAAATAAGATAATGGTAGGACCTCTTACGTGAGATATCCCATGAATAATCCAAATTGTTCATCTTAATCTACATGACTAAACTAGCCCAAGGACGCGCGCGCACACACACACACACACACACACATATGGGGAGAGAGAGATGATCTAGTAAGATACATATTTGGGTAAGATAAATAAGATAATGGTAGGACCTCTTACGTGAGATATCCCATGAATAATCCAAATTGTTCATCTTAATCTACATGACTAAACTAGCCCAAGGACGTAAAATCATGTCATTTGATGTTCATCCCCCCATGCAACATGTCATTACAAAATAAATGATAATTTGTAACGTTCAGCCATACAATTTTGTAACATTTTAATACATGGGCAAACGAGTTTCAAATGATGTGATTCCACATCCTTATACTAGTTTAAATGATGTGATTCCACATCCTTAAACTAGTTTAGTCATGTAGATCAAGATGAACGGTTTGGATCATTCATCAGATATCCCACCAAGGAGTTCCTACGATTATCTTATTTATCTTACAAAAATGTGTATCTTACTATATATATATGGCAATGCTTTATATTGAACAAAACATGCTATCATAACTTGCTGAATTTCAACTGAAAAATAAAATGAATAACTGAATAATAAACCTTGCTTTTAAGTTTTACCAGAATAAACGAAATGTAATAGATTAACCAATGGGTGTTTTATGGATTATGATGTTACATTTGGTAGCTTGAATTATCGTAATTCCCATGATATCATATCCCCTTGGACAAGATAGAAGCATATATTCTGCATGCTACCGTACAGTGGCATGCTGCATTCCGCACACATGGAAAATCCCAGGATGTCAAGTCGGGAACTGTTACTTGATCAAGCATCTAGTCATGGTGTGAATTTTATTATTAAACTCAACACATGTCCACATATAGAAATGAATATACATATTGTGCCCAATGGCCTTTACATTTCTTTTTTTTCCTGTACCTAGGAAATCCTCAAGTGCAGTAATCTCATCATATTTATCATACACTCTTTAACATTTAAATGTGCATAACATATGTGTATCATATGTATATCATGCATATCATAATCATATGTATCATAAAGTTATCAAATATACCATAAGCATCATACATTCTTCACACATATAACTTACTCGATCATTTACATGTGCATAACTTATATGTATCATATGTATATCATGTGTATCATAACGTATCAAATGTATCATAAAGGTATCGTATATACCATAAGCATGTCAGACATGTATCATATATATCATATATATCTCATATGTACCCAAAATCATCATGAAATGAACATGATTTCTATTCTCTAAAATTTTCATAAGCATAAATAACCATGGAGGTGTCTCATGGTGGTGAATTGGATTTGAAGTAGGATAGTGAATCATGGTAAACGATGGTGAATCATGGTGGTGACGGAGGATAGTTCAGTTGGTGAAAGATAGTGATGGAGGTGGGGAGGTGGGGAGGTGGGGAGGTGTAGTATGTTTGTATTGTACAACATGATGATGAAGTGCTTGAGAGTTCTGGAAGGTGGTGAAGAACTACAGAAGAAGGATAATTCAGTTGGTGAAAAGATGGTGATGGAGGAGGAAACGAAGGAGTGGTGAGTTGTAGTGAATCGGATTTATGCTAATTAATCAAACTTAACATCAGGTTAATATTTTTTAATCATACTCAACTCAATCATAAACATAATTAGATTGGCTTAACTAAGCTTCATTAGAACCCTTAATCATGATTAACACATAATTATAACTTGAACCTTACTCCTAAACATGCTTAACTAGTGCTGGGATATTATAGGATAAGATTGTAACCAAAATCCAATCAGCAAGGTTTAGCCAGCAACATGGCTGCCTCTGTCCTGATCTTCAAAATAGCATATTAAAATCCATTTATCATATAAATTGAACACTTTTGGACTCATTAAAAAGATTAGAGTGTACTACAACTTTGTAGATATACACTTCTCAAATTTTAACTTTATCATAATGAAAATCTTAGTACAAACAAATCAGTCCATAATTGCAGAAATCTCAGAAACTGTATTTCTGCTGGAACTCATAAAATTCATATAAAGCTCCTTTCTTATCTAAATGGAGTGTTTTGGGGCTCATTAAATCTTTGTAGTTGTAGTTAATGACATCTTCATATTCTACTCTTCAGGGGTCGAATAGCCATGTCAACCTAATGTGGCAATAGAGTAATAAAACATTGGTGCTTCTAAACGTTCAATCCTACCATGACTTCTACTATATGAAACCTTATGAAAACTACAACTCATAATCAGGTCTAGATTAGGATAGAGTTTTGGGAGTAAGCATGTTTATTTAAGATAACTAAATTTGGGGTTTTACTAACTGTGATCTGAAATCTCGTTATCATTATTAGGCATCAGAGTTTTATTTATCCATAATATTGGATGAGTTTTATTTATCGATAATATTGGAAACATGAGATGTATCAGTGATAAGAATCATCTCAACCCAATATGGCCAGCGTGCCTTGGTACTGAACCCATAAAAACAATTATAGAACAACTACGCTGGTCAACAACAACCACGGAAACAAATCCTTTTCCTTGTTCGAAGGAAGTGCATCTCATTTGTCACATTAGCAACTACCATACCCTTCTTCACTGCCTTAATCAAAGTCTGTTTAGCTTCGTCCCTTCTCTTGGCTCTGTAAACTACAATCCACTAGTCTTGGCGCTACTTTTCGCTGCACGTGTTCAGACCATGTCAACTAGTCCTCCATCATTGTCCTGATTAGAGCTACATCTAATTTCTTACAGATACAACCATATCTTATTTTACCACAATAAGTAATAAGAAAATACACTAATATGTTTACTCAATAAGGAAATGTTTTAGTACCTGTCAAATGTCAGTCCCTTCCCAACAATTGCCAATTTTCTTTTCACATCACCGTTTGGAGGTTTATAACACAAGTGGATGAAATGAGGAGGGTTTGAGGATGCAGCCGCAACTCCTAGGTATGATCCCATCTTCAATTCTGTGCACTGCTTTGCATCTAATATTTTAGCAGTAAAAACATCACTATACAAAGTAGCAACTTTTGAAGCCTCTTCGGCTAGTACACCTGCGAGACAAGCATGATAAGTGATTAGAATAGAAAAGAAGTATCAAAATGGTAAACAAGGTCAATAAATCATAAATTGAAATATCGGAACCAATTAAAGTGAAGGATTTACTACTAACCAGGTGTAAGCACATTAGCAGGTGCATTTACAAGCTCCTTTGCAAAAATCACTCCTGAGCAGACATCGCTTGCATACTTGAGTTTCTTATCCAATTGGGGCCCAGAGCCTAGACCAACAATATCCACTGATTTAAGCAATGCTCTTTTCGATTCTGATTTGAACCGGATGTCTTCGTAAACTCCCAGCACAAATCCTATGTACCAAAAATTAGCTGAGTTAAATCTGGCTTAACGCCCAAAAGAGTTAGTTTCCTGATTCGTTTGTGTAGATAGAGATTTCCCCAGCTAACAAATCTAAACTTTTACAGAACAAACCACAATAATATGCTACATACACTACTCTAGTATAAGCAGCGATGGACAAGTTGCAAAAAAACATTGTTGCCTATTTAGTACGATGGTACCCATGATTCGTTCATACTGCATAATAAATTGAAAGATGAAGTTAGGGGTTCACAAATAAAAGGGAAACTTGCTCGACATATATGTGTAAGGGGGTTGTGAGAATGGTAATAGTTGTGAAAGATGGCAATGATCATCCAGGTTATTTAGGTCATGGATAGTTCATGAATATTTCGTATATGCATAAACTTCACAGCAAGGAATTCTAGAAGAAATCAGCAGCGGAAAGATTTCTAATCAAGGTTCTAAATCTCACCGAAGGAAGAGGAAATGGATGGTTCGGTGCTGGCAGATATTATGCACCTGCCATATCAAATCAGGATTATGGCTACTAAAATTCCCCATATCTGATTATGGCTACTAAAATTCCCCATTTCTCCGACACTGCCGAAAATAGACACCCATATTGAGTTTTTGAACTATGCTCTCAATTATGTTCAGATTTTTGTACCAGGTGGAGATTTTCACCCAGTTCATGTCAAATGTCTGATATTGCCAATAAAAAGTGGACAATACCAAGTTTTTGTATCATGCTTCTAATTATCTTAAAGTTTTTGTATTAGATAGAGGATTTGCCTAAGCAACTGCACATGTCTAATATTTCCAATATTCGACAGGCTGCTGCTCAGTTTTTGAAGCATGCTTTTGATTATCAGAAAATTTTCCAACAAAGGATATTGTGCTGTGATTGTAATGACATGCTTACCTGATGCAATTGCAGAAGCAGCTTTAAGCTTGGACTCTTCTGGAATGTCTTCTGACGATGCAAAGACGATAGCAGCACTACTAGCCTGCACACCCTTTGCAGCTGATGCGATAGCCTCCCCAATGATGCGGAAGGCATGTTGTGTGCAAATTGAGCCCAGCCCGACTAGGCCAAGCCTTCTAAAGCCCAAACCAGAAAGCCTTAGAACGGTCAATTGTCCGGCTTTTCCAGTGAAGTCCTCTTCAGCAGAAGCTTCTGCTATAAGGCCACCGAGTTTCTCATCCAACTTTTTTAAGATATGGTTATCAAACTTGGAGTCTGAACCTTTTGACATATCTTTCTCTAAAATAGCAATTGCAAGAATGTCACCTTCCCATACTGTGAAATCTAACTCCTTAGCAGTAAACTGAATCTGCAATTGAATTACATCTTAATAATTACTTAACAAAACTAAGGGAAATCAAACATTAGCACACTGTACATTTGTGAAGGTCAATTAGTTAATAAGAGTGAAGAAAGAACAGATTGTGTAACCTTTACTAGAAAAACCTGATATGGCAACAGGGTTAATTTAGAAATTTCTGGACATAATAATGATTATGGATGTAGAAAATAAAAAGGATGTCGAAGCAAATAATGATGAAAAAAGTTTTCAAAATTGTTATTTTCTTAAAGCATGATCTACATCACAAACAAGCTTCACTAGTCACATATACTAGTCTAAGTTAGGCTTAAAATTGCACAACATCCCATCTTTGTTTTAATTCTTCTACAGGCACCCAGTGTTTTAAGACAGAGATAGCATAATCTCTCTATAAGATAGTACTATTTAGCATTTGTATCTTTGAAAAAGTTGTCATTTGTATCTTTGAAAAAGTTGTCAAGTTCGGTGTGAACAAATAACAAGGTAATCTCCGTTAGGCAACGAGTTATATTGAGAACAAGGAAACATTTTCACATACAGTTTGAAAAAGTTGACCTTTTCCTTTTTCCGCCCAAAAGAAACTAAAAGGAAACAAAGTCAATTTCTAATGCAGAACATCTTTGTTCCTTTAAACCCATCAAAACTTGTCAAAAGAAATGCTATGTTAAAAGTTTTAATCATAAATTCGCAATATATTTCCTGAAGTAAAACCCTTGAAGTAGGCAAAAGAAAGGGTAAAGTATAAGCATGTAGTTTCTGCTACTTACTTTATACTACTATAAGAAGCAACAATTAGAAATATTACAAATAGATTCATTATGTCCATAGGAGATAGAGGATTCAATTTTTTTCTGATTAAACATAAGATCATAGCTGCAATGAGAGCCACACAAAAAAAAACAATAGCTGGAAAATTAATTTTGGTTCCCTATTTGAAAATTTAATTTCCAGCATAGACAATGAGCATCACCTAAAAATTAGAATACTCGATACGAGTTTTACAGATCTACCTTTAAGAAATATCCCAATATCATTTCATATCTTCCCGATATGGGCCATGGGCCCCACTGATTATGTACCCCTCTGTCAGAATTCTCAAACTTAACCACGGTTAGACCCTAACCAGGCATTGCAAATTACCAAGTTATCCTTAGTATTAGGCTATGAACTGGACAAATTAAATTTAAACTCCTATATGAAAACTTGAATTCTCTATAAATCTAAACTCTTTTTTTGGCACAAAGTCAAAAAATAATGCTCGAAGCCTCGAACCCTATTTGTCAAATCGTTGTTACAAAAAAACCGACACTTTTTTTCTCTTTCCAATACCCAATTCAACTTAATTCCAAAACCCATCATCCAGTAGTGAATACTCACTAGTGATAAGAAAAACATCAATACTACTATATAATATAGGATTTTTTTCCACAGGCCTCCTCCCTCCTCTTTCATTACTGTTTTTTTTTAATTTTATTGATACAACATACATATGTTTATTTGGAAAATAACCCAGAGGTCTTACAATAATGACAAACATTTTTGAGTCCATGTGATTTCATCTTTTACAAGCATATGAATTTGAAATTGGGAAAAGAGCATGTACAATCGATCTATGTAATTTGACTGAAATAATCACCCACAATTGATAAGTATAGTATAATCCCTAAAAAACCCATCTACTAAATCGAACAGAAGGATCACATATTTATAAATACGTTAAATTAAAATAATAATAATAATAAAAGAAGCATATCACAATGAAAATAACTAATAGAATTCATCTCCGATTGAAGCAACCGCTCACAACCAGAACCCATCTCCATTCTCCTCAATTGAACCAAAAAGGTCGCACAATAATCAAAAAATAATAAGTTAAATTTAAGAAACAGTAAAAATATTAGAATCTTTTGTGTAGAATACCTCCTCACAAAAGGAACAATAGATCTCATGATTACATAATACACATAAAATAAATGATAATAAATATATATTTTGTGTGGTTTAGATACCTGAGGGGTATCAATGGGTGCGGGTTTGGTGAGGCCCAGATTTTGGGTCGACATTTTTATTTGGGATTGGAGAGAGCGCAATGAGAACGAAGAAGAAGAGGAGGGACACTGATCAAGAGACGGCTGCTTCCAACTTTCCATTATTGTATTGTATCTTACTCATTTTATTTTATTTTGTTTACGTGCATTGTTCGTGTTACTATGGTTGACCATCTGAAGGCGTTCGTAGGGCTGCAAATGAACAGAGCTACTCGCGAGTAGCTCGGCTCGAGCTCGGTCAACGCTCGGTCAAAACTTGTCTCGATTCGAGTTCCATTTCGAGTTGAGCTTGAGCTTGGAAAATGAGCTCGATAATTAACCGAGCTGAATTCGAGCCTGGACAAGCTCGGCTCGTTCTGCTCGTGAACTGCTCATGAAGGAGCTGGATAAGGGCTCGCGAACTAGTAGGCTTGTTTAGAAAGTGAGCACGGAGTGGGCTGTAGCATGTGGGCATATGTTTAATTTTGGCCCATATTTATCAATTCATTATTCATTACACTCACAAATCACACACCAACCCAATCAGTCAGTCACCAACTCACTTCTCCTTAATCTCATCAAACCCTAGTCGCTCCTCATCCTCCAAACCCTAAATCGGCCTAGTCCTCATCCTCATCCTCCACCTTCAAACCCTAATCACCTACCACTTCGATATCGCGCTCTCCCTCCCAGAAGGCATCGCCGACGACGCAGCAGCAACAGTTCCCTCGATCTCCCTCGACGACGACGCAGCAACAGCTCGGTAATTGATGTTGTTTGTTTTGGGGGTGTGGGGGCAACAGGTGTGAGTTTTTGTAATTTGTGATGCGGAAGGCGCGGTACTGGCGTCGATCCGATCCTGGGCTGTAGGACCGGCTCGGGGGTAGTAGGAGAGAGGTGGAGGCCGGATGCTCGGCTCGGATCTAGTAGCTCGACTCAGATGAAGTAGCTCGGCTGGGATCATTGAGGCTCGACTCGGCCTCTTGTACCTGCACACTACCTAGAAACACCGGGAGAAGTCCCGGCGACAGGCCCTCCGACGATCTAATCAGTCACTGAGAAAGCAATAGTAACTAGGTTTCAGGTGGGGAAAAGCTTCTTACCTCTCAAAGTGAAGAGGGGATCTGGTATTTATAGACCAGGGGAAACGGGTCTGAGGTCCTAGCGGGCCGGGTTAGACCCGTTTGCCTATGGGCCTGAGCCGGGTGGGGCCCGCTGAGTTTGTTAGCCCTGATGATCGTAGGAAAGCGAGATTTGAGGAGATCTGAGGGCCCTGATTGCGCCACGCCATCTATTCCACATCACAAGCCCCCCACTCCTGTAGGGCAGGTTGTGGAGGAGTAGTCTGGCTCTATGAGGAAAAGCGAAAAAGAGTTTTTTGGCGGGGTTTTAGGGTCGGCGCCAAGCCGGGACGAGTCCTGTCGACCGGGCATGAGGTCTACTGCCGGGTGTTGACGACCAAGCACTGGTGATTCGCCGAGCATCGAGGCTAGGGGGTCGGCTCGGAGTGTCGAGGTTGGGGGAGATCATCGAGCTGGGTTGCCGTGGCTTTTAGGAAGCTACCGCTGTGCTTGAGATCACTTCCGAGCGTCGAGCTCAGGGGGTCGACTCGGAGCGTCGAGCTCAGTTGCCATAGCTTGAGGAAGCTACCCATGTGCTCGAGATCACTGCCGAACGTCGAGGCTTAGGGGGTCGGCTCGAAGCGTCGAGCTCAATTGTCATAGCTTGAGTAAGCTACCCCTGTGATCGAGATTACTGCCAAACGTCGAGGTTTAGGGGGTCAGCACAAACCGTCAAGCTCAGGCGACTTAGCTTTGAGAAAGCTACTGTTGTGCTCGAGATCACTTCCAAGCATCGGGCTCAGGGGGTCAGCTCAGAGCGTCGAGCTCAAGCGACTTAGCTTTGAGAAAGCTACCCCTGTGCTCGAGACCACTTCCGAGCGTCGAGGCTTAGGGGGTCAGCACAGAGCGTCGGGCTCAGTTGCCAGCTTTAAGAAAGCTACCCCTGTGCTCGAGATCACTGCCGAGTGTCGAGGCTTAGGGGGGTCGGCACAGAGCGTCGAGCTCAAGCAACTTAGCTTTGAGAAAGCTACCCTGTGCTCAAGATCACTTCCGAGCGTCGAGGCTTAGGGGTTCGGCACAGAGCGTCGAGCTCAGGCGACTTAGCTTTGAGAAAGCTACCCCTATGCTCAAGACGACTTCCAAGCGTTGAGGCTTAGGGGGTCGGCACATAATGTCGAGCTCAGTTGCCATCTTTGAGAAAGCTACCCCTATGCTCAAGATCACTTCCGAGCATCGAGGCTTAGGGGGTCGACACAGAGCGTCGAGCTCAAGCGACTTAGCTTTAAGAATGCTACCGCTGTGCTCGAGACCACTTCCGAGCATCGAGGCTTAGGGGGTCGGCACAGAGCATCGAGCTCAGTTGCCAGCTTTGAGAAAGCTACCCCTGTGCTCAAGATCACTGTCGAGCGTCGAGGCTCAGGGGGTCGGGATAGGGCATCGAGCTCAAGCGACTTAGCTTTGAGAAAGCTACCCCCGTGCTCGAGATCACTTCCGAGCGTCGAGGCTCAGGGGGTCGGCACGGAGCGTCGAGCTCAAGCGACTTAGCTTTAAGAAAGCTACCCATGTGCTCGAGATCACTTCCAAGCATCAAGGCTTAGGGGGTCGGCACAGAGCGTCAAGCTTAGTTACCAGCTTTGGGAAAGCTACCCCTGTGCTCGAGATCACTGCCGAGCATCGAGGCATAGGGGGTCGGCACAGAGCGTCGAACTCAAGCGACTTAGCTTTGAGAAAGCTACCCCTGTGCTCGAGATCACTTCCGAGCGTCGAGGCTTAGGGGGTCGGTACAGAGCGCTGAGCCCAGGCGACTTAGCTTTGAGCAAGCTACCTCTATGCTCGAGATCACTTCCTAGCATCGAGGCTTAGGGGGTCGGCACAGAGTGTCGAGCTCAAACGACTTAGCTTTGAGAAAGCTACTTCTGTGCTCGAGATAACTTCCGAGTGTCGAGGCTTAGGGGGTCGACACAGAGCGTGGAGCTTAAATGACAGCTTTGGGAAAGCTACCTCTGTGCTCGAGATCACTTTCGAGCGTCGAGGCTTAGGGGGTCGGCACAGAGCGTCGAGATCAGTTGTCATAACTTGAGAAAGCTACCCATGTGCTCGAGATCACTACCGAGCATCGAGCTCAAGTGATTTAGCTTTGAGAACTCTACCCCTGTGCAACGCGTGTCCCGCTGATGTCATCTTCAAGGAATTCTAGGAGCCATTTTGCAGATTTTGAGGAGTCATTTTTGAGTGAATCGATGAGCTGTTATTGTGAGAATCGAGGAGTCTCAAGTTCTCTATATGTGCACCCCAAGCCCTCTCCCTCATTTCTTACTTTCGCTCTCTCTCTCTAGATCCCGGAGCTTCTCTCTCTATAAGTTTTCCATCACCGTCGACTAGCTTTCTGGTAATCTTTCGTGAGACTTCAATCATGTTAGTACTTTTAATATGTCTAGGGCTCAGTCCGGCTTTTCAGTCTTCACCCCCGGCAATGGCACTCGCACAGGTCTGTGGGATTCTTCTTCTTGGGACAGAGACGATAACATCTATGTTGTGCAACCGCTCTGTACTCTCAAGTCGTTTGTGGTGGAGAGCAGTGATTTGAATGAAAGGGAGCATCTTGTCGAGGACGTCAATGATGAGGATGAGGAGGTGCAATCTGCCGAAAGAGCCAGTGTCGAGGAGGGACCAGTTGAGGGGATGGATTTTTCCTCGAGGGCCTCCGTCCTCGGGCCCCTGGCCACCCCTTCTCCTGAAAAAGCTCCCAATGTTCAGAAGAAGAGGATGAAGTGGACCAAGCCCAGTAGCCCTGACGAGATGATCGCTCCTCGGAGGCTGGAAGTCCCCTTTCTTTCGCAGCCTGTATCAATCAGAACGTATCCAGATGATGTTGAGGACTTGGTCTGCTACGGGGTACAGCCTTCCTCGCTGAGTCGCGTAAAGATCAAGATGGACGGTACTCCAACTTTGTTGAAAGAGGACGACCTGACGCCGATTCGCGCGAGCTACTTCATCGAGAGGGAGTTCGAGTTGATGGTTCCCAATGTCAGCCTTCGTCTTACCGATCCTTTGGCCCCATGGTACTGCATCTTCCCCGTGGACGCATTTACTTTGGGACTAAGGCTGCTCATCCATCCGTTTATCCGAGAGGTACTGAATTGGACCTCGTTATGCCCGATGCAGTATGGTCCTAACTTGTGGAAACATATGGTGAGCTTCGTCTTGCTGTGCGAGGAGAAGAAGGTGCCGCTAAAGCTAAACATCTTCCGAGCCATGTTAGGCATGAGCTCATCCGGCGAATTCGAAGGAGTTTACTACGTGTTGCCTTGGAGCGGGGGGAAGGTCGTGCATGGCCACCCTGACTCGATAAAGGAGTGAAAGAAGAAGTACTTCGTGGTAAGGAGAGAAGAACCATGGGAGATCCCGACAACGTGGAACTTCTACAAGCCTAACTTCAAAGGCCCTAAGAAGGGAAACCTTTCGGCCGAGGAGTGGGCGTATGTCGAGCGTCTTCGAAAGAGTAACAACATCAGTTGGCCGAAGGTGATAGAAAGTCACATGACCTGCATCGGACTGAGCCCCGTCCCATCTCGTATGTTTTTCGTTTGTTCATTTCATTGTAATTTTCTTTTGTGCTCATCACTTTTTAATGGACTTTCGTACAGAGATGGATGCGGAATCAATCAAGGAAAGGAGGCTCGCACTGAAGAGGCAAAAGGCAGAGCAGGCCGAGAAGGGAAAGCAAGCGGGGGGCTCTTCCCAAGCACCTCCCGAGGGTTAGCTGGAGCATAAGGCTAAGAGGGTGCGGTCCAGCCAGATTCGAGAGACCTCGATCGTTCCGAGCTCCAGTGCCTTGAAGGTGACGGAGGTCGTGCAAGGTGGTGTTCCCCCTCTTCGCACCGATGCCCAGACTATGGTCGGGGAAGAGTGGCTTCAGCCCCTGACTGGGCCATTTGGAAGGGGGACACCTTGACGGAGGTTCCCATTGCTGTTGAGTTCGTGGACAAAATGGCCACGCCGCGCGATCGGCAGAGCATGAGTGCCGACACCTTTAAGTCAGCCTACATGAGGGGGGCTTAGGCGAGCGTGCAGGTAAGTTTTGTGTGTAATACCAAGTATTTCTGTGGCTGCTCCACTTGCTAATTGTTTTACTTCGGCTGCAAGCCTGTTTTTCCGGCGCTCAGGTGATGAGGCTCCACGACCAGGAGCTGAGGCATGAGAGAAACCGAGCAAACTGCTTCCAGTGCGAGATGAAAGATCTCAAGCTGGCGTTGGATGCCTCCCAGAAGTGAGAGCAGGCCCTGAAGGCTGACCTGGCCTCGATGGCCGACGAGGGGCTGCGGAAGGAGGCCACGTTGAAGAAGGCATTCAAGGTGGAAAAGGGATGCTCACTTTGAAGGCCCAAGACATGGTTATTGAGGCCCAGAACGAGGTGTATGATCGGACGCTGGGCCATGTCAAACACTTCTACCCGACCCTTGACCTGGCAGACTTCGACTATGATATGGAGATCCCCGAGCTGCCGAAGACCCCCCCCCCCCCCCCCGGGGGGCAATGTTCCAGTCGAAGGGGAGATTGGAGGCGGAGCTGCCGGAGTTGACCCAATCGTCGATCCGGTTGTCGACCCTGTCGTCGCTGCCGACGTCGAGGGAGAGGTTGGAAATAAGTAGTTGTTTTTTCTTTTTATTTTCTTCCTTGAAATTGTATTTGCTGAAGGCGGAGTGGCGACCGCAATATTTTGTAAAGCGCTCTAATTTATAACAAGGAGTTTTTTGTTTGGCCAAGTGTTTTAACTTTGACTTTCGTTTTGATTTTGGAATGATCTTCTTTGCCAGACCGATCCTTCTGACTTGTACTATTTTTTAGATAAGAAATTAGGAACTATTGACCTCGGAATGATTTTTGTTTCACCTCTGTGAGATATCGACCTCCCTCCTCAAGTCGAATCCTCGACGCTCCGAGCTAACATGGCTTCGGAGCAATATTAAAGTATTGGAGTCCAGCCTTGTTCGGTACCGGAAGGAAGCTCGTGATCACGATGCAGTTTTCCACTACTTCCGAAACAAGTCGATGGAGCTGAGTGTGGAGGTGGCTCATTTGAAGAAGGCGATAGTCGACCACGACCTAGGGAGTGTTGGCATTGGGTTTTCCATGTCAAGTGTCTCGGTTCAGCGGCCTACCTCGGAATCGTTCCTTCATGAAGTCATTGCGAAGAAAGAGATCGAGATTCAACATTAAAAGATGATGTTGGGGCTGTTGAGAGCCATATCGGTCTCCTCGGGGGGGTGGGCACCCTCCGGGCAGTGAGCCGTCGCCGGTTCGGCAGTTGGAATATGTGAGGACGGGCGACGCTCAAAGCTCTGTGGCCGGTGTATCTACTTTGGCTGCTCCTAGGGATTCTGGTGGCCAGGCCGGGGAGCCAAGCCGCTCGGCACGGTTTGAATTAGCCGGTGTTAGCCCGGAGGGGCTCTAAGGAGATTTTAGGCTTAGGTGATAGTCGTTTGTAATAACTTTATTGTACCGTGGCCTCCCAAGGCATTTCTCAATAAAAACGACTTTTTTGATTTTTCCTTTTTTTTTGGGCATTACAAGAGAGACTGTCGCAAGTGGTTGAGTCAGAAGTGTGCTACTAAAGAAGGGGAACAAGCCCATATTGTAACACCCCGCAAAATTCAAAATGACAAATTTTTCGTTGTGTGTTACGTACGTGTATTTTGTACCGTTACTGGTGATATTTGTAACGAGTTTTCATTACGTATTGTGATTTCTGCATTTCCCGAATATTTTATTAAATTTCAATCTCTTCATTTTTATGTGCTTTTAAGTGTTTTCGATGCACGTATCAATTACGTATTTTTCCATCGCTACGTGTGATATTTTATGAGTATTCGTTTTATAAACGAAAGTTCATTTTCTCCATTTTGATTAAAATAATTTTGTACGAGAAATGCATGTGTTTTCTACGTACGTAGTAATTACGTCGTGGAATATATAAAATTAATAAGTATATTTTCCTTATGTTGTTTTCGATTATATTTTAATTTTTCCGTTGATAAAGTCGATTCCGCATTTTGATATTTTACGTGCGACGCACGTGTTTTCGGTAAACGTATTTGAGCATATTCGGTTTCAAAATAAAATTTTGGAGTGTGTGTAACACCCCATAACTTTCAAAGAGTATATATATATAGATATATATACATATAAAAAAAAGAATGTTGATAGCTAAAATGATATGTGAATAATGTAATATGGTGAGATGAGTTTGAAATGGATCAATGGTGATTAAATGGTATCAAAGTGTATAAGTGATATGTGTTTTGGAGATGGGGGCCCACGTTAGTTGGTCTTCATCTGATTAAAATGTTATATGGGATTTTATATAAATGGGTATAAAATGAGAATAGGGGCCCACGGTAAGTATGGGCAGATGGTAATAAATTGGTAATTGAAGTATGTATAATGTATGGTAGGTGTGGTCCCACTCATGAAGGAAAACCAACAGCGAAGTGCTGTGGTTGCCTTGACTTCGTCAAAGGCACGTGGCTTTGACGTGGTAATGGGAAGAGTTGGCTGGTTTTGGCTTGGGGGAAGGAGAAAGTGAATGAGAGTTAGTGTTTTGGTGAGTGGGGAGATGAAAAGTTAGGAGTTGGAGGTTATAGTATTTGAAGAGTTGGAAGTTAGGGAGGGGTTAAGAAAGTGAAGTTGTGAGAATTAAAATGAGAAATTATTAGGGTGAAAATTTTGCAAATGAGACCCTAACCTAGACCTATATATAGCACACCATTCTCTTCTTTTTTCTTCACACCAAAAACAAAACAAAAATTAAGAAAGAAAGAAAAGAAAGAGATAAGAGAGTTTTTGTGCTTGGAGGCTCTTGCTAGGAGGGGAAGATCTAGGAGGTCACTTTGGAGCTAGAAGAGGTGTTCATTTTCTTTCATTGTTCAAGCTTCAAAAAAGTGAGTGTTCTCATGCTTTCTAAAGTAGAACTTGCATGCTAAATTAGTTAAAAGAATAATATAAGTTGAATGAGATATTATAGATAAGAATCCATGCTAGCATATCATGTAATGATTTTGTTGTTACCAATAGTTAATGAGTAGTAAAAATTGAATGTGATATGTGTAAATAAAATGCTAGCATAACATGCAATGATTTTGTTGAAACTTAGTAATTGATTGTTACCATGCTAATTAAGAAGTAGAGAAATAATTATATGGACCATGTTAGAATGTTTGCAAATTCTTGTTTGTCAAATATGTGATAAGTATGAGTAATTGTTAAAGAATATTTTATTGTGACATAATGCTTAAAAAGAAGAAAGAAAAGTGAAAGATGAATTTTGTTATTTTGACATGTCGACATATGTAAAAATACAAGTTTTTCACATGAAAGAAACCCTTGAGATATCCATGGTTGATTTAGAGACACATTTGGGTTTTAGCGCAAAAGTTTTATTGTTATGGTGATGGACTTAAACTAGTTTTTAAGAAACACGATTTCTACATTTTCGAGTTTTGAGAAGAATTGCAAAATTTTATAAAGAAAGGAGAAACTATTAGAAAATAAAGACATATTCTAATAATAAGTTTGAACTTTTTTTTTTAACTTGATTCATCTCAGTCCCAAAAGAGAAGTTTATCCACTATTCTAAAAGATGGGATCGTTGGGTAAATGAATTTTTTAAAAGAACTAGATTCAGAATAGTATAAACAAAAGTTCACTTATGCAACTCCTAAACAGAAAATATACCTAGTCTTACTGGTTAGCCAGTGCAATACAGAGCATTATTGAAAGGGATCCTAGGTTCGAAACTTGATAGTCACATTCACTTTTGTTTTTCTTTAATTCCAAAAATTGAAACCTGATTTAAAGGGATTTTTGCATATGAAATGGACATATTCGAGAAGGAGTAAAGTTGATTTCGTTGTTGTTGAATTATTATTTGTTAAAGATGTGTAGATTGTATATCATCCTCATTGTTGTAAATGTTTATTCTTCCGTTGTGTAATTGAAATGTATTTGAACTCTGATGTTATTGAAAAAAAATTAAGTTTCCTTGTAAAATTGTACGAAGTGAAGTAAAGATCCTGTGGAATCTCGAATTCATTCTTATTTGGAATTCGGGGCGTTACACATATAGTCAACGGAACTGAGTCAGGTAACAATGACGATTATTGTCTTCTTGCTTCAAGTTCTTCAGATGTGGATTCAAGTTGGTATCTTAATTCGAGAACTTCTTCTCATATTTGCTCCGAGAGGGAGATGTTTTCTACTTACAAGTCATCAACAGGCCGTAGTGTGAGAACGGGGAGTGGTGAGATTTGTTAAGTAGTGGGTGAGGGAACAGTTGAATTGGAGATGCCAGATGGTAAAGGGTTCACACTAGAAGAGGTCATGCATATTTCTCCGTTACAACAGAATCTTATATCCTTGGGTACTCTTGATGCTCGTGGCTGCAGGTACACAGCTCGAGGTGAAGTTTTGACAGTTTGGGAGAGTCTTCATAAGGTAATGAAGGGTAAGAGGGAGATTGGGCAAGGTCAGCACAACCTCTACCAGCTCTGTGGGAGCCGGAAAACTCGGCCGAGTATATGGAAGCCCGTTGTTCCTAAAGCATCATCTAGTAAGCCGTCACTAGAATTACCAAATCGAACTGCAACATTCGAATACCGTTGGAAGGTAGAGAGAGCCTTGATGTAGGTGGAGTTCGTGTGGAGGATGGCACCTCCATGATTACATCTACAGGGGTGTGCCCTTAAGGGGGGCATACAGCTGGAGAAAAACAGGTGGAGGTTTGTTCAACTAGCAGAAGAAGCCATAGAAATATGTTGTTTACAAAGCGAAAAGAAAGGTCTAAAAGAGTTTAAATCACACAGGTATGGATTCATGCGTATGAAATCCAAGGTGGAGATTGTTGGGTTTATGTCATGCATACGATGATGGATATGAAGACGATAAGACGATGGAGGGGTAAAGACGATTGGAGACGGAGTGGATGCGAGAAGAAATAGTCGACAGCAACAATGGGAGTTGCGGTCGACCGTAACTCATGTGCGGTCAACCGACCCTTGTACGCAGTCTTCCAGAGAAGAGGACAATCGACCGACTTGTTGGTGCGGTCGACTGTTTGCGGCGCTGATGGGTTTCGGGCTTGAGTCTGGCCGATTCGTGAAAAGCCCAACTTGCTCCGCAAGTTAGATCGTGTGGCTCCTATTGTAGGGTTATCTCTTATGTACTATCCAATGACTATTGTAACAAGATATCAAATTAGAGTTTATCTCTAGATCTATATAAACAATTGTAACCGCTCATAGATTTATATGATTCTATTTAGTGCCGAATGGAAGAAGAGAGTACTTCATAGAGAAGGGTGAGAGAGTTTCTCCATTGTAAGCAGCATCAAATTCCATTAGGGTTGAGTGTGATTGGTGCGATCTAGTTTGCTTGGTGGTTGGTGTTGATTATGTCGAAGACTCAACAAGATCCTCAAATTCCTAACAGGTTGGAGAACTTTGTGTGTTGTTGATTTCATGGAGCACCATAATATGCTCCATTAACTATGTTATGTTAATTTTCATTTATATGGTTGGAGAATTTTGTATGTTGTTATTGGTTGGATAACTTTATCACTTTATTTTGTCAATTTGAAGGATTTATATGGATGCACAAATGCGATCGTAATTTGATAAATTTTGATTTATGTTGAACTTTTTTGCATTGCAGCATTCCGGCCTTCAGGTTGATATTTGTGTCTTTAACTTTTTTTTAGCCGAGTTCGAGCTCGACTTGAGCTCGATTTGTAAATGGGCTTCAACGAGTCGAGCTCGAGCTTGGGCGAGCTGAGCTCGAGCCTCTCTGTTAGAGTTTGAAACGAGCTCGAGCCGAGTTCGAGTTCGAGCCTCAAGGTACTTGGCTCGGCCTGGCTCGATTGCAGCCCTACGTTCGATATGCGGATTTGAGGATTGCAGGGATTAAAAAAGACTAGCAATTTACACGAGCAATGCATGTCTTAATAAATAAACTTTTTAAAAAGTAAAAACTCCAATGTAATCTGGTCCAAACCTGATATTTTTTTATATTAATTATGCACAGGCGATGCATGAGTTTGTTTGTCTGCAAATGAAAATCCTAATGCTCCCATTACAATAACTAGTAACCTACACATGCAATGTACGTTCTAATAAAAAAAATATAGAAAATAATAAGATGAAATCTGGCATGGAACCTGAGACCTCACTTTACTCATACATACTCTTTACAAATTACCCCTAGAGGCACAAACTTTATTTTATATGAGTGACACTTTTGTAAATAATTATGTCATAAATAGATTTGAAATTTGAGGGTATTTTGGTAACTAATAAAAGTTGAGTAAATGAATGGTTAATATAACTCCCACTTAAAGATGAACTAGTGATCTACATGTGCTTTGCATGTCCTAATAAATATATATTTTAAAATAAATACTAAGACGTAATCTGACCTCGAACCTGAGGCATCCCTTTACTCATCGCATACTCTTTACAAATTACTCCTAGTGGCACCAACTTTTATTTTATATGAGTGATACTTTTGTAAATAATAACGTGGTAAATAAATTTAAACTTTGAGGGTATTATGGTAACTATAGAGCTGTAAATCGGACCAGACGGAACCGGACATCCATATGTTCAAGCTCGGACTGAAATTCTATTCAGACGGGCTTATGTCTGGCTCAGTCTAGGTCAAACAAAATTTTTATTGTCCGGGCTCAGCTTGTTGTAAAAGCAGAAGGCTGTGTTTGTTCAGACGGACCAGAATCGGTAAAGCATCAGACTTAATAATTTGTTCAAGTTCGGTTCGTATAACAGTTCGGAGGGTCCACGGTCGAACCATTTCTCTAGCCGGACTCGAACATACGACGTACCATCCTGTTCATTTTATAGCCCTAGGTAACTAACAATAGTTGAGTAAATGAATGGTGAATATAATTGCAACTTAAAATGAATGATTGAGATCAGATGGTTGAATGTCTACAAATTACAGGTTGTCTACAAATGACAACCCCAACTCTCCCATTGTAATATTAGAGATGAATAATTGAGATTAGATGGTTGATTGTCTACAAATTACAGGTTTTCTGCAAATGACAGCCCCAACTCTCCCATTATATTATTAGAGATTAGAGATAGGAAATATGCATGTGAAGTGCATTTTTAAAAAAAAATGAAGTAAAGAATACGACGTAGTCTGACCTCAAATCTAAGACATCCACTACAACTCAGTATTTACTCTTTACAAATTACTCATAGTGGCACCAACTTTTATTTATATGAATGACACTTTCGTAATTAATTATGTCGTAAATAACTTTGAATTTTGATGGTATTATGGTAACTGACAATCATTGAGTAAATTGATGGTTAATATAACTTCAGTTTAAAAAGATGTGGTTGAGATTAGATCAATCAAGTTAGTTTGTCTACAAATTACACAGCCCCAGCTCTCCCATTATAATATTAGAGATATTATTATTATTATTATTAGTATTAGTATTATTATTATTATTAGATTAGATTAGATTAGATTAGATAATGTGAGGGGTAGAATCATGTTACCTGAAATGTTGCATTACTGACATTGCATTCTCTAAAAATTTTGAATTACTGAGTGCAATTTTGGTATTGTTGCCGCTGAATCTGGTATGGGGGCAAACAGATAGTATTTGTGGATTCTTGGAAAACTTTGAATAGCAAACCTGTTACCTGTTCCACCGGAGTTTGACCGTTGCTCCTGCCGTTCACCTGCAAAAAGTGCGAGACACCGGGGTTGATCCCGGCGATGCACCCTCCGACGCTCAAGTCAGTAACCAGAAGTGATTATGAAAGAGCGTAAAACTGGCAAAAGATTGATTACCTCTTAATGGAGATGGGTGGGGGGGTATTTATAGGCGCCACTGGGATTAGATTAGGAATGTAATCCCTGTGATTAGATAAGGAATGTAATCCCTAATCCCCAGTGAAAGGATAGATATGAATCAGGGCCGTTGATTAGGATTAATCAGAAACCCTAATTCTATCCTTTCTGGACCGAGTTTGCTACGGGTTGAAACCCACACCCAGTTGAGGTGGATCCGTTCGCGGGTTAGTGGGTCTCCGAGGAGGAGAACCAGTACCCGCTTCAGACCTATTGGTAGGTTAAATTACCGTTTTACCCCTGGGCTTCAAGATTCGTGCTCGATTTGGACAGTTCCGATTTAACCCCATTTTTAGCCATATCACGAGCCCCCCACTCCCGAAGACTGAGTTTGATCAGCCTTTGAGGAGTAGTTTTACTGTTTTAATGGCTAGTGGAGTTGTATCGGAGTCCAAATGGAAGGTTTTGAATCTTTGAAGGAGGTAGTGTGGTGATTTTTCAAGTTGTTTGCACTCTAAGTTGTTCTTGAGCTTTTCTGGATGTTTGGTGATTTTTATCTATTTTTTCGAATTATTTATTTAATTTTGCGAAGTGTTAACCGGTCGTTCGGGGGTCTTAACAACACGTTCTAGGCAATAATTGTTCGTTCAGGGACTCAAAAATATACCCCCGAATTTATAATTATTTCCTAGACTTTTTAGTTAATTTTCCCGAATTTTTAGTAATTTTTTCACAATTTTTAACAAATAAAACGATTAAAATAAATAAAACTAATTTTTAATACCGATTTATGGCGTGGCGCGATCTGAGCCCTCCATCAGCGTCGAGCGTGTTTTTCTGGGCGATCGGACGATCCATGTTGCTCGGCAGATAGTTTCTCCGTATGAGAGGGTCGGTGCCTCGGTCGCTCGGCTCGCCTCCTCGGCAGCTCGACTCGGAACCTCAGAATCTGTCGAACTTCGTGGCAAGATCCTGAGCGTCCATCTCAGTGCGGATCCCAAAAAACGCTATCTCGTCGTTTAGTGAACGTGGCAAGATCTGAGCCGTCCATCGCGTCGAACACGTTTTTTGACAGGATCCAACGGCTGAGGAGGGTCGGCGAGTTATTTCTCCATGTGTGGGGGTCGGTTCCTCGTCCCCTCGGCTCGGCAGTTCGGCGTTTAGCTCGGAATCTGCTGAACTACGTGGCAAGATCCTGAGCGTCCATCTCAGCGCGGATCCCCAAAAAATGCTATCTTGTCGTTTAGTGAACGTGGCAAGATCTGAGCCGTCCATCACGCCGAGCACGTTTTTTGACAGGATCCAATGGCTGAGGGGGGTCGGCGGAATTTTTCTCCATATGTGGGGGTCGGCTCCCCGTCCCCTCGGCTCGGCAATTCGGCGTTGTGGGCCGAAAAAGTGCTCCGACAGGACGTTCGGTTCGACCTAGTAGCTCGAAGGCTCGACCAAGCTGTTCGTTAGCTCGGCTAAGTGCTCCGGTGGCTCAATTCCTTGTTTACTGTATTAGGGGCTCGGTGGTCCAGCCCAGCTGTTCGGTAGCTCGGCATCTAGCTCGGAATCTGCCGAACTACGTGGCGAGATCCTGAGCGTCCATCTCAGCGCGGATCCCCAAAAAATGCTATCTTGTCGTTTAGTGAACGTGGCAAGATCTGAGCCATCCATCACGTCGAGCACGTTTTTTGGAACGATCTGATGGTGATTCGGCCTCGGTAAAATTTTTCTCCATATGTGGAGGTCGGTACCTCGGTACCTCGGTTCGTTTAGAACGGTTGTTCAGTGGCAGGTCGAGGTGTTGTTTGCCGAGGAATGAGTTAGGTGCTTTGAAGGGTTCTGGCTTCGAACCGTCGCACCCTCCGACTCAGTAGCTCGGTTACTTAACCAAGCTGTTCGGTAGCTCGGCTAGGCACACTGATTGCCGGAAGCTCGGAAGGTACGCCTGGCTAGATCTGGAGCGTCCATCACGGTGTGCATCACGAGGACGGGGTTCAAATCACGAGAAAATGTTATCTTATCATTTTGTGGGCGTGGTGCTATCTGAACCGTCCATCAAGTTTTGACACGAACTTTGGAACGATCCGACGGTGATTCAGCCTCGGCAAAATTTTTCTCCATATGTGGTGGTCGGTACCTCGGCACCTCGGTTCGGCTAGATCGACTGTTCAGATGTGCGTCGAGGTGTTGATTGCCGAGGGGTGGAGTTGGGTGTTTTGAAGAGTCCTTGTCCTGAACCGTCGCCACCCTTCGACCAAGTAGCTCGGTTGCTTAGCCAAACTGTTCGGTAGCTTGGCTAGGCACACCGGTGGTCGGAAGCTCGGAAGGTACGCGTGGCTAGATCTAGAGCATCCATCACGGCGTGCATCACGAGGACGGGGTTCAGATCACGAGAAAACGTTATCTTGTCGTTTTGTGGGCGTGGCGCTATCTGAACCATCGATCAAGTTTTGACATGAACTTTGGAACGATCCGACGGTGATTCGGTCTCGGCAGAATTTTTCTCCATATGTGGTGGTCGGTACCCCGGCACCTCGGTTCGGCTAGAGCGACTGTTTAGAGGTGCGTCGAGGTGTTGATTGCCGAGGGGTGGAGTTGGTGTTTTGAAGGGTTCTGGTTCTAAACCGTCGCCATCGCCTGACCCAGTAGCTCGGTTGTTTAGCCAAGCTGTTTGGTAGCTCGGCTATGCACACCGGTGGCCGAGGCATGGACTTAAGCGATTTAAGGAGTTTTTGTTTTGAAACGTCGCAACTCTCCGTTTTGGCGCTTTGCCTTCTCTTAGTGGGCTTTTAAATGCCCGAGGAAGCCCAAACATCGCTTTGCGGTTATAAATTCTCACTCCCCCACCCCAGAGCTCATTTCTCACTTTTCACTCCAAGTTTTCACTTTCACTCTCTGCGTACTCTGCTAGCGGCGATTTTAGCTCCAAGGCGGTTGCGTTAGCTGTCGCGTGGGCCAGGCAATTTCCGGCGAACTAATTCCGACCATGAACGTCACTTCAAGGCCATGTCACATCAAAGTCAGTTTATTTGCCTTAGCTTTTTTAGAGATGTCAAGGGTAGACTCAGGGAGTGAGGCCTCGTCCTCGGGCAATAGTGGTGCCGAGGAAAGGAGACGAATGGAGATCCGAAGAAAGGGGAAGGAGGTGGCCGGGTCGTCTGTGGCTGAGGTGAAGAAGAAGAAGGCAGTGGCCCGATCTCCTGTAGTCGAGGAGATTGTGGAGACTGAGAGGCAAGCCCCTGAGATGGGCCGGTACCCCAGTGTACTGTCCGGCCATGCCGGAGTCAGACAATATGAGGGCGACCTTATGAAGAAGGCGATCATAGGTCGGTCGGCGGTCTACGAGGAGAACAACCCGATTCAGACCACCGAGGTGGACGAGATTGCGTCGGTATTATCCGAGACGGACCTGCTCCGGATCAGAAAAGGGTTCGCCATCCCTCCGGAGTACAAGCTGATCCTCCCCGGCCCTGGGATGCGAGCGAACTCCAAACTGTCGTTGTCGGATATGTGTATGTTCGACTACGACTCGCTGAACGCCGGATTGCGCTTTCCTCTGCACCCCTTTGTGTTAGAGGTTCTCCAGTGGTACTGCCTGGTGCCGACCCAGTTCATGCCGAACACCTAGCGCCACGTGAATGCCTTCTTGCTGCAGTGCCGCAATGCCGAGGTCGAGCCAGACTTGACGATCCTTCGGAGCATGTATCGGGTTCACCGGATGCACAAGACCGAGCATCGCTACTACCTGTCACCCTGGAAAGGCGTTAGGCTTATAGAGAATCCGGACTCGATAAAAGGTTGGAAGGAGAAGTTCTTTTTGCTGAGGGAGCCCTCGATGCTGAAGATTCCGACTTAGTAGAAAGTAGAGGTGCCGAAGTTTACGAGGGTCGACACGGTACTGACAGCGGCCGAGGAGGAAGTGGTGGGGAAGATCATGGCTCTCCCAATGTTGAGCTGGAGGGAAATGACCGAGGAGGTGCTACACGGGTCGGGCCTTAGTTCGATCGACCCGAGTACGCTCCTCACATCTCATAATGTATATTTTTTTTCTAAGTTTTTAGCTCGTTTCGCTAACTTGCTGTTTGTTTTGTTGTTTGGAACAGAAGCGCCGAAGATGGACTTTCTGGGGATGATGAACGAGCGAGGCAAGGTTGCCGACGGAAGGAAGAGGAAGAGGCCGAGCACGATGGCTTCGTTCGACCGGCCCTCTAAGGTTCCTTCGGCAGTTGCTCCGCCTATTACCGTTGTTGAGGTCCCCTCGCCAGTGGTGGTCGTTTTCGCCGACCCCTCGGCTCCTGCTGCGTCTGCCACGGCCGGTGAGGCCTTCGATGTTTCAGTGGTGCTGTCGCTCCAGGCTCCGCCCCTGACCACTCAGGCCGAGGAGATCCTGACCGAGCAGCATAAGAAGCTGTTCATCCCGGACTGGCGAGTCAAGAACCACGACGACTTCCTCGGGGACTCGCAGATGTGCATGCAAGCCGTCAAGCACTTAGCGACCCTGAAGGATCAAGCCGCACTGAAGGCGGGGACGACTGGCGATGACACCTACGAAGTTGCTCGGTCGCTTGTGTCGGTAAGTTTTGCATTCATTTTTCTTGAGAATTTCTTAAGTCTGCCGTTCGGCTTTTACTTTGTTCTTATTCTCTTTTTCCTTCGGCAGGCCACCTGTCACTTCGGCCACCTCCTTCAAGCGTTCGCCGAACAGGAGAGGGAGTTGAAGGCCGCCAGCGATAAGGACAGGGCGGAGAAGGTGAGGGCGGTTCGGCAGCTTGAGGCAGAGCAGAGACGCGTGGATGGCTTGGAGGTCCGGGTCGCCGACCTTGAAGCGGACCTGGAGCGAGCTAAGGGGCGGCTCGCCGACGAGGTTGCCAAAGTCGCTAAGGCTGCCCAGGAGTTGGCGGCATCTGCGAAGGCTCTGGCGGAGGCGAAGGCAGAGAAGGACACCGTGGCGGCGGTGATCAGGGCCGAAGTTGAGGCCGAGGCAAAGGCGCACATGGCCTCCAACATGGAAAAGTCCTACGAGAGGGCGTTCGACCATGTCCAGGACCGTGTCCCCGGCTTTCAGCGGTTGGATACAGGCTGTGGCCCGGATCTGCGGCAGAGGGCGAAGAGGAGGAAGGCGACGACGAGGAGGAGGTGGTCCCTGAGACTGTGGTGACCGACCCCCAGGCCGGGGCGACGGGGAATGAGGGGCCGTCTGGCGAGGCGCTTGTGGTCGAGCCGACAACGCAGGTGGACCCCTGACCTCCTCGTCTTTTGTAATTTTGTTTTTCCTTTTTTAGAATGTAACGCCTTTTTGCGGACTGGCCACCACCTTTTCTTTATGAATGAAAATCTTACTTCAAATTTGTCTAAGTGTTTGGCTCGGACTTTAGTCTTCCAATTGTGATGTTCTCGTCTTTCAGATCTTCGAACATGCTCTAGATACCGCAGCAGCTTGGCGTCGTGCTGAACTGTTCAAGCAGTCTCGCGAGGCTTGTCTCGAGGGCGAGATAGACCTGATCCGAAGGGTGTTGTTCAATGTGGAGAAGAAGAACAGCGAACTGCTGGCCGAGGTACACCACTTGCGGATAGCCGAGGAGGAGCTCTCGACGAAGGAGGAAGAGCTGGCCTCGGCACAGGCCGAGCGAGACGAGTTCGCCACGAAGGTCGAGCAGCTGCAGAGGGTTATAGTTGACAAAAGCATTGAGGTGACCCATCTGCGCCGCATCATTTCCGATAGTGCTGAGTACCCGGGTTCGGCAAAACTCCCTTGGCTAAAGATATCGGTGAAGGACGACACCTTGAAAGATAGGATCGTCGAGCTCGAGGAGGCGGTCGCTCGTCTAAGGCCTCAGCCTGCGAGGGCCAACGTCCGCAGCACCTTGTGTACACGCGAGGAGTGCGAATGAGGTATTTCCTTCTACGAACTTGCAACTCGTCCTCCAGCCACAGGTCAGACCGCGGCCGATGCGTAAAGCGGTGTAGCTGTTAGCTCGAGCGGAGCCTCGGTTGGAGCCACTGTTAGGGTTAGTGGCGAAGAGGCATCCTAGTTCGTCGGCCTAGAGACGAGCTCGGAGATGAAGAGACGAAAACCCCGAGTGTCTCTGAATCGAAATGTCCCCATTCCGAGGAGGCACTGAACAAGTTGTACTGAGCTTTTGATTTCTTGCATCATCTTTTTTATCTTTTTTGTTGTAACTTCTTGCCTTGTAAATTTACCAAGTTGTTTTAATGAAATCGAAGTTCGCCTGCTCATTGTTGTGTTGTAGTTGCCTTGCTCTTGAAACCAATCCATAAGAACCAGTAGTTAATTTATTCGAGCGTTCTAGCCATAGAACTCTTGCGTTAGCTGTAGAACTTTAGCACTTGCTCGGGATATACCGAGGCAACTTGGCACTTCGGTAGTGTGGTAGCTCGGATTTCAGACCCGAGCCACGTGGCTCAATCTGGACGGCCGATCACGATCATGGCACGACAGAAGGCTCGCGTTTTGAGAAAACACTATCTTGTCGTTTTGTGGATACGTGGCACGATCTGATCCATTCATCACGTTCTAGTACGCATTTTGAGACGATCCAACGGTGAAATTGGTTCGGCGGAATTTTTCTCCATATGTGGAGGTCGGTTCCTCGTCCACTCGGCTCGGGATACTGAGGTAGTGCAGTCGAGCCGAGCGTTGGACTCCGAACTCGCCGCTAGAGTTGTTCAACGGTTGTGGGAGCAATTCTGAATGGCGAACTACTTCTAGCTCGCTTAAGAGCGAACTTGCGAAGTAGAATCGAGCCAAGTATTGGACTCCGAACCATCGTTAGAGTTGTTCAACGGTTGTGGGAGCAGTTCCGAATGGCAAACTACTTCTAGCTCGCTTAAGAGCGAACTTACGAAGTAAAATCGAGCCAAGTGTTGGACTCTGAACCATCGTTAGAGTTGTTCAACGGTTGTGGGAGCAGTTCCGAATGACGAACTATTTCTAGCTCGCTTAAGTGCAAACTTGCGAAGTAGAATCGAGCCAAGTGTTGGACTCCGAACTATCGTTAGAGTTGTTCAACGGTTGTGGGAGCAGTTCCGAATGGCGAACTACTTCTAGCTCGCTTAAGAGCGAACTTGCAAAGTAGAATCGAGCCAAGTATTGGACTCCGAACCATCGTTAGAGTTGTTCAACGGTTGTGGGAGCAGTTCCGAATGGCGACCTACTTCTTGCGAAGTAGAATCGAGCCAAGTGTTGGACTCCAAACCATTGTTAGAGTGAAGAGTAAAAGCAGAGAGATGCAAACAATTTTACAAGTAAAATATGAAAAATCTTTCTTTATTGATGACTGATGGTCGGCTGCTTCTAAAGTTGCGAGCTGTTATTACAAGAGAGAAATAAAGGAAAAAATACAAGTAAAAGGAGAGGAACGGTTCGACATCCCAGAATACTTAGAGAGGCGTTAGTGCTCTCTCTTGGTATTTCAAAAGATGGTCGGCATTCCAAATCCTGGGGATTTCTCTGCCTTCGAGGTCTTCTAATATGTATGTCCCGGGCCGAATTACTTTGGCGATCTTATAGGGTCCCTCCCAATTTGGAGCTAGTTTGCTCTTCTGACCAGGAAAAGATATGGCTAACTTTCTGATGACCAAGTCCCCTTCTTTGAGGTCGGTAGGCCGGACTCTCTTATTGTATGCCAACTCGATCCTTCTTCGGTAGCTTTGTTGACGAATGGCAGCTCTTTCTCGGATCTCATCAATCAGGTCTAGATTTGCTCGGAGCTCTCTGGCATTTTGTTCTTCTTCATAAGCCGTTAGACGAGGAGAGGGTATACCGACTTCTAGGGCGAGCATAGCCTTGGACCCATAGGTGAGATTGAATGGAGACTCTCCTGTGGGGGTCCGTTTTGTAGTGCGGTAGTTCCACAGCACGTTAGGGAGCTGATCGAACCATAAGCCTTTAGAGCATTTATCCAACCTCTTCTTAATACCGGAGAGGATCTGTCGGTTAGCATTCTCCACTTGGCCATTCGACTGTGGATGGAAAACGGAGGAGAATCGGTGTTGGATGGCGAGGTCTTCACAGAGAGCTCAGAAGGCAACCCCGGTGAACTGGGTTCCGTTGTCTGTTATGAGGACCCGAGGGACACCGAATCGGCAGATTACGTTCTTCCAAAAGAACTGAACTACCTTGTTCTCGGTGATAGTGGCCAAGGGCTCGGCCTCTATCCACTTTGAGAAGTAGTCGATCGCCACAACTAAGAATTTGAACTGGCCGGGAGCTGGTGGGAATGGCCCTAGTAAATCCATTCCCCACATTGCGAAAGGGATTGGACTTGATAGGAAAGTGAGTGGAGCTTGTGGGAGGCGACGGATGTTGGAGTACTTCTGACATGAGCTGCATTGCCGAACGTGCTGTTCGGCATCCTGTACGAGAGTGGGCCAGAAATATCCATAATTCAACACTTTGCGGGCTAAGGATCTGGACCCTGAATATGTCCCGCCGATACCCTCGTGAAGTTCTTGCAGGGCGTAGTCGGCTTGTTCCGGGGAAAGGCATCTCAAATAAGGCCTGCCGTCTACCTGTGTGAAGGAGCGCTTGTATAGGATGCCCTCGATAAGTGTGTATCGCTCTGCTCGGGCTCTTACTCGGCGTGCTTCCTTTGGATCTTCGGGGAGGAGCCCATCTCTCAGGAACTCAACGAGGGGTTTCATCCAGTTATCTTGAAGCAGGACAGGTAGAGACTCCGTTGAATCGGAAATTTCGTCTTCTATACTTGGCTTCAGGAGTACCTCAATTAAGACGGTCTGCTCAAGACCTTGGAGGGAGGAGGAGGCTAGCTTGGAGAGGGCATCGTCCTGGGCATTCTCTTCACGGGGGATTCGCTGGATGAGGGCTTCTTCAAATAGGGCCATGAGATTCATGACCTTGGCTAGGTACTTAACCATTCGGTCATCTCGTGCCTCATACTCGCCTAGGACTTGATTCACGACCAGCTGAGAGTTGCTAAAGATCCGAAGGCGCTGCGCCCCTGCATTGCGAGCCATTCTGAGGCCGGCTATGAGTGCTTCGTACTCTGCTTCATTGTTCGAGGCCTTGAAGTTGATGCGGAGGGAGTATTGGAGGATGAAGTCATCTGGGCCGGCCAGAATGACCCCGGCTCCGCGTTACAAGAGGAGCCATCCACATAAACCGACCAGACAGGTGGTCCCTTCATTGCTTGGCTGAACTCGGGGATGGTACTTTCAACTATGAATTCTGCTAAGGTCTGAGCCTTGATCGCGGTCCGAGGCTGATACGTTATATCATGCTGGCTCAGCTCGATAGACCACTTCATAAGGCGACCGAAGGTCTCTGGCTTGTGGAGCACTTGCTTCAGCGGTTGGTTGGTAAGAACGACCACCGAATGGGACTGAAAATATGGGCGAAGTTTCTTTGCGGCCCTCACTAGGGCATAAGCCATCTTTTCTATCCTCGGGTAGCGGAGCTCGGCATCCCGAAGTACCTTGCTCACGTAATATATGGGCCTTTGGGTCTTATCTTCTTCCCTCACGAGAACGGCGCTAAGGGTCTGCTCGGAGGCTGCCAGGTAGAGGTAGAGGGGTTCACCAGAAATTGGTTTGCTGAGGAGAGAAGGATTGACGAGGTAAGCCTTGAGTTGGTCGAACGACTCCTGTTGCTGTTGACCCCATTCGAAACCTTTAGCCCCCCTGAGGGCCTTGAAGAAGGGGAGGCATTTCTCCCCGGACTTCGAGAGGAAACGCCGTATAGCGGCTAGGCGGCCTGTTAGCCTCTGAACTTCCTTAACGTTCTTGGGAGGGGCCATGTCTAATATGGCCTTAATTTTCTTAGGGTTAGCTTCGATTCCTCGTTGGCTGACCATGAAGCCGAGGAACTTTTCTGACGAGACTCCGAACACACATTTGTTCAGATTGAGCCTCATGTTATGCTTTCTCAATACATCGAATGCCTCCTGCAGATCGACCACATGATCGGCCCCGTGGATGCTCTTTACAAGCATATCGTCCACATATACCTCCATATTCTGGCCGATTTGAGCTTGGAAAACCTTGTTGACGAGGCGTTGATATGTGGCGCCTGCGTTCTTCAAACCGAAGGGCATAACCCTGTAGCAGTAGAGGCCCTGGTCGGTCACAAATGAGGTCTTCGGGATATATGAGGGGAACATCCGGATCTGATTGTAGCCTGAGAAGGCATCCATGAAGCTGAGGAGTTCATGACCCGAAGTGGCGTTAATCAAAGTGTCAATACTTGGAAGAGGGAAGGGGTCCTTGGGACAAGCCTTGTTGAGATCGGTAAAATCGATACAAAACCTCTAGGTCCCATTGGACTTCTTCACCATTACTATATTCGACAGCCATTCGAGATAGTTTACCTCTTGTATGAACCGGGTCTTCAAGAGCTTGTCCACCTCCTCTTTTATAGCTAGCTGGCGCTCGGGGGAGAACTTGCGCCTCTTCTGTTGGACCGGTTTGGATCCCGGAGCAACGTTGAGGTGGTGGACCAAGAGCTCTTCGGAAATTCCGGGCATGTCTGCAGCTGACCAAGCAAAGAGGTCTCGGTTCCTTTGAATGCATTGGACTATGTCGGAGCATAGGGCGGATGGGAGGGTCTTGCTAACAAAAAACTTTCGGGTTGGATCCTGCTCAGAGAAGAGCACTTCCTCCAACTCATCCACCGGCTCGGACGTTGGTCGGGCAACATCTTGGGGGATTTCCAGAGTTTCGAGGGAGAGGACTGGACCGAGGGTAGAGGTCATGTAGCACTTGCGGGCCGTTTCCTGATTGCCTTTTACCTCCCCTACTCCTGCCCGGGTGGGGAATTTCATCTTGAGGTGATAGGCGGAAGGGACGGCTTCAAGGGCAGCTAGGCCGGGCTGACCCAAAATGACATTGTAAGCTGCAGGGACATCCACGACCATAAAGTCCATCGACTCCGTTCGGGTGGTAGGAGTTTTGCCAGCGGTTACGTCCAGGGTGATCACCCCTTCAATAGTTATTGGCACTCCCGTGAACCCATGGAGCGTATAGCCGGCCGGCTTGAGTCTGTCTCGAGATAGTTTGAGGCCCTTGAAAGCAGCGAGGAAGAGGATGTTAACGGAGCTGCCATTGTCCACTAGGATCCTCTCCACTTTGAAGTTCGCCATGTGGAGGCTGATGACGAGTGCATCACAATGGGGCGTTCGGACACCCTCAAGGTCTTCATCCGAAAATGTGACGGGCACTCCGAGGCCTTTAGGAGGAGGGGTGGCGCGAACCGAATTGACTTCCCTTACAAACGCCTTTCGAGAGGAGTTGGAGGAGCCCCCCATTGGGCCCCCATGAATGAGGTGCAGGACACGCTCCTCCTCGAAGTCGGGCATTTCATCGCATTCAGGACGCTTATTAGCCCCCCAAGGCGGGGGAGGAAGGTTGGCTCGGTCCTTTCTCACGAACCTGGTCAGCTGCCCCCTCTGGATGAGGGCTTCTATCTCATTCTTCAAGGCCCGACAATCATTGGTGTCGTGGCCATGGTCCCGGTGATATCGGCACCACTTCTCTTTATCCCTCTTCTTGCCGAGGGTGTTCATTTTTGGTGCAGGAGGTATCACCCCCTTCTTCTCAACTTCCATAAGAATCGTGGAGATGTTGGCATTAAGGGGAGTAAAATTTTCAAATATGGGGGGAGGTCGGCGTTGGCCGCCATTATCCTTCTGGAGCTTCTTGGCCCCTTCCTCTTCTGTTCCCTTTCTCTTAGACCCGGAGGAGGACCCCTCCAAGTTGGGGCGGTGCTCAGCTTCTTCGGCCCGAATATACTTTTCGCTCCGGAGGAGGAGGTTAGAGAAGTTCTGTAGGGGCTTCTTGGCGAGGGAGGAGCGGAGGCTGGAGTTGAGGACATTGGATTGAAATGCTGCTGCAGCGACCGACTGGTCGAGGGATGCTATGGACCTGGCTTCAGCTGTGAACCTTTTTACATAGTCTCTCAGCTTCTCACCCTCTCTCAGCTTCTCACCCTTCTTCTGGTGGAGGTAGAGTAGCAAAATGCTGGTCTTCTCAGTTCTGCGGCTACTCACAAAGTGGGTGACGAAGAGTGTCTCAAATTGCTCGAAGGAGAATATTGAGGAAGGGGCAAGGCGAGAGTACCATTCTCGAGCCGGACCCTTGAGAGTTGCGGGAAAGGTTTTGCAGAGCAGAGCATCGGAAGCTTGATGGATGAGCATGAGGGTCTTGAAGCTTTCAATGTGATCGACGGGGTCAGTCTCTCCGAAATAAGTCTCGAACTGAGGAGGCTTAAAGCCGATTGGTACGGGTGCATCCATTATGGTTCGGGAAAAAGGAGGTCGACTAGGACGAAGGGTCCTTCCTCTAAGCTCTTTCTCTCGGTCTAACTGACCCAAGCACCTCTCCATTTTGTGGAGACGTCGGTAGACAGCGTCATCCCTTCGACAGTAATCAGCCGAGCCTCTAGACTCGCCTTCGTACGAGGGAGAGCGGGGGCTACGACGACGGTAGCTCCTGGAGCGGCGAGGACTTGGCATGTGCCGGGGGTTGCTTGGAGCTGGGGGAGGAGTTAGGGACCGTCGGCGAGGACTTCGGACCGGAGAAGGAGTGGGAATCCTGGGAGCATTGGTGTTGTTAGGACGGAGATTGAGAGCTTGTTAGACGGTTGCTTGGAACTGCTGGAACTCGGCACGGGTGATGGGTGCCTCATCGTTCCTAGGATGTTGCCGACCGGCAGGGGAATGGGGTCTTCTCCTGTGATGCTCAGGGGACTCTCTCTGCCCCCTTCGGATGGGGGACCTTCTGTAGTTTCGACGGTGAGGAGATCGCTCATCCGGACGTTGCTAGCGGGAGGCTCCCTCTCGGGCCCGCTTTTCATCCAGACGGCGGCGAAGATCCTCATCCTTCTGCTGATTGAGGACGGTGTTGCGAAGGTCGGAAGCTCGGGGATTGTGGGGGGCCATAGAATCCGAAGAGGCATTGTGGATGGAGACGTGGTCCAGATGGAGAGGTTGTTTCTGCAGGTTGGGACCCTTAGGAGGTTGTTGATTCTGAGGAGGAGGCAGATCCTGTTGGAGAGGGTCCTCTGCTTGAGGAGGAAGTTGCCCCTGCTGCTGAGCGGGCTGGATGGGGACTTTCTGTTGCTGATCGGGGTTGGGTCCGCGGTTGGACCCTCTAGATCTTACTTTCCTAGGAGGCATGGCTGGAGAAGACCTGACCAACGGGAAGAGAGGAGGCAGCTATTCATTTGTTTCCACAGACGGCGCCAATCTGTTGCCGCTGAATCTGGTGTGGGGGCAAACAGATAGTATTTGTGGATTCTTGAAAAACTTTGAATAGCAAACCTGTTACCTGTTCCGTCGAAATTTGACCGTTGCTCCTGCCGTTCACATGCAAAAAGTGCGAGACACCGGGGTTGATTCCGGCGACGCACCCTCCGACGCTCAAGTCAGTAACCAGAAGTGATTATGAAAGAGCGTAAAACTGGCAAAATATTGATTACCTCTTAATGGAGATGGGTGGGGGGTATTTATAGGCGTCGCTGGGATCAGATTAGGAATGTAATCCCTGTGGTTAGATAAGGAATGTAATCCCTAATCCCCAGTGAAAGGATAGATATGAATCAGGGCCGTTGATTAGGATTAATCAGAAACCCTAATTCTATCCTTTTTGGACCGGGTTTGCTGCGGGTTGAAACCCGCACCCAGTTGAGGTGGATCCATTCGCGGGTTAGTGGGTCTCCGAGGAGGAGAACCAGTACCCGCGTCAGACCTATTGGTAGGTGAAATTACCGTTTTACCCCTAGGCTTCAAGATTCGTGTCCGATTTGGACGGCTCCGATTTAACTCCATTTTTAGCCATATCAGGTATGTATTTATCTGAAGCTTAATTCAATAAGGGGAATTCGCGAATACCACATTTTTGGAGAGAAGTGTTAATCCCTCTCTAATAGAAGAATTTGATTACTATGGTAATTTAGGATTACTTTTAAAATTATGATTGTGTCTTGCCAAACTATATGATACAAAAAGGGATTTCAGATCCTCTTGCACATTATAATATAAACCCCTCCCCCCCGCGCAGAGTGAGCATTTAGTAGTCATCTAACACGTTCAATGTATATGTTTTGTTTTTTAAATGCACTTGCAACCGCCATTTTATTTTATAAATAAGAAGATAATGAGACTAAAAACAAGCCCTAACTGAGCAACCAAAAACAAATTACTATTGTTGTTTGTTGGAGTCTATATCATGCTAGCTAGTTGTAGGATCTTCAATTTTGTTATTCATAACAAAAGTTTATTTCTAACGCAAAATTTTGGTTATCATCCTGGTTAAATGCAGGTAGCACCAGAAGAAAGAGAGACAAAAATGCAACAAGCACTAGCGTAGGCTGCATGTCATTTGGCTCAAGCTCACAGAGTTGAGGGAACAACTTCAGATCTAGTGATGATCAGCAGTGGAGAGCATACTGAGACAAACTTCTCTGGCTGATGAAATGCACTGAGGAGCAGGATTTGACAGTTGTACACTTTAGTGTCTGGTGTTATTTGATTTTATTTGTACACTCATTACACATACAAATTCTCATAATAATTCAAAATAAATGAATGATGCAAGTAGAAATTGAACTTCCAATCTCCTGCTCATTAGCTAAAAGGCTATAGTGAGCATACATGAGTTTTTATCCTAAATATACATTATAAATGTTGGGGTTCATTTTCTACAAAAAGACAAAATTAAATCTTGTCTTTTCGAGAAAGTGGGCCTCAATGCATTTATAATGTATATTTGAGATAGAAACTCATGTATATCTAGCATTTTGCTACCATTAAACTACAGTGGGACTTGCTTCTACTTTTTTCCCAGTTATGCTTAATTTCATATTAGGCTGTTTCTCATAATGGAGAGGTACGTAGTGGAGTTATGGATTCATGACTAATTGTAATTTTAGGTGTTTAATAGTAGTCCTCTAGAATATCTTCACCCTGTTGGAAGTTTTATTGAAAAACTAAATTTTATAAAAGATTATTAATATTCATTAGTATATTATACAAATATAATGCCCTCTCCAACTAGTTGGAAAAAAAACTTTGTTGTTGTTGTTATATATTATACAAATATAATCTTCATTACATTTATTTCATGTTTTAATAGAGTTGTTATTTTAACTATCTCAAACCACTAAGGGCATCCACAGTCGTTTTTCTCATATGCTATAAAATAGCAGCTACAGTAATAGCAAATACAATCGATCACTGCAGTCGTCGTTTGCTATATTGTTTCTCATTTTTAAGAAATAAGCGAGCGACGGTATATGATATACCGTCTCATCGTTTCAAATAAATTAAAAAAAGTTAATTACTTATTAACTATTAAACTATATTAATTAAATAATATAATAATAACTAAACCTAATTAATTAACTAACTAAACCTAATTATTACCTAAAACCTACCACTCAGCATTAATTTTCTCCACTCAGCCCTTATATCACGGACGGTACATCATGTACCGTCTGGTGAATTTTTCTTTTTTTTTTTTCCTAATCACCCAATCCTGGCCGTTCATTTATTTTTTTTTTAAAAAAAACAAATTAAAAAAAAAGGAGAGACAGGGTTTGATACCCCGGCCGGGGTATCATTCCCCGTCTGAGGCCATTTAAAAAAAAAATTATTTTTTAAGGGTAGCGACGGGGTATCATACCCCGTCCGGGGGTATGTATCCCCGTCCGACCAATTTTTAAAAAAAAAATTAAAAATTTTTGAGACGGGGTATGATCTTCCGTCTGAATCGATTAAAAAATTATTAAATCGGAGGGACGGGATATGATATCCCGTCCTTTATAATTTGAGAAAGCACATTTCGTTTCTCATATTTGAGAAATGAGAATAGCAAGTTTGCCAAAAAAATGGCAAAATGAGAAACAATTGCAGCACATCATTTGCTATAATATGGCAAAATGGCAGATATAGAAAACGACTGTGGATGCTCTAAGGGATCGAGTTAATTGAATTATATTACTCTATAAGTTATGTTTCTTATAACCTACAAAAGAGCCGGGTATAGCTAATGACTTTTATAGAGAGAAAGATATATCTAGAAGATATAACTAGAATAATATATTTTATTATTTGATCTACAAAATATAAAATTAGTATATTATAGTTGGCCAACTTGAAGCACTATTCGGGTCAAGAGTCTCAGCATGCCCATGTACCTGAGAGCCGGATACTTGGAAGTATCTTTGCCGCTGGGGAGCTTATTGCGTAGACTGCCTGCATGGAGGCGGCATCAGACTTTCTAGATAAGAGCCTTTTAGGCTTGACTTTATCCCTCAAACCGGCATATTTTCTCAACTTAATTATCTTTATATAAATTAATTATATATTTTTATGTTATTTATTATCTCTAATATTATAATGGGAGAGTTGGAGTTGTCATTTGTAGACATTCAACCATCTAATCTCAACCATTCCTTTTTAAGTGGGAGTTATATTAATCATTCATTTATTCAACTTTTGTTAATTATCATAATACCCTCAAAGTTCAAATTTATTTACGACAATTATTTACAAAAGTAGCACTTATATAAAATAAACGTTTCTGCCACTAGGGGTGATTGGTAAAAAGTATGTAATGAGTAAAGGGAGGTCTCAGATTCGAGATAGGATTACGTCTTATTATTTACTATATAAAAAATATATTTAATTAGAACGTGCATCGCACATGCAAATTACTAGTTATTTTGATTGAGAAGAAACTAAGCTGAATCTTTATATAAACTAGTAATTTACACATACGGTGCACGTCTTCATGTATATATATATATATATATATATATATATATATATATATATAATCAGACGTTATCTAACATTGAACCTAAGCCCTCATTTATATTAGTTATGCATATGCATTATATGTGTTTGTTTGATTACAAATGAAGTTTGTTTGGTGACAAACTCTCCCATTAAAATAGTAGAGATTTAGGGTAATGCTACACCTCCTACCTAATCTACTACATTTCCCTTTACTACCATAGGTGGTACACTGTTAGTGGAGGTTATTGTAGAGTATGTGGTAGAAACATTCAATTGGAGTATGCCACCTAAGGTAGTACGAGAAAAATAGTAGATTTGATAGCAGGTGTTGCATTACCCTTGTAATTTACACGTGCGGTGCACGTCTTTATAAATATATATATTTTTAAAAATTCAAACGTTATCTAACATCGAACCTAAGCCCTCATTTATATTAGTTATGCATGTGCATTACACGTATTTGTTTGGTTACAAATAAAATTTGTTTGATGACAAACTCTTCTTTTCGATATTATTATAGTCTCATATTGGTTGTAGAGTTGTTTTGATATTTGTTCTCTTCCTATATATAGGTGGTATTGTACTTGGTTGAACTCAATTCAATATTCAGTATTGTATTAATTCTCTCTGATTTATCTTAACATGGTATCAGAGCGAATTACTCAAATTTTCTTCTCTTAAAATTTTTCCATCCAAAAATCCTCAAATTCCAACAGCCAAAGTTATACAAAATTCTTCCAAAAAAAAAACCCGAAGTCATCTTCTTCTCCAGATCGTCATCTTCTTCAACTCCAGAACTTCAACTCCAGATCAGATACCGAAGTCATCTTCTGAGTAAATCCCGCCGCCATCAGAACTCCAGATCAGAACTGAGTAAATCCCACCGCCTTAACTCCAGATCAGAACTCCAGCCAAAGATACCGAAGTCAACTCCAGATCAGATCATCATCAACTCCGGATCCGAACTTCATCAGATCGTCCGGTGTCCTTATCGTCACTAGCTGCCGTCCAGATCCAGATCTGATCGTCCTCATTAGATCACCGATCCCCAACCGCCGTCCAGATCCAGATCCTGAAATCCAAATCCAGCCGCCATACTTCTGTTGCTCTGTAACCTTACTTCTATTGTAACCCTACCCGAAACCCGTTACAACCCAGAACCCTACTTCTGTTGTAACTCAAAAAAACAAAATCAAAAACAAAAAATCAAAAATACAAAAAAACAAAAAAAAAACAAAAAGTCAGAATTTTATTATTATTATTATTATTATTATTATTATTATTATTATTATTATTATTATTATTATTATTTTATATATATATACAGGTGCTACTACTTGATGGAATCTCAGTCTCTCCCACATATTTTTGCCTCCACTGACTTCCTCGATGCAACCGCCTCTCGTTCCTCCTCCAGATTCAAACAACAGCAGCATCACTTTCAGTCTACCTCCAGCCTCCTACCTTCTCCTAACGGCATTGCTCACCCTACCTCACCTCTACTTCCGACATCGGTAGCACCGTCCTGCTCCCTAAATCGATTCAGTCACAACAGCCCTCGCAGTGCGTCGTCCCTCACATCCTCGGCCATGCCCGTCACTCCAGCCTTGCCATCTCCTGCTGATTGGGCTAATCTTCAGCAACGCCTCACACAGCTGGAACTACAGCTCATGGGTCAGTCTATCAATGCTGGCTCCTCTTCTCCTGCACTTTCTACCACTCCCGGTATGAATTCGTCTTGGATTTTAGATTCTGGTGCATCACATCATCTCACTAGTAATCATACACTATTCACCACCTGCACAGCACTTCCCTCTCACTCTCCATCTCTACTCACAGCTGATAGCTCACCACTTCTTATTACACACTCAAGATCAATTAGTTCTCTCACTCTCACATTACCATATGTTCTTTATGCTCATCATTTATTAATAAACCTTATTTCTTTTAGTGCGTTGTGCGATAGTGGTCTTCTCATTACTTTTGACTCTTTAGGTTGTTCTATTACTGATTCCTCCATCAGTGAGGAGTTTGGGCGTGCTAGTCGTCAGGGTCGTCTATATTATCTAGATTTTCTTCGTGCACACCACTCTTCTAGTTTTGCCGGTATTGTTTCCTCTTATGCTGATCTGTGGCACAGACGTTTAGGTCATATTAGCGCATCACGACTCCAGACTATTGCTCGCAGTGGTGTCCTTGGTTCTCTCACTTTTAAATATTTATCTGATTGTCATGGTTGTCATTTGACCGAACACATTGCCCTACCCTTTAGTCACAAAAGAACTTATGAAACCACTCATCCTTTTCAACTTGTTCATTCTGACATATGGGGACCCTCTCCCGTACCTTCGTGGAAAGGCTATCTCTATTATGTTGCCTTCATCGATGACTTCACTAGACATACATGGGTTTTTCTTATGCGTCAGCGATCTGAGATACCTGATATTTACCGGTTCTTTACAACTGTGATTCACACCCAGTTCGGTGTGCGCATTAAGAATTTTCGATCGGACGGTGCACGTGAGTACACTTTCACCACTATGAGATCGATCCTTCAGTCTCACGGTACCCTTTTTCAATAATCATGCCCTCACACACATGAGCAAAATGGTGTAGCTGAACGCAAACATCGTCACATCCTTGAGACGGCTCGCGCTCTTTTACTCTCCTCTTCTGCTCCTCGTTTTTTCTGGGCTGAAGCCATCATGACCTCTGTTAGTCTTATCAATATTACTCCCTCGTCTGTCCTAGCTGGTACGACGCCTTATAAGGCTCTTTATCATTCACCTCCCGACTACAGTATGCTCCGTACTTTTGAGTGCACTTGTTACGTCCTTCTCCCTCCTACTGAGCGCACGAAGCTCTCCGCTCGTGCTGCTAAGTGCGTTCACCTAGGTCTCAATCCTGAACACAAAGGTTATCGTTGTTTTGATCCATCAGTGGGTCGTGTTTGCATTTCTCGACATGTAACCTTTGTGGAAGACTCCACTTACTACCTGACTTCCCCCGATGATACTAGATTTCTCGATTCCCCAGTTGTTGCTAGCCCCCCGACTTTATCTTCCCGCATTCCTTTTGATCCCACTCCTCTGACTCCATTCACACTCCTGCAGTCCTTACACCTATTGTTCCCCCTACCGAAACGCCACCTGCATCCCCACAGCAGCCAGCACCCATCCAACCTACTTCCCCACCGACACATGTACCAACTCCACCGTCCTCACCCCCACTTGAGCATTTTAGTTTACCATCTCTTCGTCAGTCTACTCGTTCCACTTCTGGTATTCCTCCGGCACGTTATACACCTGATGCCACTGGTCCTTCTGACCAGTTTGGTTTTGCCACCCTAGCTTCCTACTCACCACAGTTTCTTGCATATCTTATTGCTATACACTCTACACGTGAGCTCAGAACCTATCAAGATGAAATTCAATATCCTGAATGGAGGAAAGCTATTACAGAGAAATTCAGTGCATTTGATCAGACTGGCACTTGGGATGTTGTTCCTCTGCCAGAGGGCATTTAGTCTATTAGCTGCAAGTGGATCTTTAAGGTCTAATATCAACCTGATGGATCTATTGAGCGACACAAGGCTCGTCTAGTAGCCCGAGGATTTACTCAGGAGCATAGCATTGATTATGATGAGACATTTGCTCCCATTGCATAGATGACTAATATTCGCACTCTTCTTGCTATTGCAGCCATCTGCCAATGGCCGTTCTACCAGATGGACGTGAAGAATATTTTTCTTCATGGTACCTTATCTGAGGTTGTTTATATGGATCCTCCTCCTGGCCTCCCTACTCCTCGTCGTCATGTTTGCCGGTTGCGTTGAGCTATATATAGTTTGAAGCAGGTCTCTCAAGCCTGATTTGAGTGTTTTGGTCTTGTCATCACCAAGGCTGGTTTTAGTCAGAATTCTCAGGACCATTCTACGTTTATGCGGTCATCACCGCAGGGGAGGGTAATTCTACTACTCTATGTTGACGATATGATCATTACTGAGGATGACTCAGCGGGCATTACATCCACCTAGAAATACCTTCATCAGTAGTTCCATATGAAAGACCTTGGCAGACTACGTTATTTTCTGAACCTAGAGATCACTCATGGATCTCGGGGGATACTCATTTCTCAACAGAAATACACATCAGATATTATCTTCGCTGCATGCCTTTCTGATAGTAGATCAGTAGATACACCCTTAGAGCTTCATGTGAAGCTTCGTCCCACTGATGGTGAGCTCCTTCCCGATCCCACTAGATACAGACAGATTGTTGGACAGCTTGTCTACTTATGCATGACCAGACTCGATATTGCTCACGCAGTCAGTGTTGTCAGTCAGTTTGTTTCTGATCCTACATCAATTCACTACGGTGCTCTTCTTCGGATTCTCAGATATCTTCGGGGCACTATTACTCGCTCATTATTCATGCTTACTACATCCAAATTAGAGCTGAGTGCATATTCTGATTCAGATTGGGCAGGCGATCCTACTACCAGACGGTCTACCACCGGTTTGTGTCTATTTCTTGGTGATTCGCTGATCTCATGGCGAAGTAAGAAACAAGCAGTTGTTGCATGTTCTTCGACTGAAGCTGAATACAGAGCAATGACAGTTACTACTAGAGAGATTGTTCATGTTCGTTGACTGTTATCAGATATGAGTGTCACTCTTACAGGAGCTACTCCTCTTCATTGTGATAACCGGAGTGCATTGCACATTGCAAGCAACCCGATCTTTCATGAGCAAACGAAGCATATAGAGATTGACTGCCATTATGTTCGTGAGCGCTTTGAGGTAAAGACCATTTCTTTCCATTTTATTACATCTTCCCAGCAGACTGCAGACTTCTTCACCAAATCCCATACTGTTCAGAGATTTAGATACTTAGCAGGCAAACTCACACTATTTGACCCATCGTAAGTTTGAGTGGGGGTGTTAGATATTATTATAATCCCATATTGGTTGTAGAGTTGTTTTGATATTTGTTCTCCTCCTATATATAGGTGGTATTGTACTTGGTTGAACTCAATTCAATATTCAGTATTGTATTCATTCTCTCTGATTTATCTTAACATCTTCCATTAAAATAGTAGAGATTAATTATTTTTTTTATGTTATTTATTATTATTTTGATTGAGAACAAACCAAGCTCTAAAGTCTTTATATACTCACTATTTTTCTAACACACTCTTAACTCTAATTCTCATTCTCCAACTTTCCAACCCTTTATCAACTCCCAACCTAGGCTAACAGGCTTAATATTTGTAATATCGATGCTGCGATTTAGTTAATATAGGTCAACCTTCTCCCAAAAAGAATTATGAAAAAAAATCTACAGATTTTGTGGAACAGCCAAAATTATCTATAGAAAACCTATATATAATCTAAAGAAAAGACGCGCAGTCTAGGTATTTAGGAATAAATACTGGCTTGCTAAATACCTAAACTGCTATCACAAGTCAAACCAGTATTTAGAAAATACTGGTTTGGCTTGTGATAGTAGTCTAGGTATTCCAATCTTGATACCTAGGGTGAATATCTCAAGCAACTTAGATCTAGATATTAACCCTAATTTCCAACTGTTAATTTCTCACAAAACCTAACAACTAGTACCTGTGCAATTTGCGCAGCCTAAAATAATTTTGAGGGACTCATAACATTATATGGAACTCCAAAAAAGCATGAGAGAATTGAGAGAAACTTATGAATATCATCCGTACCGTAATTACCAAAATCTTCATTATCATTCCCATTTAAGCAGATGATTTAGAAAATCACTGCAAAACCATAATGTTATCCAACTGAATAGTACTAAAGCTAAAAAATGCATGCAATGAAAAGATGTCGCAAATTCAACTACTTTATGTTAACATGTATATTATAACATCATTAATATTCAGTAAATTAGTTATATATTATAAACCATGTATTATAGCGCATGTTAGGATAAAGATGATAGACCAAGAAAATCATATAAAAATAATTTTATGAACTGTGTTTGCTTAAAAATCTAATTCTAAGTTAGGGGATGGGGGTGAGTTTGGGAAGAGACTTAAGATTTTGTGAGATTGAGAAAGTGGGAGGGGAAGAGACTATATTTGAGGGATTTACGTTTTTATTTTGTTTTGAATTTTTAATAAAATCGTACGTAGTGCACGTATTAGTTAAATAGGAGTCCCTACTTTTTTCACTCCTTTCTCTATTTTAAAATAAAGAAAGGAGAGACTGGTAGACTCTCTCTTATATTAATATAAGATATATAATTTATTATTTTACTGTCAACTTCCTTCTTTGCTTTTGAAAATAAGAGAATCTGGAATTTTTTCCCAAACTGTCCCACTTTTTGAAAGTTTTTCCCAAACTGCCCTACTTTTAAAAAAAATTTCCAAACTATCTCACTCGCTTTCTAAAAAAGCGAGTGTGGTTAAAACCTCATCGCTTTTTCAGAAAGCGAGTGTGAGGCTTTTGATTTTCGAAAACCTAGACTCGCTTTCTGAAAAAGCGATTGGGTTTTAACCAAACTCGCTTTCTCAAAAAGCAAGTGAGGCAATTCATATCAATTAGTCACTTAGGCCTTATTGGTCAGTAGATGCGATTTAGGGTTGTTACTGTTCATGGGGCTGTTGGGTCTGGGTTCGAATCCGGCATTTCCCATTTTTATTTTTTAATTCGTTTTTCATGTATAGCACAAGTTCTTGTACCGAAACTTCCACTTCAGCTCTCAGGTCATTTAATGAATCAGATACTATATTAAGCAAGCAAGTTGAGTTCTTTAACAAAGAACAGTACCTATCAAAGAGTTTACAATACCAACACTAGGCATATTTTGTCAGTTTAAACTCTAGTATAGCATTTGAAGAAGCTGATTTGCTCGCATTTTTTCGGAACATAATTGATAACCATTTTCTTCATTTTGCATGCACTATCGAGCACAAATTTATGAATTAATTAATCCAGTACTAGTATAAATAATTCTCGGGGTATACTGTAACTTCAACCAGCGCATTCATGCAATCAAGAGCTTTCTGTTTATCCCAGTAATGCGACATTGCTTCATATTGTGTACTTAATTGCAACTGATGTATAAAATTAACAACATACTAGTAAATAGACATACTTTTTTTTTGATGGAAAAGTCTTGGCTCGAACAGGGACTCTGAATTCGAGCCGTCACTTAATTACCCACCCCATTCAATACCACGTTGGTGTAAATAGACATACTTGTATTGATACAATTTCGAAGTGATTACTACAAACTACTGAAATTTAGTCAATGGTATAAATAAATGGTTCTTTTCAAAATAGATTGAACTACTTTAGTTCAAGCAAGTTTCTTCGCTGCCCAAGCTTCATACCCACCACCTTCTCTCTTCTCAAGCTTGTAGGGAACATAGGTCCCAAGAATTTTATTCCACATCACAAAGAATGGCTGTGAGAAATTATACTTGCTACCTGAGAGCTGGTGGTGGATCTCATGGTACACTGTGTTATTCCCAAAAAACATATGCAACGGATTTCAAGGAAGCATTAGCCCTTGTGCTATACATGAAAAACGAATTAAAAAATAAAAGTGGGGAAATGTCGGATTCGAACCCACACGTACCCAACATCCCCATGAAGAGTAACGACCCTAAAACGCATCCACTGGCCAATAAGACCTGAGTGACTAATTAATATGAACTGCCTCATACTCGTTTTTTGAGAAAGCAAGTTTGGTTAAAACTCAATCGCTTTTTCAGAAAGCGAGTCTAGATTTTTGAAAAATAAAAAATCTCACACTCGCTTTCTGAAAAAGCGATGAGGTTTTAAGTGAGGCAGTTTGAATTTTTTTTAAAAAAACAGGATAGTTTGGAAAAAACTTTCAAAAAGTGGGACAGTTTGGGAAAAAGTTCGAGAATCTGTGGTTCATGCAATATAGGATAGTTTAATGTATTTGCTGTGATAAGGAATAGACATACTAGCTGACGTCATCTTTTTTAATAGAGAACAATTCGTTTACTCCTCTTTTATGTGAGAGGCTCGAAAGCAACACAAATGGACCATTTGTTGTAGCGTGTAGACTACTAAAACTCCAAGCATCGATAATACTACGTGGAACAAGCTTTTGCACAAGATAATACTACATTACTACGTAATATCCAAGGTGGCAAGCTATATGCATGGTAGAAGAACTAATGACCTTCAATTATTTATTTATTTACTTAATTATTTATTTATTTATTTTTAGAAAAGGTGGAGTCCAGCATGAACTTAAATTATTATCACCGCTATGTACTGTGTAGGAAAATGCCTTTAAGAGCAACTGTAGTGGTTTTCTCCAGTTTCGGAGATTTGGCAAATTTGCAAATAGAGAAACGGGGTCTGCGCGTAGTGGCGAAATGCTAAAATTTGGAGAATAAGGCAAAAAAAATATTTGGAGGGATAATGTTGTTCTCATTTGTTTTTTTTTTTTTAAATTTTTTTTAAGGGACGGAATAACATATTTCGTCCGATCAAATTAAAAAAATAGCAGACGAAACAAGCGGACGAACCAACATGTTATTTCGTCAGCTATTTTTTGGAGATCTCCAAATGCGTTGTCATATTTGGCGAACACTGTTAAAAAATTTGCAAATTCTAGCATTTTAGCTGACCAGTACAGTGTGTTTTTACCCAATTTTTTTAGAACATGGAATTTTAGAGAATCACTGTAGGTGCTGTTAGAATTAGGGATGAGAAGAAAAACTTTATTGATTGATTATTGATTGATTAAGCTGAGTACAATATGTCTTCTATATATAGGAGAGAATGGAAGATTAAACCAATACAATATTCAAAATGGGACTAAACTAATCTCTCTCATAATATAATACCTAATATAATATCTAACACCCCTCTCAAACTCAAGTTGGTTCAAGCAATAAGAGTGTAAAATATTGACAATGCTGATGTGGTAAGGACGGCAAACTGTGATACTTGGAACGGCGCTCTATGGCGCATGTGTTGGAATCTCACCCTGGACTTGAGAATAGTAGTAATAGTAGAAGGAAGTAGTGGTGGAAGGATGTAGTGGTGGCGCACTATTGGGATCTCCATATCCCGAACTGTGGCAAGATATCCATATCCCAAACTGTTGGGATCTCACCCCGAATTGAGAAGTAGTGGAAGGAAGTGGCGCACTATTGGCACATATTGGGATCTCACCCCTGACTTGGGAATTATCGTATGTTGTGAAAGGAAGTGGCACACTATTGGTGCATGTTGGGATCTCATCCCTGACTTGAGAATTGTCGTATGTTGTAGAAGGAAGTGGCGCACTATTGGTGCATGTTGGGAACTCACCCCTGACTTGAGAATTGCCCCTGAACTGAGAACTATGATGAGATCTCACTCCTCACTTGAGAATTGAGAACTGAATGCGGAAGATGGTAGATGTCGACGGAAGGTGAGGGAGACGGGAACTGTGATAATGTTGATATCTCCCTCTCTCAAACTCGGTGTGAGTTTGCTGACGAAAAACTGTAGAAGCTAAAGGACATGTATTTTTTATTTTTATTTTTTATTTTTTATTTTTTATTTTTATTTTTTATTTTTTATTTTTTATTTTTTATTTTTTATTTTTTATTTTTTTTATAACAGAAAACAGGTTTCAGATATTTTTGAAAGTGGGTTCGGGTTGGGTTTGGAATATAGGGTACGGTTAGATCTGAAATAGGGTTCGGGTCGGGTATGGATTGCGGGTTTCGGGATTTGGATTCAGGTTGGGGTTAAGAAGGGGATGGGTTCAGTTCTTGGATTAAGTTTTTTTTTGGGAAGATAGGAGAGAGGCGGCTAGGGTTACGGGTGTGGTATTTGGGGAATGTGGCGGCGAGGTAGGATTTCGGGAAGGGAGTTCGTTGGGAGTTGATTCGCTTCCGAGGTGAGGGTAAGGGGTGGTTGTTGAAAGGGGGAGGTTGATGATGACGAAGACAACGGAGGAGGTGGACTTCGTGATTTGAACGGTGTTAGGGATTTCGGGGGTGGAGAGGTTGCCAGGATTTGAGTTTCGATGCAGTCGTAGGTGGAGTTGCGACGAGGTGTTTATGAGGAGATGCCGCTATTGATGATGGCAAGGTGCAGCGGGATTGAAGAATGTGAAGTTCGACGGGATGGGAAAGAGGATTGCCGGAGTTGGAAAGTGGAGGAAGGCAGCGGGAGGTCGGAGATGATTTTTCGGAGATGGCAGAGGTCGATGGGGGCTGGTAACATGGGCATCAATGGCGAGGTGATGGAGAAGATGGAAATGGTAGACGGGGATGATGACGAATGTAGTAGTGGTCGGCGGCTGAAGGGAGCTTCGGGTAGATGGGGTTCAGGTCTGTTGGTAGTCGGGACGAGGAGGTCGACAGCCACGGTGGAGATGATGGTGGCTGTGGCAGCAGTCGATGGCGGCAGTCGATCGGGATGTAGTGAATTAGGATTGTTTGAAGTCGGAGTTGGAGTTGATGGTGTCAATGGTGGCGTCGGGATGATGATGACGCTGACTATTGTTTTCGCTGTGTTGTAGTGCTGTGGAGTTGGGTTTTGGTTGATGAAGAAACAACAGAGGTTGAAGATGAAGTTGGAGAAGGATTGCGGCTGTGGGGATTAGAGATAGGGAGATTAGAGAGATGATTAGGGTTTGATTAGGAGTGGGGAATTTGAGGAGGGTTTTGGATCTTATTGTTTGATGACGGTTGGGGTTTTGGAGATTTGATAGGGAGAGAGATGTTAGGAGGTGGAATGATTCTGATGAAGACGAGAATCATTCCACCTCGATAACGATGATCAAATTAGTATAGGCCTTATAGGAATACATGCTCTGATACCATGTTAGAATTAGGGATGAGAAGAAAAACTTTATTGATTGATTATTGATTGACTAAACTGAGTACAATATGTTTCCTATATATAGGAGAGGATGGAAGAATAAACCAATACATTATTTTATATGGGACTAAACTAATATCTCTCATAATTTAATACCTAATATAATATCTAACTGGTGCTCTAAGAAAATATATTTTGCAAACTCCTATGCATGAATAGAAAAGGTCATATATATTCAAAATTCCAATGAAATGTAGCATTTTTCTTTAAAAATAATTTTAAAGTTAGTGCGTATTCAAATTTAGTCATTCTTGACTCTAATTTACTACCCATTAGCATCCACAGTCGTTTTTGCTATTTTGCCAAATATAGAAAAATAGCAAATAGCAAAAAAAGCAATTTGTTGCAGTCGTGGTTTGCTATAAATTGAGAATGAAATATAAAAAATGAGCTCGGACGGAACATCTTGTTCCGTCCTTTTTTTTATTTTTTTAACATAAAGTTTTCGTTAACTAACGATTAGATATTGAAATAGTTAAATTAAATAAATTAAATATTAAAATATATACTAACTAACCTAATAATACACTAACCTAGATTAAATGGTTAGCAGTTAAACCCATTTGAGCTGGACGGGACATGTTGTCCTGTCCAAGCTATTTTTAGCTTAAGACGGGACAATATGTCACGTTTGAGATTTTTCGTTTTTTTTTAATGGGACGGTACAACATGTACCGTTCGATCATTAAAAAAAAATAACTTGTTTCGTTTGATCCCATTAAAAAAACCGAGGGATGAAACTTCCATTCCCTAAAATTTGAGAATCGTCATTTCGTTTTTCAAATTTGAGAAGTGCATGTAACAATTTTACCAAAATATGGCAAAAAAGCAAACGACTGCAGATGTCCATTTTTCAAAATATGGCAATTTGACAAATATAGTAAACGACTGTGGATGCTTTTAGAAATTCAAACTATCATCACTACACCTTTTCATTTTCACTGCACTTTTCGTCTCTCCACTATACAAATGCATGCTCTCTTACATATAGAGAGAAAATATAGCCCAAGCTAAGTTAAAGACATAGTCCAAGAGGAGTAACTGTTTCAACTGAAGAACAATTTTGGAGACAAGAAGTTCAATTCGTGAGATAGAAGCTAACCCACTACAAGAAAATAGTTCTACACCGGCGTTTCTACTCCGGCGTTTTGGTAGAAACGCCGCTGTAGATAACAGGTAATTTGGTAGGGGAAAAAATCACAGCTCTACACCGGCGTATATGAAAAACGCCGGTGTATGTACGTATACACCGGCGTTTTAGAGTAAAAACACCGGTGTATAAGAAGGATAAGAGATAAACTCCACAGTCCCGATCTCATTTTCCTTTATTTCTCCCCCTTCCCCCAATTTTTCAATCCCTCTCTCCATTTCCCTCCTCCCCATTCGAAAACCCCCATCCCATTGCCGCCTCCCATACCTCGCCGTCGGCCCTTCCCCCATCGCCGCCCCGTCCTCCGCCGCCGCCCCTTCCCCTCATCACCGCGCCCCTCCACCGCTATTGCCCTAATCGAGCCGCCTTCTCCACTTATAGGGTTTTACCTTCTCATTCGTCGTAGGGTTAGGGTTTCTTCTCTCGCGCTCCAAGTCGAAGCGGCAGCTCTCTTAGCCGCTCCCCCCCGCTGTAGCGTCGCGCTCCGAACCGTGCTCGCGCTCCCAATCGTGCTCCAAGTCGTTCACTTCGTCATCTTTGCCTTCTCGAAGCGGCAGCTCTCTTAGCCGCTCCCCCTCCCCCCTAGCGTCGAAGGTAATCTGTGAAGAGTTTATATGTGGGTGGGTTTTGTGAAAGGCAGGGAATGAAGTTATTAAAGAAGCTGTGAAGAGAAAGATTATATGTGGGTGGGTTTAAGGACATTTATGAAGTAGGTCGTTTCGCAAAATAGTAATTGGCACATTTAGAAGGTCACCGGCTAAATTGATTGAAATGTTATCCCCTTATCTTTGTGGGAACTCTGAAGGACTTAACAGAAAAAAATTTAAATATCAGAGGGACCAACGGGATATATGATTGAGGGACCAGTTGTTAGTATTATGTTATATATAGTAATATTTTCACACTTCAGCTAGTAGATGATATTAATATGCCTTGTTATGGTTGTTAAGAAAAGTAAACAAATGATTTTTATATTAGATTTTATTATGAAGTTGTGTGAAAATGGGATGTTTTAATGTATATGATCTTTCCCAAACAGTCATTGGTTTCATAATGGATGTCCACGGTTAGATTGAAAATCAGTACCCTCTTAAACATTGCCTCTAGTTCCCTTCAACAATTAACAGTCATTACTCTTCAAAGAGCCATCTCAATTCTGAGAAGTGACTTGTCGCTCCTTCAGAATTTTTAGATATATCACATCTAACCGCATTATTAAAGACGCACTTACCTATTTTACAGGACGTTATTCTCATCGTTCTATTTATGTTGATGTTCATTAATCTCAACGAAAGGAGTATGAATGTATGATGTCCTCCATGGGCCATCTCATGATGAGATCCAGAATCTTGTAAATATATGCAATCAAAAAAATGGAAGAGAAATTGCCTGTGCTGGCTTTAGCAACTCTCTATTTGGAACAGTGCACCTGCAAGATCATTTGGCCCATCAAAAGTGTTCAATTGGCTTGTTTGTGTACAGATTATTTACAATCATCATTCATCAATCCTTGCACTAAATTTTTGAACAGCATTTCAAAATTTCAAGTAATAGTGTAGGCACATTTTTAAATACCTCATGTTTCTTCTATCTTATGGTCTTCCAAATGCTTCATTGTCATGTTTTATTTGTAACTGCAACTCTGCACCTCTTCATGCCCTTACTTTTTATTAGCACTCCCCAGGTTTACTTTGCTACACCTCTCTCAACTCTCAAGTAAAGAGACATTCTTGAAGTATGCACATGACACCTGTAATGTGCAAACTGCACATTATGTGGCAATTGACAGTTTATTTTATATGCACATGATTGTTTGCATTATCCTTCATACTATATGAGTATCAGTTTTTTTTGGTTTTAAGTGATGATGAGATGGATTATGTAACTGAAGTTGTATACTATGATTTACAGAGGAGTGACTAGTGATGAAATAATCATGTTTGAACGTATGTTGTGGATGTGATGATATCACATTATTATGTTTCATTATGAGATTACAATTTGATGATATTATACTATTATGCTTCATTATGATTGAAGTATGAGGGAGGTATATAGTTCAGGTTACTGACGTTTGGAGTTAAAGGTGAATTTTTTAATCTAAACTTCATATACAATTATATCATGATGTCTAGATGAGTATCAGTTTCTAAGATAATGTTCATGCTTGTTGCTTAGGTTTGAAAATGAGATTGCTCTTTCTTATTGTTTTTAAGTGATGATGAGATGGATTATATAACTGAAGTTGCATACTATGATTTACAGAGGAGTGACTAGTGATGAAATAATCCTGTTTGAACTTATGTTGTGGTTTCAATTAACTGAAGTTGCATACTATTCGTTTTTATATTTTGTAGGGGTGAGAATTATTTTTAAGTTATATCTTATTTCATTTATTTTTAATATTGATATTGATATGGATATTTGTGGTAGGTTGGTATGGTTGAAGATTTGAATTATCATGAGGGAAATGTGAAGTTCTAATTTTGGCATAAACTCGGATTTTAGGGTTTATGAAATCGGGTAGGAAACTCGATCCTAATAATTGTAGAAAATGCATATGAGGGTGTAAAATATTATGAAAGTATTAATATGAATTTAGGATGATTTTTATAGGCTTAAGCTCAATTAAATTGAGTGAAATGGACTATAGGTGAAAAGTACACGCCGGGTGTTCGGTGAAATGCCCGAGCAAGATTTAGGAGAAAATTGTTAGATTCGAAGGTGTCCATACCCACCTCGTTGTGGAGTATTGGAGTCTGCAGTTGGCTTTTAAAATGGTTTTCCTAAAGCTTTACAAAAATCTTATATGTTTTCAAAGGAATTTATGGTTTTTATTTAATATTTGATATTATGTTATGAGTTTGGCCCCCAGAGCATGATATTATATTGCCTGTGTGATTCTGCTCATTTTGGCCTGGGGAGCCCATGATATTATTGCTTGTAATGTGAGCTACGAAATTTAAAGCAGAATTCCGTAAGCTTTTTGTGTTTCGAGATAGAAATTTCAGGGGAGACTTTGCCAAAATTTTATGTGAAATATACCTATCTTAGTTTATGTTTAAAGTGATATAGAAATTGAAAGAATAGAATTTAGAGGTTAAAAAAATGGGGGGGGGGGGGGGGGGGGTGTTACAGTTAGTATCTTACCAGTGAAAATAATCTTTTTCACTCTTAGTAACTCAATATTTTGAACTCCATATTTTGGTTATGAATGTGGTGAGATCACATTATTATGTTTATGAGATTACAATTTGATGATATTATACTATTATGCTTCATTCATATATATTATAATGGGTCACTTTTAGTTTTGCAATTGGTTTTGATTAGTAAAGAGTGCTGAAGGTTTTTTTTTTTTTAATATATTTTTTTTAAAAAAAAATTTTAAAAAAAAAATATAGCTACACCGACGTTTTTACAAGCGCCGGTGTAGCTTTCAACAAAAAACTGGAGGTATATATCGGCGTTTTAAAAACGCCGGTATAGGTGACGGCCGAAAACAGTGCTCCTAAACGAAACCACACATTCCTCGACGTTTTTACGACCGCCGACGTAGTTTTAACATACACCGGCGGTCGTAAAAAACGCCGGTGAATGTCCCTAAGCTACAACGACACACGATTCAGCGACACTTACACCGGCAATTTATAAAACGCCGGTGGTATCTACAGCGGGGTTTATAAACGTCGGTAAATATCCAAAAAAATGCCGATAAAAACTGTTAGTCTTGTAGTGACCATATATTAAAAAATGAAAATAGGAAAGAGATAGCTTATCCACGAATTTTGTGAAAAGTATTTTGAGAGAAAACACTGCATCTATGTGGGTATACTCTGGGGTTTACCAAGTGTGGGATGGTTCAATTCATATCAGTCTTATATTATATTATGTTTTTTTTTTCTTTTCCTTATATAGAAAACCAAGATAAGTTTACTACAATATTATTTTTTTTCGGCGCGGGGGGGGGGGGGGGGGGGGGGAATGCATGTAGAGTATGAAGTTATCAAAATGTATGAATAACATACGATGTGCACAATCATACAAAATAAATAATTGCTGAAATTTTAAAGCATTATTTAATAATATGAGAAAGGAATATACTTATTCTGTACGGAACTATCAAAATATGAAAAATATGTGAACAGAACAATATGGTGCAAATTATTTTAAAAGCAAAACATAACTATATAAGTTATCATCATGCTTAAGAGGCTAAGATTACATAATTGTAAAGAGAGTAGATTTTGATAAGAATTGAGTTTAGTAATACGCTCAAAATTTTCTGAGCCCCGCCAGCTCGTGCATGCACAGGCAAAATTCTAGTTATAATTAGATACATGTAGCACTGGTATCGGGTTCTATCGGTCTGGGTAGTGCACTACCCAGATCTGTTACTGTACGAGTCTAAAAATTGGACCTGGACCTGTAGCGTCCCTAATTTTCAATATAATATCTCCGAAATACGTGACACAATTCTCAGCAACAACCTCAATGTAATAGTAAATATAGCAAAAACACAGATAAATTTTTTAACTTTTATTACATCAATTCTTTACAAAGCACAGCGGAAATTAAACACCTTGAATTACAATTTCTTTTTTTACAACACATTCTTTTACAATTTACATAAGCCACATTATCATTCTACCACATGCATCCAAATCCCAAGCTAATGGTACCTACCTGTAAAACATGAGGTTAGAGATAACCCTAACCCGCAAAACTACAGGGGTCAGCCATAACGGTGTGAGTGACATCAAAAGAAATACAATGTAAATAAAACATGAAGGATAAAGTTATAAACAACACATACCAAAAGTAGTAACAGATGGAATATGAAATGACAATAAATAAAACATGAAAACATCAAGTTAAACTAGACTAAGTGTCAAGTGTAGGAAAACAAAAAAACAAACATGCATAAAACCAAGTCAAGAAAACACAAATGCAGTATGATGATTCCCTATTGCATACTTGTCAGATTTTACGCATTCCATACTACATAAGTCCGGTGTAACCCCTTATCATTCTCCACTTTATAGGGTCAGATCCCTCATCATGCAACTAATCCTACTACGATGATGGGAACAAGATCCAGAATACTCCGCGAATAGGCATCATAACCCTCAACGCGCAAGCATCATGTAAGAATAGCTAAAAAAAACCCGGAGAATTACCTCCCTGCCGTGTACCCCACCGCCGCCCCTCGACGTGCAAGTACACAGGCACATCCCGTGAATAGACCCGTCGGCCCTCTACACGCAAATGTACCTATTTGTTCCATGAATAGGCACTGCAGACCCTCGACACGCGAACATACTAATAGTCCTCACGAGACAAAACACACAAGTCCTGGAACACATCCGTTGGACTGGACCCCAAGAGCATATACTTACGTTTACCAAGTTTCATCACATCTCCACTAGTGCCTGTCCTTAAGTTGATTATTATTAAAACACAAAATTTTTCCTCTCTAGAGTTAGTGTATCCTGCCGGACTTAATTCCACAAACAACCCCCCCAAGACCCAACTGGTAAAAATCCACAAAATCTCATCTTCCGGTTCACATGACTCCCACTCAACTCCTAAAGATTCACAAATCGAATATCAATACAAAATCTTTCATTAAACTTTTAATTTCATCATCAAAACGTTTATATCAATAAAACTTCTTAAATCAACAAAACCAAATACATTCAGTATATTCACAAATTTCTAGAATTGAAATAGAGTATTAAATCCATTAAATAACTGAGAATCATATTTTGAAGTCATAGAATATCACAAAACATTAATCTCTTCGAAAACTATATATATTCCACTTTATAAAGTTGTAGAAATACAATTGAAATTCTATTATAAACAAAATGTAACTCTCTGTAAAATACTGTAATCTGTAGTAAAAATATCATCTAAAATAATAGATCAATAATCTATAATATCGAAGAAATAATCGTTCAAGAAAACACGAAGAAAACTCAACAAAACAATCAGCCAAAGTGCTGACAGTCGACTATCAAAGACAGTGTAAAACACAACGGCCGAATGTCGAGCAAAAATCCGAAAACCCAAGAATTGACAGCCGACTGTCATCTTCAGTTCAAAAACGAAGCGGTCGACTGTCATATTCGAAAATTGACAGCTTTGAAATTCGTTATACTTCAATTATACTTTGTAAAAGCATAAATTTGCAAAACAAAATTTCTGAGACAATCAAATACAACTTGTCTAACATATATGTGTTTACAAAACATATCAAATCTCGTCAAGATCATAAAAGAGTAAATTACTTCACAAAACTCTTCAAAACAGTAAAGAATATATAGATATGTGTATGGGGTGTTTAAGTATCAGTTTAAGTATCAAAACATCGTATGTATATGTAGTATGAAGTTCAATTCCATATTAGTAACAACACACATCGAAACCCCCTTGAAAAATATCACAAAACTTGAAAACTCAACTTCGGCCTATACCATCAGACCCGAAGCTTAAAGACTCAATCTTTAATGCATAAACTTGATCTTTTGATCCAAGAATCCATCCAAAACTTGTTATACACATAAACCCCACTGATTACAATAGTTTACTCATGCATATATGCAATAAAAACAATCATTCATCAAGTTTTACTCATCAAAAATTCCCCAACAATGTATATATATGTATATTCAACAGAAAGGTGGAGTTTTGTTCACTTTTCGTAATAAGCATCATTCAATTCATAAAAAGCATTCAAAACAGCTAGATTATGAAAGAAAACATCATACTCATGATTTTTATTAGGTTCTTAACAATCTCGTCATCTATTTAGGTTTTTAATCATCTATAGCATAGGTTTCATGAAAAGATTCAATCTTTATTCATCCATCACTCAATAATTCAATATATTATCATACCATCATCTAACATGCTTTCTAATGAACAAATCATCACATACAACATGCATACAACAACAAGAAATCAAATATATATCACTCACCTTATTGAAGAATCAACCGAAATAATAAAGAGAATAAGAAAAGTCCTTCCTTTCGCAAGAAAATCAAGATCCTCACTTCAAAACTCCAAGAAATAAATAATAAAGAAAACTCTTTGTGTAGTACAGCAAAAAGCCGGCTGCACCACTCTTTATATTAGGCCGATAGTAGGGTAATTAGGGGTTTAAATAGATTTGCAAAATATCCCTTTTGAATATATCTTTACATATATAAATCCTTATACTTGGAAATTAGATAAACTAATTCAATTCAAATTTAAAAACAAAATAACTACCCTAATACTAGCCGGCACTGTTTTCAAACTCAGAAAAACAAATTTGTAATTTTTGCCTCTAAGTGACAATTTTGCAAAAAGACCATTCTTTAAAAAATTTGTGAAATAAATCAAATATATTAAAAATAAAAGTAAAATCTTTACCTTTGAGTTGACTAGCCATCATGCGCAGCCTAAAAATCCGAAAATCTGGAGTTTTCACTCCAAGTGGTAATTTTGCACAAAAGTCTTCTTTTTGTAATATTTGCAAATAGGTCAAATAAATATCAGAAAAATCTAAAAAACTTACGAATAATACCTACTAATAAATCTTAGTTTTTCCCAAAATAATTTCTGACTTTGAACTTTCCAAGAAAATATTTGTACGTGTAAAAAGATAAATTTCAGAAAAATATTTATTAAATCATCAAAAATCATTTAATCCATTTATTAATCTCAAAAACATTATTTTAAAATTTAGGGTGTTACAGGACCCGTGAGAATCGGTTCTGTTCCGGAAAATAATTTTTTTTTATAACGAGGATAGAATCATGAGATTCCAGCCCAAAATATATTAATAAAACCATGAAGGATACAACGAGAAACAATTTTACAAGCAGTAAAAACATAACCATCCAATGAAGGACAAAGCAAAAATACAGACGCTAGCAATGAAGAACATTGCCCGGAAACAAAAACACTAAGAACTCTAAGATGAGGACCAACGCCATGGGCAAATAGTTTGATACCCGTGGCGTTGATCCCAAAAAATAGTTTGATACCCGATTAATTTCATATCCATCACCATCATCATCCCTCATCTCCTAATCAGCCTGCAAAAAAGGGAATTGAACAAAAGGTTAGAGTTCTTTTGCAAAATTGTTAGAGACTTGGGGTGTTTATATAGGTTTTTTATTTTTTGTTTCACGTCCGGGTCCAGGACACTTTAAACGGACCCGGACCGGACTCGAAATTTCAACAGGTCCTAAAATAGGACCCAGACCCGAATAGAACGGGTCGGTTCTGATCCAATACCTGGTTCGGATCGGGTACAAGTAACTTGAATTGTTTTTCTTCTACTAACTAACCTCAATTGTTCCAATTAAAACTAAAATTACAATTATATTCTCATCACTTTATGCTATGTGTTCTCATTTTCCCTTGTATGTCTAGGGGACAACCAAAGTGAGCCACATCTTTCGTATAGTCCATATGAAAAATGCATGAATATAATGGATTTAGAGTGATTCTTTAATTTTGAATGTTATTACCACACATATATAATTTTTTTCTAAATCTATATAATAAAACACAAAGAAAGCTATCAAGCGGCTTTCCTTCAATTTCAAAGAAATCAATGGTCCAGACTGATTCTCACAAAACATTTTTTTCCCCTCAAAATTTCAAACTCCAAAACTCAAATTCAAATCCCCCCCTCTCTCTCCCGAAAATTACCCCCCTCCCTTCTCTCTCTTCCGAAATCCCCCCCCCCCTCTCTCTTCCACCACTCTCTCACTTTCTCTTAGAGGACGGGAGCGGGGGATTGGACGAGGGAGACAAGGGGCTTGACGGCACGGAAGCTCCATGGCGGACCGACACTGGAGGTCGAGGTCGAGGGAGGAGGTTAGGGTTTGGATGACGTCATCGGAGGAGGAGAGGATGGAAAGGCGGAGGCGGCGGAGTGTAATCCCTATTTTCTATTTTCTGTATTTTTGGATGTATTTTTCTTTTTGAGCATTTATTCATCTTGTATCTCTTTTGAACCGTGTATTGAATCTTCTTTTTCAATATATTTATCTATTTGATTTGTCGTCTCTTAATTTGAACTTCTTGATCCATTTGCCTCTATATTATTCATCTATGTTTGATCCAGCTTTTATTTTTGATTCTCATTAGTTGTTTATGACCTATTTTATTTATTCATTTTGTTCTTATCTCATTTTGGATCACCCTATATTCTATTTAATTTTTCCTAAACCCCATTCTAATTCTATTGGATCACTATTATATCAAGATCCTTTAATACCCAATAAACCCTTAATAAACCCTATAAGACCCATTCACCTAACCCACAACCGGGTAAAAATCCCCTAAACAATTTAAACTACTACCCGTTACTCAATATACAACCCCAACCCGTTACCACCCTAAACCTAATATTACTCTCCTATATAAACTACCCACTGTGTATTACCCTATTCTTCACCAAACCCTAGACGTCTTTACCTTTCCCCCACCTCCTACTCTCCCGATCCTCTTCCTCCCTGCCTTGCGACCCCCCATCTCGACGCCAGAACCCCCCTGTGCTATCTCCCTCCCGAAGCAACAACAACCACAAAGCGACCCTTGTCGTCCTACCTCCCTCCGGTGCACCCTATCGCCTTCAGCCACGACAGCCACAGTCAGTGCCGCTTCCCCCTGCAACATTGTGCCTGTCTCCTCCCGACGACGCACCAACAGACAGCAGCAGCGCAGCCAGCACGACCCTCTTACTATCCTGCCGTCCAGTGTCGCCGTGCTTTCCCCTAGCAGCCATCCTCCTCTTCGCAGTCCCTGCACTCAACCCCGACTGCCCTCCTTGGGTGCTTACGGTTTGATCCTTGAGTGCTTGCATTTTGGCCAAGTGAAATCTCGGCTGTTGGATTCTTTTGGTGTTCGTGATCGTTGTTATTGTGTTCGTCGTCCGGAAATCCGTTCCCGTTATTCTTGCTCTTGCTTCGTCATTTTCGTCGTCAATTATAAGGTAAGTATCTTGTATTCCTTTTGTTGTATAATACAAGTACTCAATACCGCCTGTAGTGTAGTTTCTTCAAGATCTATCCCCATGAAACCCTTGTTATATCTTGTCTCTATGTGTTGATCCGCCCGTAGTTATCTTATTGCACACACGACATAAATTTAGACTTAGAACTAACCAATTCTTGATGTATGCATGCGCGTTGTTCGTGATTTATGAAGTGTCAAATGATCTTGTATGCTGGATGTGTTAGGAGTAGTATAACTTGTTATAGGCGTGTTAGATACCCCATACCATGTTGCTTGGACATCTAGTATACCATATTTCGCATTTTGTTATGATTTGGATGAATTCCATATGAACTAGTTGATTTTATGCTTGAAGAAGATTTCAGTTTTTGATGTTACCCCATTTTTGTGCAGTTTTAGACCCTATTAAGGTTAGTATATAAAAATTATTTGTGAATATAAATTATAGATAATTGTGTCTACTTTCCAGAATTTCTGATAGATCTTGGTTTCGATTTGTGAGATGCAAGTTATTGTTGTTTTACTACAGATGTGTAGAAAATTTCAGATTCTGTTTTATATGAATTCTGTATGGTTATTTATTTTTATACTGATGTTAAAGATAACATTTTGATCCAATATTTTTCTGAGTATAACTAGACTTGATTGGTATTAACCCCATATTTTTGTGGATTTATTCGGTGACTTTTATAAATTATTCTATACTTACAAACAACTACTATACTTGCAGAATTTTCTTACTATTCAGTAGAGAACCTTAATTTCAACATGATTCTATTTGCTGTTTATAAAAACTCTGTGAATATGAATTGTGGCCTACTATATCTATTTTATCACTCTTTTGGCGGATCCGGATTTCAATTTATATTTTGTAATCTATTGCTATTTTAGTACGGCTGTGTCAAGAGTTTTAGATTTACAAACTTGTTGTATCTTGCTGTTTTCCGATTTATTTGAATACACTATCTATGTTGGAAAATTATGAAATTTTACTTGCTGATACTAGACATACTAGGGAATACCCCAAATTTTCTTGAATTTAACCAGTAAGTTTTTATACCATTTTCCTGTTTACGAATACAAACTTTTGATTTCTGGATGAACATGTTTTCCAGATACAATTCTGTTTTGAGTCATGTTTTTGTGAAATGCCATATGACTTATATATATTTGTTGGATTCGGCCGAGAGTCTATTTTCTAGATTTTCTGAAGGATCCAGGTTTTCATGTTTGTGGCAACGGGAATCCCCGATTTGGTGCAGTACCGTTCTGCTGTCCTGAACTATAATTTTCGTTGTCCTACCCTTTTATGAGTTGTTTGTCACCTGTGCATGTTTATCTTCCAATCTGAACCTGTTACTTGTTTATACCATATTATTCTTGCCTTTTTTTGTGCACATATATGCTAGTTTGATGATAATAACAAATAATCAAGCTGGGGTTAAGGGAAAGACCATAGTAGTGGACAATATATGTATGTATACTCAGAAAGGGGTCGTGTTCCCGTTACTTGATGCCATGATTTTATGATTACATGATTTATGTTTGTTATTACTATATGATGCCATAATTTCATGATTACATGATTCATGCTTGTTATTACTACTTGATGCCATGATTTCATGATTACATGATTCATGCGTGTTATTACTATATGATGCCATAATTTCATGATTACATGATTCATACTTGTTATTACTATATGATGCCATGAGTTCACGATTACGTAATTTGTGCTTGTTACTTGTTACTTGACGCCTGAGTACACAGCCCTATAGAAACCCACCACTAGGCCTAAACATAATTTGTATGAATGTAGCAATCATGTGGTAAAAATCTAGGACGCATGAAGTGCTACCTAGATAGATTTAATACAAGACTCGAATACAATCACTTGTTACTTGTTACTTGTATATGATACTTGATCACTTGGCACTTGTTACTTGTTACCCATTTACATGCTACTTGACACTTGTTACATGCCACTTGTACTCGTTCATCTTACCATGCTAGTTGTTTATGTTCTTGATTAGAGGTAGTTTTCTATTTTGTTGTTACATCTTTTTCATGCTATACTTACTTCCGATGTTACTCTATTCTTGTTTATCTTTCCTGTACTTGTGCCTGCACTACAAGCGGTCCGTAACTTGCATTGACGGATATTTTGTTTCTTTTTTCTTTTCCTGCAATTTATTAAATTGCATATTATGGTGATCAGTTGCCCGATAGAGTAGGTGATCTGAGATTCTAGTTGTTGGAGTTCTTACTATAATTTATTTTCCTGCTATTCATGAATAAATGTAATTTGCTACTTGGATTATTTTGTATTGGGCAGTATGACCCAGAATTATTGACTAGATTTGATTTATTTGAGATTATTAAATTTTGTTTCAAGTAAATTCTTGTTGGTATATTGATTCATACATGCATGCGTGGTTTATTTCTCCTTGTTATCTCTTGATTATTCCTGTGAAATGTTGTAAAGATCTTGACAGCTTATGGATGATGAAAATCATTCGTAGTCACGTATCCGTATTCCGTATTCATTTTTGGGAAGCGGGCGTGACAGGGAGGTGGAGGGGAACTCGCAGGTCGAGTCAGAGGGCCAGTCGGAGAAGGCGCCGGAGGAGTCGGAGAAGGCGCCGAAGGAGGACAGATCTAGTTGAGGTAGCGATATTATGAAGAAAAAAAATTTATCAGGTAATCATCAAGTTTTCATTTATACGCAACATACTCTGTATGCCTGATTCTCTTCTTCATTCAATGAGGGATCCAGTGAAGGAAGTTGGTAATCATCAGGTTTTAGAGCCAACGCGAAATCAGGCAATGTCAATGCTTTCTCTGTTATCCTGCAAAACTCCAAACAGTAGATGCATATAAAGTGCCTGAACTCAATACTAGAAAATTCAGATTGGCTGTGAAGAATTGACCAAACAATGTATGAAATGTACCAGTAGAGTTCCCCCCAAAGCCTTACCAATCTGACAAGCTCACTTTTAACTTTCATTCTACATCAAAAAATTATACAAACATTTTATATTAAGTTACGTATACGTAGCATGTTTTGTTTATACTGGATCAGGCCTTTTAGGAAAAAAAGTGAGGAATAATTTATTCAAGGAGAAACATTATCATTTTCATCACTTTATCTATATAATAAAACACGAATCGGTTTGGACGACGTCATCTGGTTGAGGTAGCGGTACATATCGGTTTCCATTGGTTTGCTTTAAAATTCACGCTTTGCTTGTGATTGTGGTTGCTCTTTGCTTGTGATTGTGATTGTGGTTGTGGTTGTGATTGTGATTGTGTATGTGAGATTGGTTTATTGTTTTGGAGGGCTTATTTCAGGGACTAAAAAGATTTTCTACAATTATGTACAACTGATTTTATATCGGGGGAGTTAAAGACGTACTTATGATTCTATACTGTATAAATTTTAGTCTGTTTTTTGTCCCATTTCTCTTTGATCGTCACTTTTTTTCCCCATTAATGATCTAGATTTATGTGCAAATTTGGCTCTAACTTTTATTTTGAAATTGGATAATAGACATACAGCGTAGACAAATAAATTTAGTTTCTTCAATTGTAACCTAGGTGGTATTTTACAACTACCTGAAGTTTTATAACGATGTCAAACTCAAATTTAGTTCATTCAATAATCAAACCAGTTGCACCGATTCGAAGATGTGCCGTAGGCACGTGTCAACGGCGAAACCTAGTGCATGAATATATTGCAAGCAAGATTTAACTGTAGAACTTATTTCTACTCCTAAAAATGTTTTTACATTTGTGCTAGATAACACTTGCAGTATTAGAATAGGATTTGATCAAGCATAAATTTTCTTCGTTCCGGTTATGAATTTGAGCAATGGTAAGTTGGTTTGTATTTATAATGGCTGTGTCAAATTGTGATAAAATGGCACCAAAACTCTCCCATCTCTCATCTTGATGCAATCCTCGCTCATCTCCGATGAACTTCTAGTTGGAAGTGGACTTGGACTTAGGTAATAGAGGGTCGGTTTTTTATTGGGCCATATGTTTGTCATTTGGGCTCTATGTAATAATTGTTTTGTGCTAGAGGGTCGGTTTTTTATTGGGCCATATGTTTGTCATTTGGGCTCCATGTAATAATTGTTTTGTGCTAGCATTTATATATTCGTTCTTTCGCAGTTTTGCTTTAATAAAATTTAAAAAAAAAACCATCTTTTTTAGAGTAGTTGACTAGTAGTAAACTTCTATTGGCATATTCAATATTTCAGTTGCAACCTATTCCCATACTAATATCAATAAGGAAATGATGTATGTGAATGTTGTGGGTTCCCAAAAATCTCGTTAACGGGGAATGACGTAGGAGGAAGGTCCCGACAATCTCTAGTGTATGCTTGGGCTAAAAAACTAGGAAGCATAGGTGAGAAGTTGTTGCACTGCCGGTCCACATAACCAGAAATGACATCGAATTATCGTGATGGCCACCCAAGGTCGGAAAAAGAGTGTATAATGGGGAGATGAAGTGAGCTCATCCTCGATCTAGATGCTCATGAAGACTAGAGACTAGTCAACGCGCCAATCTGCTAACCAACTAGAGCTTCAAGTGATCCGGCAATGCACGTATGTAGTCCTTACTAAACAAACAAAGAAAGAAGCCTAATCAATATGTTAGTCGGTTGGGCTTATGTGTCGGGCCCATGAGCCAAGCCCGTGTTTGGCTAGGGATGCTTTCGGATTGGATACGGATATGATATTGACTATACCAACATTCGTATCTGCATTCCAAAAAAAACCGATTCAGATGCAGATACGTATATGAATTAGAAAAAAATCATAACTGTATTTGCAAAATTCGGATATGAATGCAAATCAAATACAGTGTATCTAAAATGGATACGAATTCGGATGTTAAAACAATATTAAATAAAATAGACATGGAAAAGGAAAAAAAATATAATATAATATAATACAAATTATTTTTTTTGATGAATCGGATAGAGCCAAACGGCTCCAGCCATCAAAAAATATATATTAATCAATAAAACAGTAATAAACAATACAAATAGTCAAAGGTTTTACAAGATGTAAAACAGAAATAAACGAGCAAGTAAGAAATACAATAAACGAGCAATTAAGAAATACAATAACAGACTCAACGTCAGCAAAGCAGAGGGTGGAACCACAGCAAGAAACACCACGCCGTTATCCGAGAGCGGGGCAAACGGTCCTGAAAAGCGAGCAACGAGATGGAGACAAAAGGCAATCCGTCGTGCTCGAAAAACCCCAAGAATAACGACGCTATAGGGCGGAAGACCTCCTGCCGCTCCAAGATGGGGAGCTACACCCACAAAGGCTAGCATCCGCAGGACCTAAGGAACCGCCAGCGAACAAGACGCCAGGGTCACCACTAAGCTTGATGATGGGAGCGAAAATAGAAGAAGATAGCCAACAGGCGGGCAAAAACTCAGGAGATCAAACAGCCTCACGCATCTTGTTATAAATACAAATTATAAATAGCAAATTTCATTTAAACTATTAACCAACAAGAGACACTTGGTCAAAATGCAGAACATATAAGAACCAGCGAAAGTATATATGTTATTCCAAAAGAAGAAAAAATAAATGAAAGGAATGTATAAATGAAAGAGAGAATAAAGAAGGATAGTTTGGGTGTTAAAGAAAAAACAAAGAAAAATTATATTGTAATATATAATATGGGTATAAATATGATTAATTAGTAATATATTGATTTCGAGGGATATATACAAAATTTAAAGTTATCAATATATATTTATAAATCAGAGCGAAGTCATAAAAAAAAATTGATAAAAGATTGTGAGAAAAAGGAATCAACCCGAATCTCGCATTCTCCCGCACAACAAGAGCTTTTAACATAAGCGAAAGACCAACGGGCCAGAGATTGGCTAATGTAGAATATTAGCACAATCCCATATATGTACGGATATCGAATCCGATCCCAATTTTTTTAGAGTATCCGGATTCGATTTTTTTGGGTTTGGGTATCCAAATCGGGATCTGATATTACTGGATCTATATTTTTTATATTTGGATCTGCATAAAACTTTGATTGGAATTTGGATCAGAGGGAATATGTTCATATCCGAGAGCATCCCTATTGGCAGCCCATCCTAAGAGAATGGTTTAAGCCCTAAGTAAATAATTTCTTTTAATGTCCCTGGTGAGATAATTTCCTAGTATGTCACCCTCTTATCAGAGAAAATAATATATTCAGAATATACTTGCCTTATAAATACTCCTCTTGCTCCCCCTATAAATAGAGGGGTGAGGTATAGGGTTGAGACTACAAAATATAGAACGTATGACATAGATTGTATCCCCATATCACTCCCTCAAGATCCCAACATGAAGAAAGGTATTCTCTCTTATTACTTTCCTCTATACATGTCGTCCCTCCATCTGATGTTGGGAATGAAGGCATGAAATAGAACGTATCCTCGACTATTGGATCCATCATCGACCGCATTGTCGGTCCAAAAAAATTCACTATAGATTTTTTTATAGAGAGCACTCCTGGGCAGATTGTATGCTCTAATAGACTTCCCTTGCACTTGTGGTTGCAAGGGTTTACTTTTGGGCGGGGTTCAACTCTTTTAGTGACCGCGGACTAAGCAACCATTAGGTACATCTCGAAATTGCACCAAGAACACCTTCAATATTGACGGACCGATCAGGGATAAAAGTTATTACATCCTAATATATTTATTCAGCAAAATAGGGAGAATTTGTAAACTTATGTCGTAACTACTCTCATATGGGGGTCTTGGCAGGCATATTTGGAGCAACATGCATGGGAGGGTCCGAATAAGTATACACCATTCTCGAGCACTCTGATATTAGAGGTCCGATAAAGCAAGGGAAACTCTTTATATGTGTGTATGAGTGCTAGAGCATTCAAAGTTTAAGGGTGGATTATTGTTATATTTATTAAGTCATTCGCAGTTTTAACTTGTGCGAGCTGGGAGCATTATAATGTTTGTTTGGAGGTTGGCGACCACTCCCGAGAATGGTCCACAAGCAAAGTTTCATCAGGGCACGAACTGTGACCAGCGAGGGGGTGAAACGAGAGGTTCAATGATCTCAATGGAGACCTCTTTGGTGATGGAATTTGAGCTATTTGGCATTGGACTTGAGGAGTGGATTTTGGGGACCAACGTCCTCTATGATGGTAGGTTTGATAGTGGTTCCCGAGATATACATGGGAGAATGGGTGGTCGGTATCAAGGGAGACCAATCCCTGTAGGTGGTTGGTTTTAGGCCATTTGGCCTTGGACTATGAATGCAACCGATCTGGGCAGTTGATCCCTGTGTAGAAGAAAGGTCTGAAACCGGTTATGTTGATTATGAGGGGTCACCCACCATGGATGTGCTAGTCAGAAATCCGTTATATATTCAATTGTTCAGATGATTGTAAGGGAATCACCTATGTTATGTTATATGATTGTAAGAGAATCACCCATATATTTAGCATTATGATGATCAGTGGACGGAACCGATGTAGTGAGATTGGGGTGTCACCCACTATTTTTGTATTATGATGGCCAGAGGTTGAAGCTAATGACATTGAAGCATGTTGATTGTTTGGGGTATCACCCACAATTTTAGCATTATGACGGCCAGCGGCTGAAGCCGGTGGTTGCCAAGACCAGGTTGACCATGTATCATCCACTAAGTGATACAGTGTAAAGGGAATTAGACCACTATGGCTCATTTGCCGCCTAGGAATTGTAATGGCCTATAGAGCGTCCAGGTGGCAGTTGGATACCACCCTACTGTCTATGTGTGCTCAATAGAACCTGAGGTTGTGTGGCTACTATCCCAATCGGAACACCTCTTGGGACTTTAAGGATCTTAATCCTACCCGAAAAGAGATGCCCGCATATGTGGGGGTCTTAGGGTTTGGGGTTTATACTTTGATGGAGAGCTATCGATAATCGGGAAGAGCTTGAGAATTTACCAAAGTGTGCAGATCGTGTAGTGTTTACACTCTCCAGTCCCTCTTAGGATGGGAGTGACCCTGTTGTCCTTGAAGATACTAGTGCCGGTCATACAATAAGCCTTAGACAAAGGTCTCGAAAGTTGCTCTTAGAGCATCCACAGTCGTTGAGGGTCAAAATATGCATAAATGGATAAATGAATATAGCAAAGTGATGTTTTGCTGCAGTCGTTGAGTGCTATTTTTTATAAAAGGTGCGACGGCACTTCAAGTGTTGTCCGAGAGAAAAATTCGTCCTCGAAGTGCAAATAAAAAATTACAAAAAATACAAAAATTGCAAATAACCCCCTATAGGGTGGGACGGCACTTCAAGTGCCATCCGAGGGATAGGTTGGTTTTTTTGGTTTTTTTTAGTAGGAAATTAATTTTTTTTTGGTGGAACGACACTACAAGTAGTGCTGTCCGACCATTAAAAAAATAATTTTTTTTGTGCGACGGCACTTGAAGTGCCGTCCGACAATTAAATTTTTTATTTTTTGGTGCGACGGCACTTGCGACGACACTTGAAGTACCGTCTCTCATATATGCATATTTCTCATTTCCTCTCTCATTTATGGCAATCTCCTGTAGCGAATTATGAATATATTTGGCCAACAACTGCAGCGCTGTTTTTGGCCAAATATGCATATTATGCAAATTTAGCAAACGACTACATATGCTCTTACCACTGCAAGATGGATGCCCTCCGAGATCAGGAGTCTGATCACCAAGTCGATTCTAAGGGCACAACTTTCTATCATTTACATCCCTCGATGGGTGAAGTAGACAGCTAGGTTAGCTTGGCTGAGGACCCTGTCCTCACCAACGTAAACCCAACCAATTTGTGTATCCCTAAACTAAAATTCTTTCCCCTACCGATGTAGGAGCCCGGGGAGCATGCTTTATAGTTTACAATCATTGCACGTAAGAGTGGGGTGCTAGTTTTGACACTCGTCCAGTGTTTGTCCTCTATGGTAACTCATGCGACAAATTCTTTAGGACCCTCCACTATAATAGGTGGGTGTGAAAGAGAGAAAACTAACCATTAGGAGGGCACCATACCCTTAAAGTCCCTATGTGATTATAAAACACAACATGAACCCCTAGCATCCAATAAAGGGTGACCACCTTGGTCTTTCCGAAGCCTGGGAAGTATCCTTACACTTTCCACTCATGCATATTTTTAGAGAAGAGTATCTCCCCTTGAGATTATTGATGCATTTGTTAAGTAAGTACAGGAAAACAGGTACACAATAAAACCAGCATGGGCTAAAGCAAACACACTATTTTATTGAAAGCAAGAATGTCAAGGGGTACATCCATCACATCTCTAACTTACAATAATACAAATACTACCATAAGACACCAAATAAAGATGACTAAGATCCAAGTCTAAGGCCCACTCTTGGCCGCCTGCTCGGTCATTGCTCTCAAGATGTCCTGCACGTACTCCTAGAAGACACGACCAAGCACCTTGTTCCTATTAAGCTTCCTCGACGTGATCGAGCTGCCAGAAGGGCACAATATCTGGATTGCCTCTCCTCTGTAACGGACCTAGCTCTCACTCGAGCAGAAAGGGATCGCAGGGATGGGGTCATCCATGTCGCTATCCCAGTTGAGATGGCTTCCTCCTCCCGTGGCTCAAGGATCTCCTAACCACTGCTCGCCGATAAGTTTTCAGACGTCTCACGTATACCATATATATTGCAGCTATCTACATGTCATCCACATAAACAAAAATATATGAAACAAATCTCCCTGCTGTTTGAATTAAACACAATCATAATACTCGCTTCAAATGTATCATGACCATATAAAAAAGAGTCAAACATTTTGTACGTCCATCCTCCAATAGATTTGATGTTAGAGCTTGATTCCATCCAACCTCCAACAATGACTTTAAGACTTAAAAGCTACACACTTAATTCGAGGCATTAGACAAAAAAATCATATTTGTTAAAAAACAAAATATCAACGTAAAAGGTGGGAATTTGCCAGTCTTTCGTGTTGAGATGGTCTTCAACCACCCTTTACTTAGTAGGGCTAAATTCATGTCTTTAAGATCAATAATGCCCATACCCATATGAGCTCGGTGCATGCATCCCTTTTCCCACCTGATGAGGTGGCACCCCTACTCGATGTATCAACTCCCTTCCAAAGAAAGCATTTTATAATCCTATTAATTCTTTAAATCACCCACTTAGGAATATTGAAAAAGAACATGTAGAAGTTGGAAGGCTGGATAATATTGAGTCAATGAGAGTCGCTCGACCACCGTTGGAAGGCATTTCCCTTTCCACCCTACCACCCTAGCTTATAGAAGATCTATAATCTTGAAGAGTCAACTTTATTAAGTTTACCATGCCTCAGGTTGAGGCCTAGGTATTTTATAGGAAGTCTTTTAATCTACAATTGAGGATGTCTGAATGATTGGATGCATCTTCTTTACAAAGAAATCAGGATGAGCCCACTTTTGTGGAAGTTGACCTTAGGCCCACCATACTTCAAAACAATAATGCTCATTTAAATGCAGTGGTTTACGTAAGATTCACATCGCAAAAAAGGAGAGTATCATCCTCATACTCAAGGATGTTGTAGCTTGGTTGACCCCCGTCTGACCCAATAAGAAAATCCAATCCATTTCTTTATAGTTATCCAACATGACTTTTCAAAATTTCTGTAAAGAGGGTGAATAACAGGAGTGATAGGGGGTTCCTTTGTCATTTATAAAAAGAATGATCCCCCCCCCCCCCCCCCCCCCACACACACACACACAATAATTCTGATCCAAATTGCCATTTTACTCATTGACAAGCACATGCAGATCTGATCCAAATTGCCATTTTACTCATTGACAAGCACATGCAGATCCACCAAATTCATCTTTCGACAGAGAACCCCTACTCAGGAGTGTCTTTAATAAATTATCTCATTCCACAAAGCTATATACCTTTTCAAAGTCCATTTTCATAAGATAATTGGGCGCATAGGAGATGTGACAATGATGTATTGTTTCCTTAGTAGTTGCAGCACAGTCAATGATGCATCTGCCCTAAACAAAGTCTGTTTGCTCTTTAGTGACTAATCTTTCCACCAAATCGCCCAATCTATTGGCAAGGCACTTGGTTTTAATCTTTACTGAGCAATTGAGTAATCTTATCAGTTTGTAATCTCTCACTCTCCTCGAGTTCTCCTTCTTGGGAATGTGTTTTACCTCCCCAATATTTTTGGGTTCCAGTTTCAATCGATGATCATATAATTTTTCTAGAATAGGCATAAGGTCATCTTTAATTTCCTTCCATAAGATTTTATAAAACAAAATTGGGAAACTGTCTAAACTAGGGGATTTTTCATTCACCATCTATGAGACTGCCTCCTTAACTTCCCCTAAGGTGAAGGAAGTTTCAACAAAGCGAAATGTAGTAGTTATATCCCTTAATCCCCACGTCCATAAATCTTCTTGCAAAGGATCCTAAATTATCTATTTTGTTCAAAAAGGTTCTTATAGTAGTATTGAAAGGTTTAACAAATATATTCCTCATATGTGTCGACATAACTGATAAGGATGTTTTGATGGAAAAAACTGTGTTGGCATCCCCTTTCTTAAGCCACGTAATTCTAGATTGTTGTTTCCATTTGATTTTCTTTAGCATATACTGTTGTGGAATATCGTCTCCTAGTACTATGAGTCTAGCATGCTTTGCCTAGGTTTGATCCTTGTTATCTTTCAAACTTTTCCAAACTTTACAAGGACATCTTTTGATCTCCACTGGAATCTTAGTCTATTCCATTTCCTTAGTTGAGAAAGAACCTACAATCTTCTCCTTCCATATGGTTGCCGCTTCAATCCCCATTATAAGAATGACCTAACTTTCCTATACCAGATGATGAAAACTTTCACTCTCTAACAAGACCATTTCGATCAAAATTTTCTCAGTTTTCTATTGGTATTTTCGTTAGTGGTTAAAAGGATGGGCGCATGGCCAGACATTAATTTTGGGAGGGAGTGAGCATTGAGCAAAGGGATTTTTCTTCTCAGTCCAACGTAACACGCGCTCTGTTAGTTTCGTTAGCCCTTTGGTTGCCTTGCATATTCAACTAGGTGAAGATTTTGTCAGAGATGGAGTGTCTACTAGTTGTAGGGTGTACATTACTCTATTAAAACTCTTCCCCATTCGCTTGCCCCTCTACCCTAGTTGTTCCGATGCAAATATAGTAATTTTGAAGTAACCTCCACAAACCTTGGGGTCTGGCACCTTGTTTGGATTAAGTGGAAGTCCACCTGAAAAGTAGGTCTTTCTGCAGATTCGTTCGAGTCGTATACCACTGATACTACTTGATAAGGAGTATTCACCAAGGGATTCGTCCATGCACTCTAATACAACTGGGTTGTAGCCAATCGCTATGCCCCCAGAAGAACCAACCACCGGTTTGATTTTCCTTTGATTATGTTCTTCCCTACATGTCGTAAACGTGTAACAAAGTTGAGCTTTGTCTCTTACTTTCCAAGAGAGGATGTCATTCCTAGTAATCTCTCTTTTCCCTCGACAAGCAGATGAGAAAATTCACTGGGGACATGCATGGGGGTTGACACTGGGGTCTAGCCATGTTCTTGGACGCACTTTCTCCATCTCCCAACCTCTAATCTTATTTAAGAGGAAAGGGATGCATTCATGGCCATCATTTTTTTGCCACCCGATTCACTTTGAAACCATGGCATGAGATATGCTTAGAACTGCATTAGTTGTCTCTGGAGGTGGGGAAACTGGAGTTGGTATCATAGGGATTATAGGAACTGTCATCTTGACGGTGGATGAGGGTGGAGATGGGGTGAATGAGATTGGGGTCTCAGGAAATACCGACTGTACAGAAGTACTTGCCAAATTAAGAGAGCCTTTATATTTATAGGAGAAAATTTTTCTTATATAAAGTAGTTGTACAAACACGATGAGACTCTTTATAGACAATACACAGTGATCATTATGTTCCTTATGTCGTGAGACACATATAGTTAAACTCATTTGGAGCCTTCTTATCTATTCATCACATTGTACTAATTATTACGCTACTAGAAAACCATTCATTTTTTGTAAACATAGATAGTAAGCAAGAAGTCGGGAGTTCGATTGTTGTTTGGTCGTTTGGATCATTACTTGTAGCCTTGTTTCAAAATAAAAGGGAGAAAAAAACTTAATAATTTGCTATACCTCAAGAGATAACACGTACACGTGCATTGAATATGTTAATCACACTTCCTCATCTATTTATTATCTACACTAGATTTTTAGTGTAAAAAACTTCAAGATATATGCATTCAGCTTGCACTAAAAAATTTCTAATTAATATATGTATTTGGGTGTTTGGCTACGGACATATTTTAAAAAAGAAGTCCAAGATATTTTATATTATAATTTTTAAAAAGTTTATATTTTGGAAATATTTTCAAAGTACTAGTTATTGGGAAAATATAACCGGCGCGAAGAGCATGGTCTCGCGTATCCATACAAATCCACCGGCCACACCCAGTACCTTACTTGCTCCAACTCAAACCATCCGGTTTCCCACTGTTTAAACTCACTCTCCTCCTCTTTGCTCCCTTCTCTCACATCCCACTTTCTCTCTCTAAACTAAACTTGCCGGAAAATAGTTCCAGATCGACGCCGTCATCTTCCCCCTCCTAGGGTTTTCGGTCAACGACTTTCTCCTACTTCTTTACCCCCCATCGATCGCAGATTCGATTTCTAGGGTTTCCGACCGCCATTCATGCCGAATCGACACGATCCGACCCCCCAACCCAAAGAAACACGCTCCTCTGGCTCGATTTCGTCAATGTCGCACTAAACTTCCCCTCATTCGTTACAACAAGTGGCGAGCAAGGAATTTGATGCGTTGTTGCTAGGGTTTATGTTTCTTGAAATTATGTTAGTTAATCCGTGAGATCTGCAAGATTCTGTCCATGTCGGGAGGAGCTCCGAAGGTTCGATCCATGAACATTTCAGAGCAAGAATCCGATCGCCGGCCGGTCCTCGGACCGGCCGGAAACAAGACAAGATCGCCGTCTGCGACCCGGCAGCCATTGAAGAAGAAGGGGGAAGAGAAGAAGAAGGATGTGTTGATATGTTCTGCTCCCGACTCTTCTCCGGTTCTGAAGTCGACTCGGAGTGCCCCCTCTTCAGTGCTGAGGAGGCACGAGCTGCTGCTGCATTCGAATTTGTCGATGAATGCATCTTGCTCTTCGGATGCTTCCACTGACTCTTTCTGTAGTAGGGTGTCGACGGGTTGGATTGGGAGGGGCAGCTTGACGGGGAGGGTTGGGAGGAGGCAGGGTGTGCCGAGAACAGAGAAGATTGCATCTAAGTTGGAGAAGACGATGGTGGTTCCGATGGATGGACAGGTGAGAGGTGCGCGGGCGCTTTCAGCTGAGTTTCTGCAGGGGAAGAGGAGATGTGCTTGGGCCACCCCGAATACGGGTTTGTTTCTATTCCCATGTATTAAGTAGTTGGTGTTTGCTTTTTTTAGTTTGTTAGTGGTTATTAGCAATTAACATTCGCAATGCGTTTCGTTTCTCTCTAGATAGGAAATCCTTTTATCTTCGCTGTCTAGATAATCTAGGTAGTTTAGTGCAGAACTAGAGAATTTTTAGGATGCAAATGGGTCATTAATGATTATAGCAGGTTACTCTCTCTTGAACTGGAACTCGGTCATAGGTATGAATAAATAGCCACTCTTAAAAACAGCGATGATCTTATGGTTGTTGTTTTAATTATTTCGGAGTATGTACATGAAACTTAATAGCTGTTCTACAGGAATATATCATATAACAGTTGGAGAGAAAAGGGAAGGGCTTCATTATTGTAAAAATGTGGAGAAAAACAGCTGCATAACTGCTTCCAGGCAATAGATCTGATTCATTTAGACAGCTCTAGTATAAACTGGCAGTGCAGCTTTCTGCTCTATACCGGAAAATGAGTCCAAACGCTAGAGTGTACAAAGCAGCACAATGGGATATACCCCCTGCTAATGTTTTTTGCTCCCCTGTCTACCGTCTCCCCCTGCTCCGTTCCTTTCTATCTGCTCCAGCAGTGAATGCAGATATCACGTTTCTAGCAATTAATAAGCCCTCTATCTCTCACACACACACAAATAAATATATTGTGACTTTAGTTAATTGAGTGATTAAGCTGATCTATTTCTGCTGATTCGGCACTCTCTTTTAATGTTATATTGTTGAGTTCAATTGGTTATGTTGTTTAAACTAATATTTTTCTGCTGCTCTGGTTGGAGTTGATTAAAATTTAGTGTTTGGTTTTGGTTTCACATTTCATAATTGAGTTGGGTGTTAAATTCCACTATCTATTGGTTGTTTAATTGGATTGCTTCTATTATGTAATGAACTAATGATTTTCGGCCTGATTGTTGCATCTGTATTCTTTGTTGGAACTCCGAACAGTATAGTTCATTGGTACTTTGTTTGATGTTTTGAGTAAAGATGTAGTTAAATAATGAGACAATAATCTGTTGATACTCTACGCCTTTTTTATTGTTTAAACACAATCCTGAACCTGAACTAGAGTCCAGCTTTCATTCCCTCCGTAACCGAACACTCTTTCAATTGCATAGTTTATTGGAAGTTCGGTTTCCTGACTCTATGTTCTGGTGATACTTGCTCTGATGTTAAATATCTGGTTATATAAAGGATGATAAGATTATCATCCATGCCCTTCTTTTTTGGTAGCATCTACTGCTAACTACTAAATATACCACTTTTTCTTGTGGTGTTTGCCAACCAGAAAATGAAAATACTGATGCCAAGTACTACTATACTATACACATCGGGTTATTTAAAGCAATATATGTTATCCTTTTCGTGCATTTTTTATTTTACTTAATTTTGTTCTTTGTTTATTAGAACAATCCTCCTGGGTGTTTACAGCTTAAGACTGAAGTAGTCCTTCCTGTGTTTGCAGATTAATATTGAAGTATTGACTAACATTGTTCTTTGTTCACTTAAACTCGATAGTATATTTGTTGCGAAACTTTCCTAATAAATTTGATTCCTTTCCTAGTGGGTATCCCCTAGATTGTTTGACAATCTCGACTCTTTGTAAGTACCACATCATTATTATTATTTTCTATACTTGAGGTCCAACTATTCGACTATATTTTTTATAATTGACCATTTTAAGTTGGGACAAGTAGCTTCAATTTTTTTCTTTTAATATGGATAATTGGATATTCAAAATTGCCACTATTCTTCTAAATATGTTGTTTATGTTACTTTAAGCATCTCCCTGCACATTTTGGGATCTTATCTCTAATATTATAATGGGAGAAGGCCTTAGTATCATTTGTAAATCTACCAATGCGTGCATTGCACGTGCAGAACTAATATGAAGGAGGTTTTAGGTTCGAGTCCTCACTACGCCATATTTTTTACTTTAACTTTTTAAAAAATATATTAAATGTGCATCACACGTGTAAATTACTATCTATTTATCTATCTATCTATCTATATTTATCTATCTATAATATAATATATAATAATCTCTAATATTATAATTAATATTATAATGGGAGAAGGCCTTAGTGTCATTTGTCATTTTGTCATTCTACCAACATGTGCAACGCACGTACATAACTAATATAAAGGAGGTTTTCAGTTCAAATCCTCCCTACCTCAGAGTTTTTATTTTTATTTTTTGAAATTATTAAAACGTGCATTGCGCATGTAAATTACTATTATAATGGAAGAGTTGGAGTTGTAGTTGTAAATCTACCTACTTATGTGCAACACACGTGCAACTCCAACTCTCCCATTATAGTCTTCACATTTACTTTTAAAAATATATTATCCTATTTATTGAGACATGCATCGCACGTGTAAATCAAAGTTTTTACTTTAATTTTTTAAAAACAAATTAATACGTGCATCGCACATGTATATTACTACTGTGTTTAATTATGATCAACCTTGTTGAACATTGTTAAATTTCAGGATCTAATGAACATCAAGCAACATAATGTACTGTTTTGATTAGCGAAAAAATATGCTGTTTTGTTTGTTTCATGCTTATGAGTTTGTGGAGTACATATTATTTTGTGTGTTGTATAGCCAATTATAGGATATCTACTACTTGAAGACGTTATATTTAAAAAGTTTCACGTTTGTTTTGTTATTCAAACTAATATCATTGACATAAATCCATTTTTTGGTTGACAGATCCACAGTATGCTGCCTTTCACGATGAAGAATGGGGTGTCCCTGTTCACAATGACAGGTAGTAAATTTATTTTCCTCGTTCAAGTGTTTGTTCAAAAATAGGGGAGCTTGAAATATTCAGCAACTAATAAACAAATATTCTGGGTTTCTACTGTACATTGAATTTTTTATTATCAGAAAACTGTTTGAGTTGCTCGTATTATCTGGTGCATTAGCTGAGCTTACATGGCCAACTATACTCAGTAAGAGGCACATATTTAGGTACCTCTTCCTTAGTGAAAATTTTCATAAGCATTATCATATATTACGATATTTATTGTTCTCTAACAATTTACACAGGGAGGTATTTGTGGATTTTGATCCTGTAGCTGTATCTAAATTGAATGAGAAGAAACTAATAGTTCCCGGCAGCACTGCCAGCTCCCTATTGTCAGAGCCAAAACTGCGTGCTATCATTGAAAATGCACGCCAATTACTAAAGGTTGGTTCCTTCCTTTTCCGTTCAAGTTCTTCTGGTCTCGTTACTGGAGATGCACTTACGCAGTTTTGTTTTTAGATTGGTTTATATCTTGTGGCGATGTGGGATCCAATTACACATATTGGAATGACTTGTTTTGCCTAATCTGTTTGCTGTGTTTTTCGGTCTTTATTTAATGAAGTAAATATTTATGTAGTAAAGGCTCAGAGATCGTATTATGCTACTTCTTTGATATTCCTTTTCCCACTTTAAACACTAAAATAACATCCTAAAATGAACTTTAAAACTCCCCAGGGTTCCAGTTTTGTTCTGTGGCTGTGGGCCCAAACTGAACCAATTTTTACAGAATGTATGATGCACATATTATGCTTTTAAGTGTCCATTTATTCCTTCATTGTACGCCAATGTCACCAATTCCCAATTTGAATATAGCTGTATGAATAATAGATATGAAATAAAAATGTGTGCGACCTGAAGGTCATATTCATACCCACTGCACATACATAAATATTCTTTAGTAGTTGTATGATGTACAATGAAGAGATTTTTCTTAAATTATGCATATTTTTTATCTCTAGTATTGTACATAGAGTTTATAGTTGTGTGTTTCTCACTACATTGTGGACAAACTATCAACTGATCAATCTCAATCACACAATTTTAAGTCGGAGCTATATTAACGATCTATTAAAATAAATCACTCAACAGTTCAATCTTGCACGTGCGAAATAACTAGTATGACACTATGACATAATCCTAATCTGTACCTGTTTTAGTAACATTAAATTGACATACCTTAATTAAGATCAAGTATACAACCATGGGGTGCTAAAATATTATAGTTCCATCATGTATAATTTTGAACTTTCTGACTTAAATAACATTTTCAAACTGGTGTTTCAAAGAAACCACTACCTTCGATTGCAGAAGTAGAGGGTTTGTTAGCCCAAAAATAATTTTCATTTCCATCTTAAGCCTTCCCATTGTGATGTGCTCAAAATAGGAATAGATTGGTTTGTTTGTTTGTGTTTTAAAATTATTTTATTATTATTTTTCATGTGAAGAAAAACTTTTTGTTTTCTTTTCAAAGATGCAGAAGTGGGGATAAACATTAGAATACTAGTCGGATTGCCTGATGACCAAAGTCACTAAAGGAGTCCTGGTGCCTGAGCTTTTTATTCTGTTGTCCATTCATGCATTAATAATAGCAGCATCATTTTGTTGTTTCCATTTAATAATTTCTCCTCTTTATCATATCAGCACTATAATTTTATCTTTTGTTTCTTTTCTTGTTGTTTAGATCATAGACGAGTTCGGATCATTCGATCGGTACTGCTGGGCATTTGTGAACCATAAGCCAATCACCAGCAGGTTCCGCTACCCTCGCCAGGTCCCTGCCAAGACCCCAAAAGCTGACATCATCAGCAAGGACCTTGTCAGGCACGGATTCCGGAGTGTGAGCCCCACCGTCATCTACACCTTCATGCAGGTTGCAGGACTAACAAACGACCACCTTATCACTTGCTACCGCTTTGAAGAATGTGCTGCTGCTGCTGCTGCTGCTGCTATTACTATAGTAACTAGTAGTGAAGAAGTGAAGAATAATATTACTTGTGATAGCAAGAAAGAAGGGAAGGGTGATTGAAGATATTGATTTGGAGTTGTCGATAGTGATGGACGGACTTAGTGTCTCCTCTTCATAGCAAATAGGCTTTATGAATATTTGTAGGGTTTTGTAAAAATACCCAGCAAAAGCTTCCTTAATTTGAAATGACCCGGCAAAGAACTTTGTGATATAACTCCTATAGAACCACATTCAAGTTACATCAAATATCTTTCAGATTTAACTAAATACCCCTAACCCAGCCAGGCTTAGCACTTCAAGGTATTTTTTGTCATGTCGAGGGTTCATTCAATTTAACTTGCAATTTCATGGGGGTTATCAAATTATAGAGTTTTCTTGGAGGGCTTTTTCAGAATAAGGAAGTTGGGAAGTATAACCAAGAGACCCCATATTTGGTATAGCAGTCCGGTCTGGTGGTATTTTCGGGTTTGGAGGATGGTTTAAAGTTAGTCCTGTATAATTGTTTAATGCAATCTGGCTTGTATATTTTTTCACACGGTTTATTAACAGAAATGATTGTTATGTTCATGCTATTGTGTGAAGAGAATAGTGATTGATTAGGTGCAATCTATTTGCTGTTCAGTTTTGTTTGGTGGTAATGGTGGAAAACATTGTTATTGCATGTGTACAATCTTTTGATTCTTCTGCAGAAATCTTTTTTTGGCACATACACTGTGCAGCTCTATGTGTGAGCTGTGGATATATTGATATGTTCTCATTTATTATAAGGAAGATATGTTGTTCATGTATAACTGGTTGCATGGGCCTAATTGAAAATATTGGCCATAATCAGTTGGGGTGAAATGGACGACTTCATTTTTTGGACAATCAATGGATGCCCTGTTTCTCGCTCTTCCAAGCCAGATGCTTGGGGTATTCACTTCAAGCAAAACCCTACTAATTCTGTAGTTTATTATTTATTCTTTGATTATTTCATCCAGAAACATTAACATGTACAACTCTCACCAACATTTTTGTTCATGGATATGTTTTTTTTTCTTTTTAGTTCTTGTTGCCAACTCCATAGATGGTTAATTTTGTATTGGCCGGTGTTTATGTCTTATAAGGGTTTTATAGATTCAAAAGAACACAAAACTGAATCAACTTCATTCTGAGTTTCAAAATTTATACAAGAGATCTTGATCACATGTATATATATCAATTAATGGTGCACGCCATCTCCGGGCATTTATGCAGAACGCAAGATTTATTTTACTTTAGATGAAGATTTATTTTACTTGATAGTTGAGATTCACATTGTTCACTTCTAACAAACTTTTTATGAAGTTGAAAATTATTCATCACTTTATTTCTTTTTTTGTTGTCAAATTTTCATCATTGCTGATGTAAGAACATGGTTGTATCATGAGCAATTTGATGAGACTCCTCACTTTTCAGTAGGTTTGCCTTCACAGTTCACTTGCTAATATAGGTCGATTCATTAATATACAATGGTTCCCGCACTCATACGTTGGTTTCACACTTTCTAATATAGAAAATTTTGCCGTACTGCCCCACTTTTTGAGAAAATTTGGCGTTTTGCCCCACTTTCGAAAACAATTAGCTATCTGTTCCTGTTTAGAACATGTCAGCATAAATCGTTATTGGAAATAACGACATAGATTATTTACGTGCCGTTATTTTCAATAACGGCATCTATATTTAAAAAAAGTGTCATGCCGTTATTTGGAGTAACGGCATAGGTTATTTTGTTTTTCGACAGCTTGTAGTCTCCATTTAGAGAAAAAATTACAAGTGTGAAAACCTTATAACAGATGCCGTTATTTCAAATAACGACATTCTCAATACTAATGCCGTTATTTAGAAAAACGGCATCAGTTATAATTTTTTTTTATAAAAAAGTAACTTATTATTCATCCTCTTTGACGAACAAGTAAAAAAAAAAAAAAAAAAAAAAAAAAAAACTGATGTCGTTATTCCAAATAACGGCATCAGTTATAATTTTTTTTATTTTATAAACTTATTATTCATTCTCTCTGTTTCCAAACAACGGCAAGAGTTCATTTATATATAACTGATGCCGTTATCTCCAATAACGACATCCGTCATTCGAATGCCGTTATTCAGGATAACGACATTATTTATAAGTTTTTTTCATACTTAGAATTTTTTAAAGTTAGAAGATTCACACTTGTAAGAGAAATATACTGATACCGTTATTCCAAATAACGGCATGAAAAAAAAAATGCAAAATAGATGTTGTTATTTTCAATAACGGTTTACGCTGATGTGTCCTAAACAGGGGCAGATCACTAATTGTTTTCGGAAGTGGGGCAGAGCGCCAAATATTTTCAAAAAGTGGGGCAGTACGGCAAAATTTTCGCTAATCTCTACTACTATAATGGGAGAACACCTTAGTGTAATTTGTACTCAACCCAAATATTTTCGAAAGTGGACCAGTTATGGACTAACTTTGGTAAATTTTTTCGAAAGTGGACCAGTTTGGTAAATATTTTACAGTGGATCAGTTTGGAAATTATTTTCTTTTTACCCTTTTCATTATCCCTTCAATTTTTTCCCCGTGCACGTGTGCACGTGTATTATCCCTTCATTTTTTTCCACGTGCATGTGTGCACGTGTATGATACTAGTATAGGTATAATTGCAAATATGTTGCTTTCTTTGTACATGTACAAAAAACTTTGTTTTACGCATAGAATTTGACCATTTTAGAATTATATTAATTTTTTTTTTTAAGGCTATATCTGACCAAAAATTCAAAGTGCTTTATCAGCAAAACTATGTCTCTCAGATTGACTATAACAATTAGAGCATGATAGATTCTCTTCGATTCAGCTTATCCTAACTTTAGTTGCTCATATCGATTTAGTGTTGGACCAAATGGACACTAAGACTGCATTTCTAAATGGAGCACATGACGTGGGGAATTATATGGATCAGCTTATGAGCATAGAGGTCAAGGTGCATGAGCACAAATTGTGCCGATTCAAGCACTCAATTTATGCTCTAAGCAATTGTGTAGACAATGGTATGTACGCTTCCATAGCGTCATCAAAGGATAGGCTTTGCAATGGTTGAGCAAGACTACTGTGTGTATGGAAAACAGTTCTAGGGAAACTTCTTGATTTTGAGTCATTACGTTGATCGATGACAAACTGATAGCTTGGAATGACTTCAAACGCATTGTCGCCACCAAAGAGTGGTTGTTCTCTACCTTTGAGATGAAGGACATTAGTGAAGCAAATTACATTCGTGAAGTTATGATATCTAGAGATCAGTCGAAGCAACTTTTTGATATGAGCCAGCCAAGAGACTTAATTACGTGAAAAAAGTCTGAGAGTTTCTGAATGGATACTGCAAAACTGATTGACAACCTTGTCGGGAAAGGAGCCTCCCTAAGCCATGACTTGTGTCCAATGATCGATCTACAGAAGGGTTTAACAGCCAACTGCCCTATGCTAGTGTAGTTGAAAGTTAATGCATGCAATGTTCTGCACTAGACCGGACATTCATTTTTCAAGCAGTGGGAGTTGTGAGTAGATATTAAGGTACATGCGAAAGACTACAGTCTGTTAGTTGTTTTACATACCAAGGTGGGGACCTCTGTCTCAGGGGATACGAGGATGCTCACTTAGGGGCAATGATTTAGATGAGCTAGTGCAAATCCACTTAGGATATGTGTTCATTCTTGCCTGCGGAGTCTTTTATTGTTGCAACAAGAAACATCCTTGTGATGCACTATCCCGTGGGCTAAAAAGGCTGTTAGGTTGGGGAGGTTCTAACTTTATCAATGTCGTCATCATGGGAAATAACCACTCACCTTATATTCTAACAGCATGTCTGCCTAACGCTTTTGAAGGTTAAGTACCACTTAATTCGAAGCACACCAAATGAGATATCACTTTACTAGGACACCTCGTTTGATCCAGTTTATTTATTAACTAGGGAAATGACTGGCAGCCATTAGACAAGATCATGTTTGAGCACCATGTGGCAACCACGGGGCTCCGTATGTTGTAAATGTAACTATTTGTTTAGTCAATGTTTTAAGTCATTGATCAATTTAGCACAAATTTGAGTTTGGAAAAAAATTTGGTTTCCCATATTTGTTTATTGCTTTGTTATCTCTTTGTTCTTTCTTGTGTATTGAAAATATATATGATACTTGTGAAATAATGCAACTGTACACATGAAGTATTGTCGCGAGACATGATTTGATTCACTCACAAACATATCTCTTTCACGCTTTTGAAGAGTGAGCAAGTTGAGATTCCGCCTTACTCGGTGGAATAAATACACCTGGAGCACAAGGGAATTGGGGATTACTCGAAGGGAATCAAAGATTACTCGTAGGGACCAGGGCCGGCCCCACCCTTGAGGCGGGTGAGGCGGCCGCCTCAGGCCTCCGGAGTTTTTGCGATTTTATGGGCCCCCAAATTTGTAATTCCCTAGTAAATATAGGCACGTATTTTACACGTAAAAAAAATACTGGTAGTACCCCCAAAAATAATTATTTCAGGAGTCTGCCTTGGGCCTCCGGAAACTCAGGGCCGGCCCTGGTAGGGACTAAGGGATTGCCTTGGCGAGGCCGAGAAGAGGTCGCATTGTGCGATTGCACTTGGATGAGATCCGAATTCCATGCAAGAACAATAGCCATCCTTGTACTGAATTAAGAGTTGGACGTGAACTCCAAATTAGCAGGACACTGAGAGGAACAAGGTTGTGGGTTTTTAGGACAAGCCGCCAATGATGGTAGGCTAGTCAAAGTTTGTGTGTAGATAGTTGAGCTGACATACGTTCACCAATTGAGTGAATTTTGGATGCTCTTACATAGTAGGAGATTTTCCACAAAACCACAATTTAATTCAGAAAATTCAAAGCAAAATTAATAGTCTAACGATGTTAGATATTATATCTTAGTTTAGTCTTATATCAGAATATGTATTAGTTTAATCTTTGTTTCTCTCATATATATAGAAGATATTGTACTTAGTTATAATCAATCCAATAAAGATGGTATCAGAGTCAGATTTCCCAAAACCCTAATCCCTAATCTCCCTTCTAATCCCTCTATCTAACCCTAATTACACAATATCCTCCCTAATCCCTAATCCAACAACAACAAGTGCGGCAACAACTTCAACAACAAGTGCGACAACATCTGTCACGCCCCGCTTTCCAATAACATGGAATACGAACGCGTGACAAAGCCCAGCGAATGATTTTCATCATTCATGAGCTGTAGGATCGACTCAGCAACATAAAAAGAATATAACAAAATGTTCACAACCACGCATGCATGAATAATTTATTAAGCAGCAAAAAATAATTGAAACAAATAATAATATCTCAAATAGTTTTCGAGTTTGGATCAAAAGATAAAACTCAGGAACATAAGCCCGTTACAAGTTTTTAAGTAGCAAAGAAATAAATAACTCAAGAAAACAAATTATTTAAGCAAATCTTTGTTCCAAGCAAGGCCTAGAATGTCTGCTCACTAATTATAGCAGACAATTCATCTTTAAAGTCTGTTTGTAAAAAAATATAAAAAGAAGAAAATAGAGAAAACAAGACAAACACCCTTAGCGCAAGTTAGGACCGCAAATAGTAAAACAAGTACAAGAAATATGGAACAAGATTTGGAATCAAGAATGTAATAGGGATACAACAAGTAGTGGAGATTCAAGAAACTAGCTAGCAAGAAGGACAACTCAAGTGACAAGATTCGGTAACAAATACTAGTAGTAGAATAAGTGGCAATTGAACATGTAATAGTATCAAGCATCAAGTAACAAGTATTACGTACAAGTGTCGAGTAACAAGTAACAAGTCTCAAATGTCAAGTTGTCAAGTACAAGTATCAAGTAACAAGTGTCAAGTATTATGCTCAAGTATCAAGTCTCATGTATCATGTCATCAAGTATCAAGTAAGCATGTATTATGTTCAATTATCATGTGTCATGTCTTGTAGTTATTACTATCTAGATAGCACTTCATGTGCCATCCTTTTATCACATAGTTGCTATAGTCAATACAATTTCGTTTAGGCCTAGTGGATTTTATAGGGCGGTGTACTCAGGTCATGTAGGAAATACGAGCATGTGATCAAACCATGGACTCTAGAGGTGTCCCCCGCAAGGTCTAGAGGTGGACCCCGTCAACCCTTGACGTGGCACTTAGTTCTACGTGGCACTTAGTTCCATGTGATCGCAAATACATATCATGTAATCATATAATGGGCTCTAGAGGTGGCCCCCGTAGGCTCTAGAGGTGGCCCCCTTCACCCATGACGTGGCACTTAGTTCCATTTAACGTAAAATCATGGGAAATATGGGCTCCCTTCTGAATACACTTACCTATATTGTCCACTACTATGGTCTTTTCCTCAAACTCTGGCTTGTTATTTATTATTATCATCAAGAAAGAATGAAAGTGTGCGAAACAAGTCAAGTAAACATACTCAAGAACATGGAACAAGTCTAGGCTAAGTAGGATACATGTTCGAGGGTCCAAATAAATCAAAGTATCAAGAACAACGAGAATCTCAAATCTGGACAGAATGACGTTGCTGCACCAAAACTGCGATTCCCGTTGGTAAAAGATAGCAAATGTGGATCTGTCAGAAGTTATAGAAACTAGACTCTTGACCGGTTCCAATGCATATAATTAAGGCACATAAAAGTTGTGGTAACATATGTCAAAACAGCAAACTATACAGCATTTGTGTTCAGCCAGAATTTGTGAATATGAGTTTATACATATGAAACAGGGTTGAAACATTATTAATTAATTCTGAGAAAATTAGGAAATGTTCTCTAGGGTGTCCAGTAACAGCATGCAAAATTTAATGTCATTTACTTACTGGTAGCATAGTTAAAACAAATTGTAAACTAAAGAGGTGCAGCAGATTTTGTGAATCTGCGACTACCGACACAGCAGCGGTAAAACTGCGATATCTCTTAGACCGTAACTCGGAATTCGAAAATTCTGGATGTTATTGACAACTAGAAACTTAGGGATACATTTCATATTCAGGACTCAAGTTATGATTTTGGTTTTATTAGGGTCGAAACAGCAAGTAAAGACAAGAACAGCAGCAAGTGTGAATTTCTTTTATATACAAGTTGCATGATAAATGACTATTATGAGTCTAGATTAGTGTGTGATACAAATACGGATGCATTGGAGATCAAATCAGCAAGTCACATGTATTTATCAACTCTAAAGAATGTAAGATCAACACAATACATCATACAACACATGTCTACAAGTCAAGGGGTTCATGTTCAAGTAATTAGGAGATAAAAGGGTCCAACTAGTTTTGTAAATATATCAATGAAGGGTTGTGACTCTTATGATTATGGGATCGATGATGAATAATTCAAGATCAACAAACGATGAGACAAGGAGGAGTCCCAACTACGACCTATTTGTAGTATTTTCAAATAAACGCTTGTACTAGAACAATAATTTGTACAAGAAGAATACTTGCCTTAGGGACGACGATGAATCCGAACACGAACAATATGACGGGATGAGAATTCGGGGAGGCGAGGCATGAGCATGGACACACGCACGCACGTACGAGACACGTGCAAAACACCCATACAGCAGATCTACCCGGATCTGTTTTGGACGCCAAACAACAAACACAAACAGATCTGATCAGATAGAGGCTCGGATCTTGATGCGATTGGGCGGCTGAGATTTGAACAGCCAACTCCCCCCTTCCTTCTCTACAGAGACAAAGGCAGGAGCTCAACTTCGATGGTAGGCAACTAGGTGGTGACTGGCGATGACTGTGGACGACTGCGGCGGTGACTGGTGGCAGGCAGCGACGACGTCGAGGGAAACTCGACACGTGAGGCGGCGTCGGCGGCTCTGTTCTTGAGTTCAAAAACAGGGGAGCGAATCATGGTGGGAACTCGGGGATTTAGGCTTGGGCGAGGTGGCGAGGATGTTCGAATTTGCAGGGGACGAGGGGTAATGGGTTCGCGATGCGTAAAGGTTCGGCAAAGGCGAGGTAATGGGTTCGGGAGCAATGGAGGCAATGGCGAGGAGGGGAGTGAGGGCAATTGGGTGGTGGTGAGGTGATGGCGAGGATGTGCAGGGGATGGGGATGACGACGGCTGAAGGGGATGGGAAATGGGTGCAGTGGTCGAATGGGGGTCGATGAGTGAAGGAAGAAGGAGACGGGGAAGAAGAAAGTAGGTGGCTGGGGAAACTTAGGGTTACACAGTAATAGGGGTTAGGTTTAAGGTTAAGTAGGTTTAGAGTTAAATAGTATGGGGTTTTGGGTTATTTGATTATAGGGTAGCAGGTTTGAGTGGGATCCAACAAGAGATTGAGTCAAAATTCATTAAAATTGGAGAATAATAGATGAGATGAAGTAGTCCACTCTTCATGAAGAACGACAAATCAGAGCGGACACGAACAATGAGATTGAAATAAATATTGGCACAAAAATCGAGTTGAAATAAATGAACGATTTTTATTAGAATTGAAACAAAATACAGATTTCAAATTGATAGACTGAGTACAAGGAAAGCAAATATAGTAGAAAAATACAGATACAGGAAATAGGAGTTACAACATCAATAGCAAGTTCGGCAAACAACAACATCCATCTCCATCTACAACAACAATTAACCTATCACATCTTCCCATCTTCAAATCCCGAACACCATTAACCCATCAAACCCATTACCTCCAACTGCATCTCATCCTCAACCTCCTTGCTGCCTCCATCATCAACAACAAATTAACCCATCAAATCCTTCCCTCTTCAAATCCAGAACACCATTAACCCATAAAACCCATTACCTCCAACTCTGTCTCATCCTCATCCCAACCTCCTTATGGACCCCATCAAAACCCAAACCCAATGTTATGATCCAAATTTAGTCCCACATCGGTTATATGGGGAACCAATATTGGGTAGTTATAAACTTGGGTTCCCTCCCTTTAACAGCTGGCTTTTAAGGGTGTGTTCTCCTGGGTTCCTAACAATTGGTATTAGAGCCAACCCTATGCTTCTTAATTCGCTCTAGAGGCTAGATTAAAATTACTGGTAGTCCTGGGCCGGACCAGTGTCGCTAGAGTGAAAGCCACCGAGGATGTCAGAAAGAGCTACCTAGAGGCCGGATTAAAATTACTGGTAGCCCCAGGGCGGGCCAGTGTCGCTAGAGTGAATACCGCCTATGGCGGCGGGTTACGAAAGCATGGTGGAATGTTATGATCCAAATTTAGTCCCACATCGGTTATATAGGGAACCAATGTTGGGTAGTTATAAACTTGGGTTCCTTCCCTTTAATAGCTAGCTTTTAAGGGTGAGTTCTCCTGGGTTCCTAACACCCAACAACACCCGCCACTCCGACCCTACCTGAAATCCTATACTCAACAACAGTTGTCACACATCTTCATATTGTCTTCCCAAACCCAAACCCTAACTGCATATCTCTTCACCCATCATCCTAATACCCTAATACTTGAACCTGAAACCCGATAATCAAAACCCCAATACCCTACCAATACCCTATACCCGAATACAGAAAAAAACCTTAATACCCATACCAGAAACCCATAAACTCGAAACCCTATCCATTTTTTTTCCTGTCTTCAAAAAAAAAATCAAAAAAATCCCAATATCCAAACCCAAACCCCAACCCAAACCCCACTTCTCTCTACTCCCGCTCTGACCGCCACCACCATTGATCGTCAGTTCGTCAGCAGCTTCCAAAAAAACCCCGATATCCAGACCCAAACTCCAAACCCAAACCCCACTTCTTTCTACACCCGCTGCGACCGCGGCTGCAGTCGATCATCGCCCATCGTCAGCAGCCGAATTTTTTTTGTAGGTACTAGTGCTTCTTCATGGAACCTCCATTTCAACAGTATTTTTTCGTCTCCACCGACTTTCCCGCTGCCGCATCTTTCTCTTCACTTAACCCTGATCACGACATTGACAGCATCATCACCTTCTCGATCCATGACTTCTCCCTCCTCCCTCCTCCCCCCTCCCCCCTCCTGACGCCAACAACAACAGCACCATCCCAATCCCCATCCAAATCTCGACAGCAGCAGTAGTGTCGCCGTCATCCCATTCCTACCTCTTCCCTCATCTCAGCATTAGCAACAGCAACACCATCCCTACATCTACCTACCCCTCCTCTCGACGCCAGCACTGGTGTCACAATGTTGATCCCCATCCTGATCCCAATGAAAACAACATCACAGTACTTATTCCCATACATCTTTTTTCATGACCGTTACTCAAGCTTTGCCATCTCCTACTAATTGGGTCAATCTTCAGCATCGTTTCGTTCAGCTGGAACCCAAGCTCTTGGGCCAGTCTGCCAATGCTAGCTCCTCTACCCTTGTGTTCTCTGTTACTTCTGCTGTGAATTCTTCATGGATTTTAGATCTTGGTGCATCACATCACCTTACTAGTAATTATACACTGCTCACCACCAACACTCCACTTCCCTCTCATTCTCCATCACTTCTCACAGCCGATGACTCACAAATTCTCACTACACATCAGGATATATCATCTCTTCTACTATCAAACTTTCCTTATTTTCTTTTTGCTTCCCACTTATCCATGAACCTTATTTCCAGTAGAGTTCTATGTGATAGTGGTATTGCCGTTACATTTGATTCTTTAGGCTATTCTATTAAAGATTCACACACTGGACACAAGTTTGGATGTGCTAGTTGACAAGATCGTCTACATCATCTAGATTTTGTACATGCACATAGACCTCATCATAGTTTTGTTGGTGCTGTGTCATCTGATGTCGATCTGTAGTACAAATGTTTAGGTTATGTTAGTGAATCTCGCCTCAGGACGTTAGCCCATAGTGGTGTCATTGACCATCTTTCTTCTACACATTTGTCTGTTTGTGAGGGTTATTAGTTAGCCAAACACATAACACTTCATTTTAATAACAAAAGCGTTTCTCAGACCACTTGTCATTTTCAACTTGTTCATTTTGACATATGGTGACCCTATTATGTTGCCTTTATAGATGACTTCACTCTATATATATGGATTTTTCTTATGCGCCAACTATTTGAGATTCCTAATGTTTACCAGATCGTTACGACTGTGATTCACACTCAATTCTGTGTGCGCATTAAGATTTTCCGCTCAGACGGTGCTTCTGAGTACACTTCCACCACTATGCAATCAATACTTTAGTCTCACGAAACCATTTTTCAACAGTCATGCCTTCACACACATGAACATAATAGTGTGGCTGAACGCAATCATCGTCAAATTTTTGAGACGGCCCATGCTCTTCTACTCTCTTCCTCTGTTCATCGTCTTTTCTGGGCTGAGGCTGTCATGACTTCTGTCAGCCTCATTAGCATCACTCCATCGTCTACCATATCTGGTACGATATCATATGTGGCTCTTCATCACTTTCCACCAGACTACAGTATGCTTTGTACCTTTGGGTGCTGTAACACCCCGAATTCCAAAATACAATTGAATTCGAGATTCCACAGGATCTTTACACTTCTTTGGTATAGTTTTACAAGAAAATTAAAACTTTTCACTTTACATCAGAGTTACAAGAAATCTTTACACTTTACATCTTACAGCAGAAGCAATATACAACATTTATATACAAGTGCAACAACATTTGAATAATCTCTAAGCATCAGTTCTCCTTTAATCTTTATCATGCCATTATCCTGCATACAAAACTATGGGTACGTCAGTTTATTCAACCGACGAACATTATACACGGCCATCCTCTCTATGCCGGAAACAGTATAATTGATTTTCCATATTTAACAAACACAAACTTATTCACATATCAAACTAAGGGGAATACCCTATTGATGTCATGTTGTGATTGTGCACTTAGTTCTTAATGCAATTATTTATATTACATGACACTAATATGCACTTGTTCGGATTCTATGCATCCCATACTACATAGGTCTGAGGGCAAGCCTCTTAATCGTTCTTCATCTTGTAGGGTTCAATCCCTCGCCATGACTTAATCTACTACTGTAACTACGGTAAGTATCTTAGATGTTCTATGAGTACGAGCTCATGTACAGAAATACTGAAGGGGAATCCTACATCATGTCACGACGCATCGTGAAGACTATCTATGGACAATTCAGCCTCCTTCATGGCACACGACCCTCTCGCAGTCACCAAACACCCCACAAGCGTCGCCAAGATCCTGATAATTCTGGAGTAGTGCCCACGTCATGTCACGACACATCGTGAAGACAAACTGTGAATCACACCCACATCGTAGACTCGAGGTCCCCATACTTGTGTTTTTCTCTCACTTTCATCACCTCTTCACTATGTACTAATCCTTAATTTAATGAAATCATGAACAAAATCAATCTCTTAGGGTTAGCCCTCTCACTAATACCGGTCTTATTTCTTTCATTTCACATTGACCCAAACTTGGTATTTTCAATTTCAATTATCATATCTTATCCCTTTCACTTGCCGGTGTGAGTTTTGGCTATACCCTAATTTTCAATTTCAATTCACAAATTCACAATCTGAGTTGTCAAACTCAAGAACATTTCTCTTTTCAATCACATGATTTCCAATCCTTTCATGAGTCAAATAATCATACATGGAGTTCAATCATACATCTTGCATTTCATAACCAATATTTATTTCCACATTAAAAATCATGTCACAAATTATCTAATCAAAGTGAATATTCACAACTCACCATTGTCACACTATTCTTTAATAAGAATAACTCATATAGGATTTCACAATTATATTTTCCTTCCATCAATTTTGCTTTTTAACAGTTACATTAATCACCTCATGAAAACCCACATTTTAACGAAATTTTAATTATAATAAAACAATAGTTTCAAGTACAATTTCACCTCAAATACATTTTATTTTAGTCCAATAACTCCAAATAAATTTTCATAGGTTGTACTCATCTATACTAGGCCACACGTCATAGGAATTTTCTCACAAAAGAAGACAGATTTACTTGAAGCTTCGGGAAAGTCGACTGTCGAATATGGTTAGTCGGCTGTTTCGCAAAAATACAAAATTTTGAAATTAAGGAGGTCAGGGAAGTCGACTGTTAAATGTAGTAAGTTGGCTGTCCTACGATATTTTTCAACTCAGAATCAATGATTAAGGTAGTCGACCGTTGCACATGGCCAGTCGACTGTACTGCGAGATTTTTTTTTCAATTGTCCAAATATAATTTAAATTTGTGTACTACTCTTTTCATAATTCATTTGACATTTCTCGAACACAACTTGGTATAAAAAATTTCACATTAACTCCCTGGTTTTTCCCTCTTTCATAACCCAAATGCCTAAGATATCTTATTCGTTCGAAACAAAATCACGATAGTCTATTTAGCACATAAAACAATATTTTCATATACTAGCATTTTAGGCTTAACTTGACATTATCCACAATCCCAATTCAATACTTCCATACTACAAACAATTCACACACACAATTAAGATTCATGACCAATTAACACACAATCTATCAAACATTAAATTAATCAACTAGCAAGTCATTCTTCCAATTAAGCGTATTCTTATTAGTTTCTTTCATGCATTATCATTTCAATCACCCCTAACATGGTATCTAATTAGAAATATAGAAAAACAACCCACCTTATTTGGAGAGAAAAATTCACAACACTTCCTAAAGGAAAGAGCCCTTCTCGAGCTTGCCAAACGAGTGCTCCTCCTCCTCCTTGATGTGCAACCCGAGCCTTCCAATAGCCGGCCTCCTTGATGCAAGCACACACAAAACCCACTCTCTCAATCTTTTATTCTCACTTCCTACTAATAACTCACTACTAACAATTGTATTTTCTTACTATAGGTTTGGAGAATGAAGAGTGCAAGAATAACTAGGCTGGGGGGGGGGGGGGGGGGGGGCGGTATTTATACTAAATTTTGGGACAAATAAAGGGCCAAGATTAATCTAGGAGTTAAAGACCAAAGGCTAGGATTTAAGGGGAAGTTGTAGTAACCAACCATGATCCCAAAACTACCTCCCACAAACTCCACTTCTCTTTTCCTTTCCCTCCCATTCAAAACCGGCCAAAATGGAGTGCACACTACACGTGTACGTGCAATGCACGTGCATTCAATAGTCCCCCATTTTAAAAGTTGTACATTTTTATTTTTTATAAAAATAATCTATAAAAATTGTCTACATTACAAGTTGTATTTAAAAGAGAAAATAACTCATGGGCTTTTATTTAATGGGCCAATTTAGTTTACAAAAAAAATAAATTAAATTGGGCTATAAAAGAAACTTATGTTTATTAAAGAAAAATGGGCTTTAATAAAAACAAATGGGCTTTAATAAAAACAAATGGAGGACACACACACACACACACACACACACACACACACACACACACACACACACACACATATATATAATAATTTTCATAAATGAAAATTAGGGTATTACAACACTCCCTCCTTAGAATAGTTCCGTCCCCGGAACTACAGTCAAGAGCGAGAAACAAAACACTCACGACAAGCAAAAGAAAACACAAAATACAAATCAAGCAAAAAGCTCAGGATAATCCCTCAACATCCTCTCCTCAGACTCCCATGTAGCCACTTCAACCAAATGGTTTCTCCAGATTACCTTGACCATCGGTATCGTCTTATTCCTCAAGACTTTCTCTCGACGATCAACAATCTCGACAGAAGACTCGATGTAATTGAGATCCAATTGCAAACCTTCCGGCACTTCAGGCAAATGATGACTTGGATCTGGAATATAACCTCTTAGCATAGACACATGAAAGACATTGTGCACCTGAGATAACTCTTCCGGTAACTCAAGCCGGTAAGCAGTTTTTCCGATCCTTTTCAATATCTTATACGGGCCTATAAACCTCGGGGCTAACTTCCCGCCTTTGCCAAATCGAATCACACCTTTACTGGGCGATACTTTCAGAAAGACGAAGTCACCTTCTTCAAACTCAAAGTCCCTTCTCCGGTTGTCTGCATAGTTTTTCTGCCTGCTCTGAGCCTCTACCAACCTTTTCCTGATCAGATCAATCTTTTCAGAGGTTTGCTGCACAAGCTCAGGCCCAAACAACTGACGCTCCCCAACTTCAAACCAATAAACAGGCATTCTGCACTTCCTGCCATACAAAGTTTCGTACGGCTCCATCCCAATACTGGCCTGAAAACTGTTGTTGTAGGCAAACTCTACCAAAGGTAAATGCCTTTCCCAACTACCTCCAAAGTCTAGTACACAACACTGAAGCATATCCTCAAGAATACGGTTGACTCTCTTGGTCTGCCCATCGGTTTACGGATGAAAAGCAGTACTAAAATCCGTAAGATGTCTGAAGACTCCTCCAGAAATGCGAAGTAAACCGCGCATCTCGATTAGACACAATAGTTGACGGAACACCATGGAGCCTGACGATCTCGCCAACATATAACTCAGCTAACTTGTCCATCGAAGCAATGAGTTTCATCGCCAAAAAGTGAGCGAACTTGGTTAGTTGATCGACTATAACCCAAATCACATCATTGCCTTTAGGACTCTTCGGCAGTTCCATAATAAAATCCATACTGATGTTATCCCACTTCCATTCCGGAATAAGTAACGGTTGTAATAGACCTCCGGGTCTCTGATTCTCGGCTTTGACTTGCTGACAAATCTCACACTTCGCCACAAATTCAGCCACATCCCGCCTCAAACCAGACCATCAGAAATGCGATTTGATGTCTCTGTACATCTTAGTACTCCCAGGATGTACCGACAAAAAAGTAGCATGCGCCTCCTGAAGAATACTCTCTTTCAGGTCCGCCTGATTTGGAACGCACAGTCTATCTCCGAACCACAGCACTCCATCCCTGATTTGAAATCCGGGCAACCTGCCAGCACCAACCTGCTCCTTCATCTGCAAGATATCAGAATCAACATTCTGACTTGCAATAATCCTTCCATTCAGTGTAGGCTGAAGCCTCAACTGAGCTAAAGATGCTCCCAATCCTTGCAAAACAACTTCAATACCGGCTCGATCCAATTCTTCCACCAGATGCTTCTGAGTTGTAATCAAACTGGATAAACTGCTCTTGCGACTAAGTGCATCAGTAATAACATTAGCTTTCCCAGGATGATACTTGATCTCAGGTCGCATGTCCTCAAGCACTTCCAACCATCTCCGCTGCCTCAAATTTAGATCTTTCTGCTGCTATATATACTTCAAGCTCTTGTGGTCCGTGTACATGTTCAACTTCTCACCGTACACGTAGTGTCTCCATTGCTTTAGGGCAAAGATAATCGCAGCCAACTCCAGATCATGAGTCGGATAATTCTTCTCATGCGGTCGTAGTTGCCTAGACCCATATTCGATTACTCTTCCTTCTTGCATTAAGACACAACCAAGCCCACGATGTGAAGCATCACTGTAAACATCATACTCAACACCTGCTCTAGGCAAAGCCCAAATAGGTGCAGTAGTCAGTTTCTCTTTCAAATCCTGAAAGCTTGCCTCGCATTGCTCAGTCCACTTGAAGTTCACATTCTTCTTGGTCAGTCCAGTAAGCGGTACGACAAACTGAGCATAACCTTGAATGAATCTCCTGTAGTATCCAGTTAATCCAAGAAAACTTCTAACTTCCTTCATTGTAGTAGGCCTTGCCCAATCTCTCACTGCCTCTATCTTCTGAGGATCAGTTTCCACTCCATCCTTAGAAAGGATGTGACCTAGGAATGCCACTTCAGATTTCCAGAAATTGTACTTGGATAGCTTGGCATACAACTCCTGCTCTTCCAGCTTTCTCAAAATTGCTGCCAGATGCTCGGTGTGCTCCTCTTCTGACTTGGAGTATACAAGAATATCGTCGATAAACACCACGACGAAAGAATCAAAGAACGGCCTCGGAACTCTGTTCATCATGTCCATGAAGATTGTGAGCGCATTCGTCACTCTAAATGGCATAACTAAGAATTCGTAATGCCCATGTCGAGTTCTAAATGCAGTTTTGTACACATCTTCAGCTTTCACTCGAACTTGGTGATATCCTGATCGAAGATCTATTTTGGAGAAAACAAAAGCTCCTTGTAGACGATCGAACAAGTCATCAATTCGGGGAATAGGATACTTATTCTGAACAATGACCTTATTCAGCACTCGGTAATCGATACACATTCTCATCGATCCATCCTTCTTCTTTACCAAAGCACTGGTGCTCCCCAAAGCGACGCACTAGGTTGAATAAAGCCTTTCTCTAACAGTTCCTCAATCTGCTGTTTCACCTCATCCTGCTCCATAAGAGCCATCCTATACGGTGCCTTAGAAATCGGTGCACTTCCCGGTTGAATAGTGATGCTGAACTCTACATCACGTTGCGGGGGTAACCCGGAAAAATCATCTAAGAACACAGTCAGATAGTCCCGAACCACAGGAATCCTTTGCACTTCCACAGGAATCTCTTCCTTGCGGATAGCTGCCACCAGCCTGGAACACTTCTTCTTTCCTTGGAAAGTGACTTCAGGTCCACCTGGAGCCTTCACTGTTACCGTCTTAGTCTTGCACTCGATGCTTGCACTGTACACCGACATCCAATCAATGCCAATGATAACATCGACTCCCAAGATAGTCAGCTCGATTAGATCAATCCCGAAGATTCTGTCCCCAATCACAATCTTGCAATCTGCATAGTACCGATCATGGTTATAGTCTCCCCTGATGGAGTAGCTAATGCTAAGATCTTGCCTGGAAAATTCTTCAGTTCAACTCCCAACACTTTAGCAAATTTAGGAGATACAAAAGTATGAGAGGATCCAGTATCGAACAAAACAATAGCTTTCATTCCATTCAAATAAAGTTCTCCTGTTACATAATACACACTCATTACGTAACAGTTCACTAAATAAAGGGAAAAAAGAAACAACTTAAAGCTCTAAACATCCGCCCTCGTACTAGTGATGACATGATCCACCTCATCAGCATCAGCTTCAGTCAAGGCAAATACTTGCCCTTGCTGGTACGGTCTCTTTCTAGTCTGCTGCATTGGTGCATTGCAATTAACATTCCGCGATTTGGGGCATTGAGATTTGTAATGTCCCGTCTCACCATAGTTGTAGCAATTTATCGCAGGAGGTCTCACAACATTGTTCCCGGGTCCTCCACCCACACTGATAGCGTTCGCCCCTGTCGGTTTGAACTTTTGTGCCGATGGTTGTCCCTTGAAATTCCCAGAATTTGCGGGCCTCTTACCAGACTGCTAGTTGTTCCTCCGATTCTGAATAACATGAAACTGCTCCATGTCTACTTCCGTAGCTGCCGCTCGTTTGACCAGCTTGTCAAACCTTCTGATACCGAGGGGTATCATCCTGGATCTCAAACTCGGTCTCAATCCATGCTCGAACTTACGAGCCTTCTTCGCCTCATCCATCACCAATTCAGGAGCATACCTTGAGAGTTGAGTAAATTTGGTCTCATACTCCCTAACTGACATGCCACCTTGTTGCAGCGACAGAAACTCCATGGCCTTCTTCTCCTGGACGTCTGAAGGAAAGTAATGACTACGGAATTCCTCCAAAAATTCCTTCCAGCCAAGAACCAAGCCTCCCATCGTCCGCTTCATTGACTGCCACCACACAGCCGCATCCTTCTCGAATTGCAGAGTCGCCAACTTCACCTTGCTGCTTTCAGGGGTTTCCAAAACTTCGAAGATAGTCTCTACCTGCCTGATCCAGTTGTCAGCCGTGTCAGGGTCTGACTTTTCCTCAAACACCGGTGATTTCATCCGTTTAAATGATTCCACGAGTTTGATTGCTTCGGAAACCGGATTTGCAGGCACCCTTCCCTGATTCTGATTCATGGCAATGACATTGAGTATCTGATAGTCCCTCGCTAGTTCCGTTTCTAAGTCCAGACCTTCACCATTTCTTGCTCGTCGTCCAGCCATGTTCTGATGCAAAAGATCCATTAAATTTGAAGTGTGAAACATGAAATTTTAAGTCAATATTTCCATTTCATTGAATTTCAAACTTTATACATTCAAATTTAAAATGTTTTTGACATCAAAATGAAAGCAGTAGACGATACAATGTTCTAACTCCTACAGTACCTCTTGGCTTCATGAAGCTCTTCCCGTAGTTCTTCAATTTCTTCCTTCAGTACATCGGTCATGTTTTTCCTCTTCTCGAGTTCCCATACACGATGACTGAGAACTGCAAAATCATCCTTGCGCTTTGCCAACTGAGCCTCCAATAGTCCGACTCTCTTCCGCAGTATTTCTACCTGCCTCTGAAGAGATATCACAAGACTACTTGGAACTGGTTCTTCTTCGTCAGAAGAGTCATCAGATGAGTCCGGAGGTGGAGTGATCTCTCAGGACTTAGGCCATTCCTCGCCGTCGGAGTCTGCTTGCCCTGGGTAGTACTCTTCTTTGGAATCTGCTTGTCTAGGATAATAATCTTCCTCTATGATATGCCAATTGTCATCTCCAGCAGGGTCGAAGTGATCAGCCATCTTAGAAAAAGGGAGGAAGAAGCATAAGTCATAGAGCAACACAAATGTAAGTAACTTACATTTAAATCTCTAGACTCAACACACACTCTAATGTCCACTTCTAGGGTGTCGTTCCTTATAAATTTGTACTAGTGTGAAGCGTAGCTCTTATACCACTCTGTAACACCTCGAATTCCAAAATACAACTGAATTCGAGATTCCACAGGATCTTTACACTTCTTTCATATAGTTTTACAAGGAAATTAAAACTTTTCACTTTACATCAGAGTTACAAGAAATCTTTACATTTTACATCTTACAGCGGAAGCAAATTTACAACATTTATATACAAGTGCAACAACATTTGAATAATCTCTAAGCATCAGTTCTCCTTTAATCTTTATCATGCCATTATCCTGCATACAAAACTGTGGGTACATCAGTTTATTCAACCGACGAACATTATACACGGCCATCCTCTCTATGCCGGAAACAGTATAATTGATTTTCCATATTTAACAAACACAAACTTATTCACATATCAAACTAAGGGGAATACCCTATTGATGTCATGTTGTGATTGTGCACTTAGTTCTTAATGCAATTATTTATATTACATGACACTAATATACACTTGTTCGGATTCTATGCATCCCATACTACATAGGTCCGAGGGCAAGCCTCTTAATCGTTCTTCATCTTGTAGGGTTCAATCCCTCGCCATGACTTAATCTACTACTGTAACTACGATAAGTATCCTAGATGTTCTATGAGTACGAGCTCATGTACAGAAACACTGGAGGGGAATCCCACGTCATGTCACGACGCATCGTGAAGACTATCTATGGACAATTCAGCCTCCATGGCACACGATCCTCTCGCAGTCACCAAACACCCCACAAGCATCATTAAGATCCCGATAATTCTGGAGTAGTGCCCACGTCATGTTACGATGCATCGTGAAGACAAATTGTGAATCACACCCACATCGTAGACTCGAGGCCCTCATACTTGTGTTTTTCTCTCACTTTCATCACCTCTTCACTATGTACTAATCCTTAATTTAATGAAATTATGAACAAAATCAATCTCTTAGGATTAGCCCTCTCACCAATACCGGTCTTATTTCTTTCATTTCACATTGACCCAAACTTGGTCTTTTCAATTTCAATTATCATATCTCATCACTTTCACTTGCCGGTGTGAGTTTTGGCTACACCCTAATTGTAACGCCCCGAATCCCAAATACAACTGAATTCGAGAGTTCTACAGGATCTTTCCGCTTCATTTAGTACAATTTTATAAGGAAATTTAAACTTTTCACTTTACATCAGAGTTTGCATGAAAACATTACAATTTACACTGCACAGCGAAAGTAAAGTTACAACATTTAAATGAATGTACAACAATATTGAATAATCTTTAAGCATCTGTTCCTCTTTAATCTTTATCATGTCACTTACCTACATATAAGACTGTGGGTACGTCAGTTTATTCAACCGACGAACATTATATACGGCCATCCTCTCTATGCCGGAAATAGTATAACTTATTTTCCATATTTTACAACACAAACTTGCCACATATCAAACTAAAGGGACTACTCTATTGATGTCGTTATGTGATTGTGCACTTAGTTCTTAATGCAGTTATTTATATTATATGACGCTAATGCACACTTGTTCGGATTCTATGCATCCCATACTACATAGGTCTGAGGGCAAGCCCTTAATCGTTCTTCATCTTTGTAGGGTTCAATCCCTCGCCATGACTTAATACTACTACTGTAACTACAGTAAGTATCTTAGATGATTTATGAGTACAAGCACGTGTACAGAAAACCTGGAGGGGAATCCCACGTCATGTCACGACGCATCGTGAAGACAGCCTGTGGCAATTCAGCATCCTTCATGGCACACGATCCTCTTGCAGTCACCAAACATCCCACAAGCGTCACCACCGGGACGGTACTCTGGAGCTGTATCCATGTCATGTCACGATGCATCGTGAAGACAGCCTGTGCAATACTCTCACGCCGCCAATCCGATGGCCCTCAACTCATGTTTTTCTCCTACTTTCATCACGTCTCCACTATGTACTAATCCTTAGTTTTTATTAGAATCATGAACAAAAATCAAAGCTCTAGAGTTAGCCTCTCCACTAAACCGGACTTATTTATTCATTTAAACATGACCAACCTTGGTCTTTCTTTTCAAATTCCATTTCATTTCTTTCCAAGTGCCGGGGGAGACTTAGCTACTCTTTTGTTTCAATTTCAATTCAAATTTCCAAAATTGAGCATTTCCAACTCATAAGCTCACATGTTGAGTTATCATACTCAAAAGTATTTCTCTTTTCCAATCATGATTTCTAATTCGTTCAAATCGTCCATAACTATACATGAAATTCAACTATTCATCATGTAACTCATGAAATGTTATTTTCACATAAAAACCCACATCACTAATTATTCAATCAAGGGTGGACATTTACACTTCATAATTTCTACACTATTCTCAAATGAGAATAATTTACATCACATCAAAAAAATAATTTCTTTCTTTGCCATATTAATTTTCTAATCCTTCATTTCAAGTTCTTTTTGCAAGATATAATTTTCACAAAAACATAGATGTAGAATCATAGTTCTATTTGCACATTTATTCTCAAATCATATTTTATTCTATGTAAATAATTCTCAAATTATTTTTCATAAGCTCCACATATTTTTAAGATAATAAATATATTTTTTTCCATATTTTTTGACCATTAAAACACCAAAAAAAAATTGTTTTTCCCACACATAAACAACAGCCGAAAGCCAGGGTCAAACCAGCGACCATAGGGAAGCCAACCGAAGGCACAAACCAATAAGCCAAGTGCTATTTGCGTTAGAAGCATGCGCTGAGAGCATTAAATGCTCTCGGCCACTGTCTATATATATATTTTTTTAAAATGAAACAAAAGTATGGCAGCCCGGGGATTCAAACCAGTAACCTCAGACCCGTGAGCCTATACTATAGCGATTAGAGCCGTCCTGACCACTTGAGCTACGCGCTCAGGTTGTCAAAGTTACAACTCGAAATTTATTTAGATCAAAACTCTCTGTTATCAAAACATTTCGATGTTCAACTAGTCCTCACTTCACTTTGCTTTTATAAAAATTACTGTAAATGTCCAGATTGACTAATATCATCATAAATTATACTCCAGTATGAAAAAATAATTTTTTTTTCAACAATTAAAACATATTTTTCGTACAATTAATTTGAATTGGAAACTATCACTACCACATTTCTTCTTTTTCGACATTTCTTAACAATTAATATCTCAAACCTCTTTACTAGCAATTCTTCACATTAATTTCCTGTTTTTAATCATTTACTAAGCATACAAATTTATATCTTAATTCATTCATTTCAATACAACACAAAGATTCATTTAACACATAAAGTAGTATTGTTAATCTACTAACTTTTGTGTCTATAATTCATGGTGTAGATAATAAAATTTTTCTTCAACAATCCATAACTATAGTCCATTCACACAAAATTTAGACTTTTACTAATAAGATCACATACAATTGCACATCCACATTCCAATCAATTTATAGATCAATTTTTCCAATTAAATGTGTACTCTTATTAATCTTTTTCATGCATCATTTCTTTCCATTCAATCTAGCATGCATTCCTATTTAGAAATATAGAAAATTTACCCACCTTAGTTGGAGAGAAAGACAACTAGCAACACCCCCTAAACAATGTCCTTGCCAACGAGAGCGATCCTCCTCCTTGAACACGCGCACACAAGCCTCCAAGCACACCAACTGAGAGCTCCCCTTCTTGATGTCGGCCTCCTCTTCTTGTTGCAAGCACAACTCCCACACACAACTCAATCTTTTACTCACTTGCTAACCACTAGATAATGTATTTTAGATTATAGGTTTGGAAGAGATAATTTGCACAAGAATAACTAGCCATGGGGGGGTATTTATACTAAAAATCTAGGAAAATGGATAGCTAAGATTGAAGTAGGAGTTAGGAACAAATGGTTTAGATTTAAGGAGGAGTTACACTAACTATCCATGATGAGTAACCATCTCCACCATGATCCCACTCAAAATTTCATTTCCCTCCAAGATTCAATCCGGCCTAGTGTAGGAATGTGCACTTTGCACGTGTACGCGCAATGCATGTGCAAGCATTTGCCTCCAAAAATTTGTACATTAAATTTTATATAAAAATAACCTTTAAATTGTATTCTACATTACAAGTTGTAAAAAAAAAAAATTTGCTCATGGGCTTTAGTTTTTGGGCCAAAATAATAATTATAAAAATAATAAATGAATTAAATTTTGGGCTTTAAGAAAAAGGCTTTTTGTCTAATTAAAAGAAGGCTTTATACAAAATAATTAAAAACACATATTTAAATATCTATACTCATCATGATAAAAATATTTACCAAAAATATTGCACGTGCACACTACGTGCAAAAATAAATAATTTTTCATTAATTGAAAAATCGGGGCATTACACTAATTTTCAATTTCAATTCACAAATTCATAATCTGAGTTGTCAAACTCAAGAACATTTCTCTTTTCAATCACATGATTTCCAATCCTTTCATGAGTCAAATAATCATACATGAAGTTCAATCATACATTATGCATTTCATAACCAACATTTATTTCCACATTAAAAATCATGTCACAAATTATCGAATCAAAGTGAATATTCACAACTCACCATTGTCACACTATTCTTTAATAAGAATAACTCATATAGGATTTCACAATTATATTTTCCTTCCATCAATTTTGCTTTTTAACATTTACATTAATCACCTCATGAAAACCCACATTTTTACGAAATTATAATTATAATAAAACAATAGTTTCGAGTACAATTTCACCTCAAATACATTTTATTTTAGTCTAATAACTCCAAATAAATTTTTATAGGTTGTACTCATCTATACTAGGCCACACGTCATAGGAATTTTCTCACAAAAGAAGATAGATTTACTTGAAGCTTCGGGAAAGTCGACTGTCGAATATGGTCAGTCGGCTGTTCCGCAAAAATGCAAAATTCCAAAATTAAGGAGGTCAGGGAAGTCGACTGTTAAATGTAGTAAGTCGGCTGTCCTGCGATATTTTTCAACTCGGAATCAATGATCAGGGCAGTCGACCGTTGCACATGGCCAGTCGACTGTACTGCGGGGTTTTTTTTTTCAATTGTCCAAACATAATTTAAATTTGTGTACTACTCTTTTCATAATTCATTTGACATTTCTCGAACACAACTTGGTATAAAAAATTTCACATTAACTCCCTGGTTTTTCCCTCTTTCATAACCCAAATGCCTAAGATAATCTTATTCGTTCGAAACAAAATCACGATAGTCTATTTAGCACATAAAACAATATTTTCATCTACTAGCATTTTAGGCTTAACTTGACATTATCCACAATCCCAATTCAATACTTCCATACTACAAACAATTCACACACAATTAAGATTCATGACCAATTAACACACAATCTATCAAACATTTAATTAATCAACTAGCAAGTCCTTTTTCCAATTAAGCGTATTCTTATTAGTTTCTTTCATGCATTATCATTTCAATCGCCCCTAACATGGTATCTAATTAGAAATATAGAAAAACAACCCACCTTATTTGGAGAGAAAAATTCACAACACCTCCTAAACGAAAGAGCCCTTCTCGAGCTTGCCAAACGAGTGCTCCTCCTCCTCCTTGATGTGCAACCCGAGCCTTCCAATAGCCGGCCTCCTTGATGCAAGCACACACAAAACCCACTCTCTCAATCTTTTATTCTCACTTCCTACTAATAACTCACTACTAACAATTGTATTTTCTTACTATAGGTTTGGAGAATGAAGAGTACAAGAATAACTAGGCTAGGGGGGGGGGGGGGGGGTATTTATACTAAATTTTTGGACAAATAAAGGACTAAGTTTAATCTAGGAGTTAAAGACCAAAGGCTAGGATTTAAGGGGAAGTTGTAGTAACCAACTATGATCCCAAAACTACCTCCCACAAACTCCACTTCTCTTTTCCTTTCCCTCCCATTCAAAACCGGCCAAAATGGAGTGCACACTACACGTGTACGTGCAATGCACGTGCATTCAATAGTCTCCCATTTTACAAGTTGTACATTTTTATTTTTTATAAAAATAATCTATAAAAATTGTCGACATTACAAGTTGTATTTAAAAGAGAAAATAACTCATGGGCCTTTATTTAATGGGCCAATTTAGTATACAAAAAAAATAAATTAAATTGGGCTATAAAAGAAACTTATGTTTATTAAAGAAAAATGGGCTTTAATAAAAACAAATGGAGGAGACATATATATATATATATATATATATATATATATATATATATATATATATATATATATATATATATATATATATACATACACACACACACACACACACTCATTTGTCCATGTAATAAAATTAATTATAAGATTTTATATTGTAAAATTGCACGTGCACAATACGTACAAAAAATAAATAAATAAATAATAATTTTCATAAATGAAAATCAGGGTATTACAGGTGCACCTGTTACTAAGGCTGGCAATTGACCCAAGTCCGACCCGAGCCCGATGAAGTATGACCCGTTTTTAGTAGGACTCGGGCTTGTTTTAATTTTTTCAATTTTTTCAGACCCGGGTTCAACAATTAAGCCTGATTTAATTTTTGAGCGGGGTTCGGGTGTGTATGGGTCCACCCTGAACCTGATTTGATTTTAAAATAATAATAATCCCTAACTATTCATCTTCTTTCCATCTTTCCGATATTTTCATCATCCGCTCTTTTTCCAGAAATCGTGGCACCTTTCTCCTCTTCCCCTTCCCTTTTCTCTTTCAAAGAAAAAAATAATCCCCAAAATCAAAAAGAGAAAAAAAAACAAAACCCTAATTTTTTGTCGTCCCCAAATTCCATGATCTGAAATTGCCATGGCGAATGGAAGTTCCTCCGATCCCGGTGAGTTTGTCTTCCATTCCAACGTCTGTGCCGGTCTCAAGCACGAGTTCGCATTCACCCTCAAATCGCAGGCCCAGCTCTCCCTTTTTCTTGGCTGCACTCGATCTGGTAAGCCCTCTCCTAACCCAAACCCCAATCCAAGAAACTCAAGAAATTGCCAGCTAGATTTGATGATGGTGATGATGATGTCAAGTAACTAACAAATTCTCCAAATATAACAGTAAGGAAGATAGATAAGCATGGTTAATTATTTGGGTGATTAGCACTATTCAAACAGAGGTAAGAATGTGATAAAAGGGGGGAGGGCCGGGGAGTAGTTGAGAATTCGAGCTGGGCTCGGGCTTTTTTGGTTTATTCGGGCTTGGGCTCGGGCCTAAGATTTGGAGCCTGACCCAAAATCGGGCTGGGCTTGGACCCTACAAAAATTTTTGGGCTCGGGTTCAGGCTTGTATAAGTCCGGCCTAAACCCGGCCCGTTTCCAGCCCTACCTCTTACGTCCTTCTCCCTACCACTGAGTGAACGATGTTGACTGTGTAGGCCACTAAGTGTGTTAACTAAGTGGCAATTGGCTCGAACTTGACCCAGGCCTGCCTAGGTCTGACCTGATAATTAGCGGGTTTGGACTAATAATTCTCATTTCGGGCTGGACTCGGGCTCAAATTTTTAGGCCCGAGGAAAATTCGGGCCGGGGTCGGGCCCGAATCAAATTTTTATATGTGCATGTTTATGTTTATGTATACTTCATGTATATTTATGTATGAGTTTAAAAAAAAAAAAAAAAATATTCATTTAAGTTGAAATAAGTGTTAAATTTTATAGATAGAGAAATTATACATTGCATATAAAATTAAATAAAAATAGACAAATTAGATATGAATTACTCAAAAGTTTGTAGTATTCTTATTATTGTTATTTTTTATCGGTATACTTTTACTTTATGGGAAAATTATGTATTAGAACATGCATAAGTAGTTCGGGCTTAGGCTCGAACCTATTTTTGGGCCTAACTCGGGCCCGGGCTAGGTACTCTTTTTTTAAGCCCGAAGAAAAGTTGGGTCGGGTTCGGGTTTATGTTTTAAACTTCGGGTTCGAGCCCGGACCTATATGGGTCCGGCCCAAACCCGGCCTGTTGCCAGCCCTAGTGTTAACTTAGGTATCCGTTATGACTACAAGTGATATCGTTGCTTTGATCCCTTGGTAAGTCGTGTGCGTATCTTCCGTCATATCTCTTTTGTAGAATACTTTCCTTACTATGTGCTTCCCTGAGGATACTCATTTTCTCGATTTCTCGGTTTCCTTGACTACCCCATCTGACACATCTTCTCTCATTCCTTTCGATCCCACCCCTTTAGCTCCTATCCCTTCTCATATTGATCTCACGCCTCATGTCCCTCCTACAGCGGCCCCTCCTATACCACTTGCATCACCTTAATCACATGAACTCACACAACTTGCATTGCCACAACCACATGCACCCACAACATCACAACCCCATGCACCCACATCACTGATCTCACCTTCACACCCCATACAACCACCAGCAGTCCGTCACTCCACCCATTCCAATTTGGGCATTCCATCACCACGTTATATCCCAGATGCCACTGGTCCTTCTGACCAATTTAAATTTTCCACCCTAGTCTCTTACTCACCACAGTTCCATGCAATCTAATAGCTATACACTCCACATGTGAGCTCAGAACTTATCAAGAAGCTATTCAATATCCCGAGTGATGGGAGGCTATTGCAGAGGAGTTTCGTGCATTTGATCAGACTGACACTTGGAATGTTATTCCACTACTAGTGGACATCAAGCTTGTTAGCTGCATGTGGATCTTTAAGGTCAAATATCTACCAGATGAATCCATTGAGCAACGCAAGGCTTGTCACGTTGCTACAGAATTTACTCAGAATCATGATATTGATTATGATGAGACTTTTGCTCCAGTTACATATGTAATACCCCAGATATTTAAATAATGGTTTAAAGATTAATAAATAAATTAAAATAATTTTTGGTGATTTAATAAATATTTTCTGGAATTTACCTTTTTACACGTGCAAAACACGTGCAAATATTTTCTTGGGAGATTCAAAATCAAAAATTATTTTGGGGAAATAATTATTTATTATTAGATATTATTTGTTAATTTTCTGGATTTTTCTGATAATTATTGGACCTATTTGCAAATATTACAAAAAGAGGGACTTTTGTGCAAAATTGCCACTTGGAGTGAAAACTCCAGATTTTTGAATTTTTGGTCTTGACATGATGCCTAGTCAACTCAGAGATAAAGATATTAATTTTTTTGTTTTAATAAATTTGATTTATTTTGCAAGTTTTGATTAAAAAAATGATCTTTTTGCAAATTTGCCATTTTAGAGGGGTAAAAGTGTAAATTCATTTTTTTTGGGTTTTCAAACAGTGCTGGCTGGTTGTTTTTGTTTTTAAAACTCAATTAAGTTGGTTTTATTTGATTTCCAAGTATAAAGATTTATATATGTAAAGATATATTTTAAAAGATGTATTTTGCAAATCTATTTACAAAACCCTAAAACCTATATTTTCGGCCTATTTAAGAGTGGGTGCAGCCGTCTCTTGCTGTGCTACACAAGGATTTTTACCATTATTATTTTTCTTGGAGTTTTCAAGCGAGGATTCTTGGTTTCTTGCGAAGGAGGATTTCTTTTATTCTTTATTTCTCTTCGGTTAAATCTTCATAGAGGTGATTGACATGTTTGTTTTGTATTGTTCCATGTATGTTGTATGTGATGATTTAACTATTAGAAAGCATGTTAGGAGTTTGTATGAAGATATAATAGATATGATGAGTAGATGAATTCAAAATTAAATCTTTGGTTGAAATTATGCCTTTGATGAATTAAAACCCTAATTGATGAATTGAGATTGTTAAAGAACCTAATATAAATCATGAATAGATTGCTTTCTTTCAGATTTCTACTGATTTGGTTGGGTATAATGAGTGGTATGTTGTATAATGTACAATTTGAACAAAGTTAGGTCCTTTTGCTGATATACATATATATATATGCACAGTTGATGAATTTTAAAGAATGAAACATGATTATTTGGATGTTGTGAGTGCATATGTTCATGAGTAATTGATGTAAGTGATTGGGTATGTGTATAAAAAGTTATAGAAGGATTTTTTGGATCAAAAAGATTAAGTTTTGAAGTAAAAAGAGGGGTTATTGAATTAAAAAGACAGAGTTTTGAAGTGAACAAGGTTGTTGATTTTTGGATCTGTGATGCACACAGCCGAAATTGATTTTGTGTTGTTTTGTGAAGTTTTGAGAAGTTTTTCAATCGGATATGATTGGTTTTAGTACTGAGATTAAATCTAGACACTTCGTTATTTCCAGTTGATGGGTTTTTGATGTTTTCGTAATGCACAAACATGCACACACATACTTATATTTATATCATATTTCATTGTTTTGAAGAAATTGGGTTTTCTTGTGTTTTGTGGAGTTTTGATTTAATCTTGGTTATTTTAATACTGAAATAATTCTAAACATCTTACTACTCTTATTGATGGAGTTTTGAAGTTTAAACTAATGCTTAAGTCTGTATTTGAATATGTATGTATACATGTTGACTGATTTGAAAGTTTTTGTTAAAAATTCCCATTTTGAGATCTTGATGTGTTTTTGATTGCTTTAATAACTTCCATATATAATATATGATATGTTCAAGCATCTCAGGAAACTAGATTTTGCTTTTATAAAGTTTTAAACGATGTATCGGTTAAACATGCACAAAACTTTAAATTGCAGTCTGTAGGTTCGACAGTCGACCGGCCATGTCGACAGTCGACTGTCGATGTCCTGGCTGAAGCATTTTCTTGAGTTTCGGATTTTCTGCAGGACAGTCGACTGGATATCTTATGCAGTCAACTGTCACCGCTCTGATTGGTGTTTTCCTTGAGTTTTGAATTTTACGCAGGACAGTCGACCGACTACATTATGCAGTCGACTGTCACTGCTCTGATTGGTGTTTTTCTTGAGTTTTGGATTTTACACGGGACGGTCGACCGACTACCTTATGCAGTCAACTACCACTGCTCTGATTGGTGTTTTCCTTGAGTTTTGGATTTTACGCGGGATAGTCGACCGACAACACTATGAAGTCGACTGCCATTGCTCTAACTGATGTTTTCTTGAGTTTTCTGATGCTTCTTTTGAACGATTGTTCCTTCAATATTATATTGTTTTAAAAGATGTTTTGCTACAGATTAAAAATATTTTACAGAAATCTATATTGGAGCTTTAAATGTATTCTTTTGGACCTTATTTGAGTTATATGTGTTTTCAAAGGAATTGATGTTTTGTGATATTCTACAACTTAAAAATATGATTTTCAGTTATTTAATAGATTTAATATTTATTTGGATTCTGGGATTTTACATAAGATTTGGATTTTTGTTGATTTAAGAAGTTTCTTCATATAATCGTTTTGACGATGGATTTGTGAGTTTTATTGAAAGTTTTGGTCTTGATGGATGAGTTGTGATTTCTCTAGGAGTTGTGTGGGAGTCCTGTGAAGCGGCAGGTGAGATTTTGTTGATTTAAACCAGTTGGGTCTTGGGGTTGTTGTTGAGAATTTAAGTCCGACAGGATACACTAATTCGAGAGATGAGAATTTTTGTGTTTTAATAATAATCAACTTAAGGACAGGCACTAGTGAAGATGTAATGGAACTTGGGAAACGTAATATGCTCTTGGTCTGTTAGTCCAACGAATGCGTTCCTGGACTGTTTGTTGTTCTGTCTCGAGAGGACATTTGTATGTTTGCGTGTCGATGGTCTGCAGGGCGATTCACGGAGCATGCAGGGTGCATTCGCGTGTCGAGGGTCAGCGGGCCTATTCACAGGATGTACTCGGTGTATCTGCACGTCGAGGGTCTCGCAAGCCTGTTCGTGGGGTACACGAATGGGAGGTGATTCTCCAGTTTTAGAGCTATTCTTACATGATGCTTGCACGTCGAGGGCTGTAATACCTATTTGCGGAGTATTCTGGATCTTGTTTTCCATCACCGTAGTAAGATTAGTTGCATAACGAGGGATTTAACCCTATAAAGTGGAGAACATTAAGGACTTGCACCGGACCTATGTATTGTGGGATGCATAGAATCCGACAAGTATGCATTAGAGAGTCAGCATATAGCATTGACGTTTTCTTGACTTGGTTTTATACATGTTTGTTTCTATTTTTTCCACAATTGACACTTAGTCTAGTTTCACTTGTTGTTTTCATGCTCTACTAATTACTATCTTATATTCCTTGATGTTTTTATGCTTTTCTTATTGTTATTTCTCATTTCATTTATTCTTGTTGTTGATACATATTGTTTATGTTTCTACGTTTCATGTTTTATTGATGTTGCATTTATTTTTATGTCACTCACACCGTTATGGCTGACCCATGTAATTTTGGGGGTTAGGGTTATCTCTAGCCTCATGTGTTGCAGGTAGTTGCTTATAGCTTTGGGATTTGGATGCTTGAGATAGAATGATGTTATGGTTTATGTAAAATTGTAAAAGAAAGTGTTGTAAAAGAAAAGATTGTAATTCAAGGTGTTTTGTTTTCCGCTGTGTTTTGTAATGAACTAATGTAATAAAGGTTGAAATAAAAATTATCTATGTTTTTGGCTATGTTTACTATTGCAATTAAAGTTGTTGCTAGGAATTGTGTCACATATTTCTGAGATATCATATTGGAAATTCGGGGTGCTGCAACATATATGACTGCAGTTCGCACTCTCCTTGTCGTTGTTGCCATTCGTCAATGGCCATTATATCAGATGGATATGAATAATACTTTTCTTACCCATCTGAGGTTGTTTACATACAACCTCCTCGTCATGCTTGCCATCTCTGCTGAGCTATATATGGTCTGAAACAGGCCCCTCGAGCTTGGTTTGAGTGTTTTCGTTGTGTTATCACACATGTAGGTTTTCTTCAGAGTTCACAGGATCACTCTATGTTTATGTGATCATCACCGTAGGGGAGGGTACTTCTACTGCTGTATGTTGATGATATGATTATTATTGGGAATGACTTTGCAGGGACTGCATCCATTCAGAGATACCTTCAATAACAATTTCATATGAAGGATCTTGGCAGACTACGCTATTTTCTGGGTTTAGAGACTGCCCAGGGCTCTCGGAGGATACTCATTTCTCAACAGAAATACACATCAGACATTATTTTCGCTGCATGTTTCTCTAATAGTCGATCAGCAAATACTCTCTTAGAGCTTCACGTGAAGCTTCGACCATAAATGACGAGCTCCTTCCCGATCCCACTAGATACAAGGGATTATTGGACAGCTTGTCCATTTAAGCATGACCAGACCCGATATTGCTCATGCAGTCAGTATTGTCAACTAATTTGTTTCAGCTCCTCGATCAGCTCACTACAATGCTCTTTTTTGAATTCTCAGATATTTTTTGGGCACTATCACTCGCTTATTGTTCAAGTTTTCTAGATCTAAATTGGATTTAGGTGCATATTCTGATTCATATTGGGCATGAGATCTCTCTACCAGACGGTCCCACAAGTTTCTGTCCATTTGTTGGTGATTCGCTGATCTCATGGCGAAGTAAGAAACATGCAGTTATTGCATGTTCTTCCAAAGAAGCTGAGTACAAAGCGATGACATCTACCACTAGAGAGATTATTCATGTTCGGTGGCTATTATCAGATATGGGTGTCACTCTTACGGGAAATACTCCTCTTCACTGTGATAACCAAAGTGCTTTGCATATTGCAAGCAAATCGGTCTTTCATGAGTGGACGAAGCACATAGAAATTGATTGCCACTATGTTCATGAGCGTTTTAAGACAGAGAACATTTTACTTCATTTTGTGATATCTTCATAGCAGACTGCAGACTTCTTCACCAAATTCCATACTGTCCAGAGATTTCAATACTTGGTGGGCAAACTCACATTGTTTGACCCGCCGTGAATTTGAGAGGGGGTGTTAGATATTATATATTATATTACTTAGTTTAGTCTCAAATCAGAATATGTATTAGTTTAATCTTTGTTCACTCCTATATATATGAGACATTGTACTCAGTTATAATCAATCCAATAAAATATTCTTTTTCATATATGAATCTAACAAACGAACAAAAAATATCCAAACATCAATTCTTAATAATTAATCTCCAACTAACATGAGTTAATGATATGAGAAATAAAGTCAAAGAATTCATTGATTAAAAAATTTGACAATAAATTTAAAAGTCATCAAACAACTTAATAATTATAGGGTAATTATTAAGGGTACTAGTTGGAGTTGTGATGAAATGAGAGCAAACATGAGTATGAGGGTCTCAGGTTGATCCACGGTGTGAGATAGTCCCCGGAATTATCGAGGTATGAGTGAAATAGTCTTCAGAATTATCTGCGGTGTGGGACTGATCTCCGAAATTATCGGGACCGAGGCGACGCTCACGAGACATCTGTGTGTGGTGAGGCGCCATTACTTGCAGTGTGGGGTATTCTCGTAAATTTTCAGGTGTGAGTGAAATAGTCTCCGAAATTATCTGTGGATAGTAATTGACCTTCGGAATTGTCGGGGCATGGGCTAGGTATGCGCAGAATGTCTAAATCTCGTAGTAGTCACCGTAGTAGGATTAGTTGCATAACGATGGATTAAACCTTATAAAATGGAGAACGATAAGGGCTTGCACCAGACCTATGTAGAGTGAGATGCATATAATCCGACAAGTATGCATTAGTAATCATCGTGTGCATTTGTGCTTTTCTTGACTTGTATTATGCATGCTTATTTTTTCTGTTTTCTTACACTTGACACTTAGCCTAGTTTCACTTGATGATTTATGCTTCATTTATTGTTATTTCATGTTCCATCTGTTATTACTGTGTTAATATGTTTCACTTGTTGACTTATAATTTTATTCTTTATGTTTCCATTTAAGTTTATATTTCTTTTGAATATCACTCAAACCGTTATGGCTGACCCCTGTAGTTTTGAGGGTTAGGGTTATCTCTAGCCTCATATTTTACAGGTAGGTACCATTAGTATGGAGTTGGGAGCATGTAGTAGATTAGTAAATGTTTATGCATATATTGTAAAAGGACTGATTGTAAAGAGAAAATTGTAATGTAAAGTATTTAAATTCCACCGTGCTTTGTAAAAAAGTTGATATAATAAAAAGTTTTAATTTTTCCTGTATTTGGTTGCTATATTTATGATTACAATTGAAGTTGATTCTGGAATTTGTGCCACGTATTTCTAATTTTATTTATTGAAAATTCGGGGCACTATATCATCTCCAAGTAAAGTAAAATATATTTCAGTGAAACTCATCGTACCCGCTAATTTGATACGAGGATCCATAACAGTAGCAAGCAGATACAACATAAGAGGAAGACTAAAATATTTCAAAAATTTAGTGTATGTGGGTTTAACAATATGACCAATGTAAATGTCATCAATCATTTCTTGAAAAATTTGCATCATAGTATAATTGGTGAAATAAAAGTACTACTAGAAGTAGAATCATAAGATTTTGAAAATTTCAAAGTTGTGGTTTTGAAATGTTCTAAAAATCGTAACAAAGATTCGGCATAATTCCATGAATGTTCATTCATTTGAAAATTTTCAATATTTTTTGCAAGAAAAAAATCATTTATACATACTTTATTTTGAGTAACAACGTATAATAAATCTAAAGTAGAGTTCCATCGGTGTTTAACATCCTTAGAAAATTTTCTTTAATACACCCCTAAGCTTACACAATTCTTTAAATTGTTGAAACATAGGACAACTTAAAGCAATAAAATATACACAATTTCTAATATTATGCACAGATGGTTCAACTATTTTCAATGCATCTTGAACACATAAATTTAAATTATGACATGCACATCTAACATAAAAAAATTTCTAAACATGGAAGAGCTAATTGTGTTTTTAATGTACTAATCGAAGTATTGTTGTTAGATGTATTATCAAAACTAATACAATTTTTTATCACGAATATGAAAGATGTCACAAACTTCTAAAATACGATGTGCAATTACTAAACTAATTTGGGGATACGGCAAGCCGCAAGTGATATGATCCACTTTTGAACCATCCAATTCTATCGATCCAATGACAGGTTATGTCCATCATTGAAATATCGTTACAACCTTTCCAACAATCGAAAGTTAACGATACTCTACAAGTTAAACTAAACAAAAGTGCAATTAAACCATCTCGCATTTCATTGTAAAGTTAAAACAATCGAATTTGAGTATATTTCTAGGAATTCTTCTAAAATGTGGATTTAGTGTATTTTGGTTAAATTCCTTTACATTCCTACTCTCGGAATAGAAAAAAATGTAACTCCTCCTTAATAACTAGTCAAGTCATTTCCTGTCGAACATTTTCGGAATCATATGGGTGGCTTTCTACATGTTCGTTCCTAGGGTGAATTTTTTGTTGGCCGGGTTGGTCTTGTAATAGATCCTTATGTATATTTTGAATGTGTCGTTTAATTGTACCTGTTCCCTCACCCTTCTTCCATTTGTAACTCTTAGAACAAGTTTATAAATCTTATGTCCTACACCAGGATTATCCTCTTCGGGGATATAGTCATAATATTTGTGTCAATCACTAGTTTTTCCCCTAACTTTTCTATTACTAGTGGGTTCGGTTTGTTGTGTTTGTGTGTCAACATTATGCATTCCTTTTTCTATATCATATGGAGGGATATCGTGAGATCCTACCATAGGATTCAGTATAAATTCGGGCTCTACATGTGGGACTATTGGAGACCGACGTGAAGTACCGGTGAAATCTTGTCCACTTTGGTACGACCGCTACCTTGTGATCTAGACATGACAATTGTGTATGTGAATACAGTGTATGTGAAAAAAATAACAATTTATAGTGTTCTAATAGTGTATGTGAATAGATAAAAAACAATCTAGGATATATATGTTAAAAAAGTTTAAAAACTAATAGGAGGGTTGAGAGAGAAAAATGCAAAAAATCAACAAACAATTCGTAACATAAAAAATTGGAACTACAAGAACATTAAAAGAGTTGAGAAGGTTGTTAATTTTGATACAGTACTCCAGAAATAATCATATATATAATTGAATGAGAAAATAATAGTAGAAGTAGATGTAGTCGATTGAGAAGTGTCGTAGACGTAATCGTAGTCCAGTAGTCATAGAAAATAGAGAAAGAGCTTCTTTATTGTGGGAGTTTGTAGTAGAGAGCGTTGTTGACTTCGATACGATCGAAATTGGAAATTCTTTGTTGTTTGCTTATTTGATGAGTGAAATTGATTAAATTTGTGATAGTAGTGTAACTCCTGTTTCCCCGTATTTGTATTTTATACTGTATTTTGCCTCATTGTACTCCTTCATCTACTTGAAACCATGTATTTGTTTCAGATTGAATAAAACCATTAAATTGTTTTCGACTCAATTTTTGGTCCTTTTATCGAATTCATTTGTGTGCACTCTGTGTCGTTTTTCATGAAGAATTGACTATTTCTTCTCATTTATCTTTTTATTCCCCATTTTATTGCATTTTGACCAATTCTTCTATTGGGTCCTATTCAATTCGGATATCCTAAAACCCACAAACCCAAACCCTATACTATATAACCCTACCCAAACCCACTTCCCCTAACTAAGACCCAACCTCTTTCTCCCCTCAATCCGACGTTTCTCCAACTCCCCATGATCCTCTCTTATTTTATTATATTAAAAACTTCCCCACTTCCCCACAAATCAGAACTATTCTAACAAACCCACACACACTCTCTCTCTCTCTCTCGTTCTCTCTCCCTCTCCTGTTTCCCAAACAAACCCACAACTACCCCCCCCCCCCCCCCCCGCTCACTTCTCCTTCCCCGTTCTTGCCTCCATCCGAATCAACCCAATCCACCTCGCACCTCTGATCGCCTCTCCATCACCTTCGTCACCACCACCGCAGCACCCCCCGCCGTCATCCTCAAACCATCGAACCCGACCCCACCATTACCCATCTTCTTCATCCTCGCAACCCATCGCTCTCGACCTCCATCATTACCCAAACCCAACTCTCCAACCTCCTCGCCTCGCACCCTAGCCTCCGCCAGCCGCTCGCCGTCGCAACCACCTTTGCCATCACCCCATCCCCTCCGTTCGCCATCAACAACCGCCGAACCCATTATCTCCGCTCGCTTCCCCTGTTCCGAACTCCGAATCAGAGCCACGCTCGCGCCGCCGCCAGTGTCACAGTCACGCCGCCTCGCCGTCGAATCCATCTCCACCAGTCGCTGCCGCTTCCCCCTCTCCCTCGCTCTCCGCCGATCGAAAGAACGAAGAAGAAGACGGGGATTGGGCGAGTTTGAATCTCAACCGTGGGATCGCGCCAAGATTCGTGCCAGTGGCTCTGATTTGATCGCTGCCCTGTGTTTCACCCGTAGCGGATCCCACTTCTGATGTCCCCTGTTCGTCCGGATCCAGTGCGGGGGAAACGATCTTATTCGCTCGCTTGGCTGTCCCGTGTTTTGCCGCGCCAAATCCCATTTTGCTGTTTGCTGTTCTGGACGATCTAGTGTGGGGAATTCCGCGCTCCTGTTGGATTTTTGCACATGCTTCACACGTGCTTTTAGGAGACTTCTTCCGGAATTTTTCGATCCAATTTTCTTCAACAATCGGATCTACCGTCGTCAATTAAGGCAAGTATCCCTTGTACAATTTATTTGTTCTAGTACAAGCATCCCTTGAAAAATACTACAAATAGTTAGAATTGTGACTCCTCCTTGACTATCGTTGTTGATCAATATCAATCCTCCAAAATTTTATAATTCTAAGGGTCACAAAAATTTCATTGTATTGAATTATAATTACCTGGACTCTTTTACCCCTTGAACACATGAACACATGAGATTAAGGAGCCCTAAATTTGTAGACACATGGTATATTTTGTATTTGATGAACTTGCAACCATTTGACTTGGAAAACAATTATTACTTGCTGTTTTGATCACCATTATCCTGTATTTATATCATACATTAACCTAGACGCCTAATAACAAAATTTCATGTAACCTATACTAGTAAAATATTCCCACATGTTGCTGTCCTGAATCTTCTTTTGCTGTTTTGACCCCTTTAACATTAGAATCTGAACCCGAGCCCTGAATAGAAAATGTAGAGCTGGAGGTCTAGATGTAGATAGCCTCCGAAAGTTTCCAATTTGAAGTTACGGTCTAGGAGTTATTGCAGTTTTACTGAAGCTGTGTCGGTAGGCACAGATTCGTAAAAACTGCTGTACACCTTTACTTTGCGAATTAATTTAGCTGTGTAAACAGCGAGCGTTTGACTCGAAATTTCATATGTTGTTGCTGAACACCCTATAGAACATACCCAATTTTTCTTAGAATTAATTTACATTATTTCAACACTATTTCATATGCATAAATACAAATACACAAATTCTGCCTGAACATTTTAGCTCGGAAATTTATTCATGTCGACCCTCGATTATGCCATATAATTACCCTAAGCTTATTCCATGTACATGACCCTGATTTCTTGACTTGTTTCGCACACATGTATGCTTGCTTGATAAAATAATAAATGTAACAAGCCGGGGTTTAAGGGAAAGACCATAGTAGTGGACAATATAGGTAAGTGTACTCAGAAGGGGGCCCGTGTTTCCCAGTACTCGGTTCATGAACCTGTTGCACTTGATGTATTCATGGAGCCAGTTACTTGGCTCATGAACCTGTTGTATTCATGGACCCACTGTGTGGTCCTTGAACCTGTTAGTATTCACGAACTCGTTTCGTGAACCTGTTATATATATATATATATATATATATATATATATATATATATATAGGAATATGATCATGTTGGAAGTCCTTCGGTGAGAACCAAGTGTGAACTTTTTTTTGAGATATAAATTGAAAAATCCGAATCATTTATTTTGATCTACACATCTAAATTACTCTACGGATGAGAAATCAAGTCATTTGAGATTTGTTTGTCTGTACATTTAAGTGTTACAAATTGTATGGCTGAATATTGTTATTTTTTATAATGACGTGATGGATGGACAAATGAATTTCAAATAACTTAATTTTGCATATTTTGACTAATTTTGTTATTCTAAACAATGTGACCGGTTCGAATCATCCATGTGATGGCTATGTAAACGGTTCACACGAAGCATATCGTGAGAACTAGTTCTCACATGATCACTATTCTTATATATATATATATATATATATATATATATATATATATATATATAACTGAGGCCGCCGTTCCCAACTGCAGCCTCTGTTATATTTATAGGCTGCATATATTTCGTCATTTTTACTTAGAAAAATTTGTCTAAGTCTCCAAGTCTCCTTAGTCCAAATATGAAATGAACTAAGACCGCAGTTGGGAACTGTAGCCTCAAAAAAAATATTTTTGAAGAGGCTGCGGCCTCACAATCCATCAGGCTATAGTTTGATACTGTGACCTATGAGAACAGACTTATCTTCGGAATCAGATTCGAAACAGACCTATTTTGAAAATTAGTTTCAAAATGAGACCTATTTCGAGTGGAAAAAAAAAGGAAGAAATATATATCTATCTTTGGCAATTTCACCTTAGTTAGGACAGGCATATAAATTTAGAAAACAACAGCAACACAAATTATGCTCCTTATTCCTTAACTAGAATTAAGAGTGTGTTATAAAATGAAAGGGAAAGAATTACAAATAAATAAATTTTGATACTCATTCAATATTTGTTCCTCTTGTATGAAATCTTAGCATTACCATACTTGCGTGGTATGTTACACATGTACAATTTCCAACTCTTAAGATTCAATGGTAAAACAAAATCAATCTAGACGACGGAGAAGGTATTCGACTTCAATGACCTTGGTAAGAGGAATAACCCACTCCTTATAAAGTTGAAAAACTATATCCGGATCAACCTTATAAATAGTTTGATTACCTCCTGTATTATTCGCATCAACTGTCGGTCCTACTGTTACATTCTGTCCAAATACCATGGCCTTCTTCTTCACCCTTGTCTGCACTGTCTCTTCGACACTTTGGTTAGTCACCAATATGTTTAAAGCATCTTCGTCCTGCGTTTAAAAGATCCGCAAAATGATGCATTGTTAGTTGCAACGACTTTTGAAGGAGTTGTGTACGTACATTTGTTTTTCGCACATTTCATAAAATACTAATTATTAAGGCACTAGGTCGATGAATAGCCATAGTTATCCTTTTAAGTGAAAATAGCAGTATGCAAATTGGAGAAATCATTTCAGTTATTTGTTTGGCAACATAAGTGGAGTTACTTCAGCTCTACTTGCCGTTGGATAGATGTAGAGGAACATTGATGATACGACATCAGATAGTCTCGGATAGTCCAAATTATGACAACCGAAAAACTTCACATACCTCCAATAATCGTATAACCTTTTTTGTTTAATATCCGAACGTACACCCTAACAAAAATATAAACAAATCAAATTTTTGCGAGAGAGATGAGACCTTAGCACGGATTGCAGGGATATAGTCTTGAGGAGCATCTTGGAACTTCACCTCTGCGACAAACCTACCCAAGTGGATTCTCCTAGAGAGTAACTGTAAAGATTAAACAAAACTGTAATAGTTGCCCATGATAAATCTTGTAATCGGCAGTAAAGATAAAAGAGAAATGAGTTGTTCTTCGTTGATCATCCCTACCTGCAAGCACACAAGATCTGATGCGGCTGTCAATCCATAGTTCCCATCATCCCCTTCAGTAGTAAACAGAGGGACCAATTCATTAAAGTACATGTTCCATATTGTCTTGCTTACGTTAGTAAGTGCTGCTGCAGGGTACAAAATCTGCAAGATGGTAGGTTCATTGAAACTCTATTAGAGATTAGACATGGCTTAAAGATACAGAGTTCTTGTTTGCGGAAATTTTTTTTGGCTCATGATCCCCATTGACTTATTATTTACACTTAAATGTTTTTGAATTTTGGAATTTTTTTCCTAAGAAAAAAGTAGGGTTTATTAATATCTCCCAGCTAAAATGAGACTCTTTTCATTTAATACTAACGGCTTTCAAATTTTAAGTACAGTTAATCTGTAAAACATATCATGATGTGAATGCCTAACTACTTTTGCCAATATTGTTTGATATACTCATTTGAGTCTACATGAAATATATATATGGGTAAATTGCGTATAAAATCACGACCTTTTTATGAGTTGCAAATAAAACCCCATTTTTTCAATATTGCAAATTAAATCATAACCTTTTCTAAACATTGCAAATTAAATCATTAGCCGATGTATAAATCATTAGCCGATGTAGGTTTTGGGATATGTATGGGATCCCTTGCATCCATGCTCGTTCAGCCAGACATATCCCAGACAAGCATGTATGGCTGAACAGCCCGTAATGATTTAATTTGCAATGTTTAGAAAAGGTGATGATTTAATTTGCAATATTGAAAAGGTGGGGTTTTATTTGCAACTCATAAAAAGGTCGTGATTTTATATGCAATTTACCCATATATAAAAGGGACTAACAGAATCATGGATGAGTGAGGGGTTAAAACAAATATGCTCTTTTAACAAGTAAAAAGTGACGACATCCCGTTATGTTCCATTAATAAAAAATAATGAAATATTTTACTATTACCTGTGAATAGTTATAAGGAGGTACCGTCGGTAAAGGTAAATAATGAGGGAAGAAGGGTAGTTCTTCGGGATTTTGATATCTTCCAGCCTGTAAAATGGGAAACAAATAGTTAATAAAACATATAGACGTTTCGAGCCTTCATGTTTCCCAGGTTATTCTGTTGGGATGAAGTGTGGTATTAAATTGGTATGTAGTAGATTTGGGATGGAAGGAATTGCTATTATGTAGAGTAAAATGTAAAAGCATGAGAAAATTTGATTTTTATTTTTATTTTTATCAGTAATATATTGTTGGACTATACCCTTTCATTACACAGTAGCCCCAAGTTGAACATGGAGGTAGGCCTTGAATTTGTGACATTTTGAATCTAATACCAATTCTGTTCCTAATAACATGACATTCTATTAACACACGTTTATACAGTCAATCCATAGATTAACTGTGGAATGAATCATATAGATGGGTTGTTTAACAAGGATATCTATAATCCATATATGTACAAGGTCTTATCAATTTCATATGAGCTCTTCTATATCAGCTTTACGTTAGCATCAGACTTATTCCTATAACTCCCTGTAAACTTGTTGCATAATGCATAATAACCATGGATTCTCCATATATATAGTTTTATAGTCTTATCACAAGAATAGAAAAAATGCAGTGAGGATAAAACTGTTCCATTTCAGAAGTGCAATTCTGGCAATAAATTGTAGCTATGAACTTTATAGAATATTATGTAGGAAAGGAAAACGGTAAAAAATATGTATACAAGAGAGAACTAATAAAATGATTTTTGAGAGGAAAACAGAGAAAAAATAATAACTAGATTAACAGACAAAGGAAATAAGCACATGCTTGATGTATCATCCAAGTTTTATTTATTAGAAGAAAAATCAGTATAATTATTTCATATACACGTAAATATAACTACAATTAGTTAAACACATTTAGGTCGGAGTTACAATCAGGGCCGGTCCCACCCTTGAGGCGGGTGAGGCGGCCGCCTCAGGCCCCCAGAGTTTTTGCGATTTTAAGGATCCCCAAATTTGTAATTCCCTTATAAACATAGACATGTATTTTGCACATAAAAAAATATTGTTAATAAGGGCCTCCAAAAATAATTATTTCAGGAGTCCGCCTCGGGCCCTCGGGAACTCATGGCCGGCCCTGGTTACAATAGTTGGAGACTAGTCCTTTAGAGCATCCACAGTCGTTTGCCAAATACTCAAAAATTAGAAATAGCTTTAGAAAATAGGCATGTAGTCGTTCGCTAAAAACTCAAAATTTAGAATAGGAATCTACAGTACACTGCTAAAGTTAGAAGCCGGTTTAGACGATTGCTAAATATAGGGGACGGAGGATGTTAATCCATTTGAGGGTTGGGACGGATGAAGATCATCCGTCTAGGAAAATAAAAAAATAAAAAAACGATAGACGGGTGAAAATACTCCGTCTGTCGTCGAAAACAATTTTTTTTAAAAAAAAAATCACTGAAAAAAACCCAAACGGAGGATGATATTCATTCGTCTGGTGTTTTATTTTAACTTTTTTGATTTTTTTTTGAATTTTTTTTGATTATTTTTTGATTTTAAACAAAAAAAAAAAGTTAAAACTCACCAAACGGATGATCTACGGATGAAGATCATCCGTTTGGTCAGTTTTTGACTTTTTTTTTTTTTTGATTTTTTTGATTTTTTTGATTTTTTTTTTATTTTTGATTTTTTATAATTTTTTTTAAAAAAAAATAAAAAAAAGTCAAAACTAACCAAAGGGATGATCTTCATCCGTTTGGTATGGTTTTGACTTTTTTTTGTTTTTTGTTTTTGTTTAAAATCACCGAATAACTATTAAAAAAAATTACAAAGATGGATGATGTTCATCCGTCGTTTTTAATTTTAAGATTTGGACGACTGCAGCGTGCTACTCCTATTGCTATTTCTAAATGCTTTATTTAGCAATGAGAATAGCAAACGATGTGGATGCTCTTAATGCGAACTATAACTTAATTTTTCTCACATGGATGTGTGCCTCTAAAGTGACCTGACCATTGTATTACATATCCATTACTCAAAACAGACATCTATCTACAAGCATAAATGACCAAAGCAGTTGGAGTTAACAGCCAGTTGAAAATCCATAACTGACCTATCCATGAAGAATAACATTTTTCTCAAAATGAAGCAGCAGAGTAACAGAATGAGATTTTGTAGCTACGTACGTACATGGTGGGGCTTTTGCCTTGAGAGTTATTTTTGTATTTTTTTCAGAGTATTTATCCCGATCGATCAATTGTACTTTGAATTTTTTGATGCTCTCCTCAGTTGTGGGATTGCTTGTAGTGACATTATCTAGTCCTTAATGATTGATTACAAGATTATTAAGGAAGAGGTCTTACCTTCAGAACTTTCTAATAACCACAATATCAATTTTCAAGAGGAAGTTTCCAAAGCAGAGACAAATTTTTGCGGACCCTTTTTTTAATCAATACCAAGGTTTTAAATGCCTTTGGATTAATATTCTTGTGAAATTTTTACCCTTCTTCTCATTTCTTGATGTTCAATAACACTTGTAACATTTACAAAAGTGATCGAGCGAGCGTACATAACAGGCAAATCTTGGTGTATCTTAGCATGATAATTAATGAAAATAATATGCAGTCAATGATAGATCTTAGTGTATCAGAGGTAACAACTATGCATGATCCTCAACCAAATTTTTTTAAAAAAAAGTCAAACTTGATTTCTGAAAATATTAAAAATTCACAAAAAAAGGGACAAAATGTGTGTTTGAGGAGAAAATAAATAAATAAATAAATAAATGAATAAATAAATAAAATGAACAATGGCTGAGAGGGAGATGGAATAATAAGAGTAAATTGGAATGACCTTGGCTTGAACAACCTCTGTTTCTCTTGTGAAAATCTCGACTATGGAATGGTTTTGAGGGAAACCCAGATAGGAATGGCTGTAAGTTGGGGGGTTGAATGGGTACTTTGCCCTCTCAATTAGACTGAACACAATAGAATCCTCTTGTCTTGTTAGAGAGTCTCTCAATGAATCTAAGGTGAAAGTGAAACCACCACCCGATGAGTCAGACCCAGAGAGAAGAACTCTGCAGTTACATAAAGAAGAAAAGAGAACCAAGGAAGAATACAAGAAGAAGATGAGGATAAGGCTCTTATGAAGATAAGAAGCCATGGAGATGGAGATTTGTTAGGAAAATGAATGGATGTAGGAAAGAGAATTTATAGAGGGAATGGAAGTATATGCATATATATATTTTTAAATAAGGGAAGTTAATTTATGTATATAATAGTATGAACCATTTTTTAAAAAGTCAATTAAGAACTTTTCAAGCCGGCGGAAGGAGAGACTCACGTGTAAAAATCCCACCTTTTTTTGGGTGATTTTTTTTAAATTTTATAAAAAGAAATGTTCTATTTAATGTTTTGTTAGATATTACCTAAACAATTCAAAAAACTTTATGTATTTCTATATAATCCTTAGGCTACAATAAATTTTGTATTTACAAACCTATTTAAAACCTTAAGTGGGTTCAAAAATATCCTAAACCATCAAGTGAACGTTAGGAAAGGGAAATACCTTTTCACATTTTATCTTGTTGCTAACAAATTAAGACCTAAAACAAACTTAGAAGTTAGAACTCATTTCACGCCCTCTGTCTCTCATTCCTAGTTTCACAACCTAATTATTAAACACATGGATCCATAATTTCATATGAAAATACACGTTTTTGGGATACATATGAGTTACAAACTTTTTTTTTTTTTTTCCTAGAAGCAAGTGACCTAGATAACCGATTTCATTAATGAAAAATTAACGAAATCACAAAATGTCCATATTGCACAACATCATTTTCTTCGAGTCCTACCGGCCCTCCGCGACATAATACAATACAACAGCAAAGCTGAAAGCTTAAAAATACATCAAACTAGGAATGTACAACCATCTCTCAAAATGCCCATACAACAGTTTCAAACATTTGTTACGGAGATATATGTTGAACACCTACTAAAAAATATTGGATTTCCATATAACTCATCCAAATGGCTATTTCCATAGAGATCGCCTACAATATAAAGTCCTCCTCTTCTTGATTATCAGTTTTTAAATAAGGGGTAATATTCAATACTAGTACTATAACAGAGGCGGCCAAATTACCTCCAATCTTCCCCTCACGGACACGGGAGCAGATCATAGACGCTATGCAAAATGCAAAATAAATGAACCCTTCAAATTTTGGGTATTAATCTCTAATCTCTAATCTCTAATATTATAATGGGAGAAGGCCTTAGTGTCATTTGTCATTTTGTCATTCTACCAACATGAGCAACGCACATACAGAACTAATATAAAGGAGATTTCCGGTTCAAATCTTTCCTATGTTAGAGTTTTTATTTTTATTTTTTGAAATTATTAAAATGTACATAGCAAGTGTAAATTACTAGTTAAAATTAATGTAAAATTTTACTATACTAGTTGATGACATGGAAAAACGTGCTTACATGGCTTTCCTCTATTGGAGAGTTGAGAGTTAATATATTTTTGATTTTTAACAACCTAGAACTTTTGAGCACAAAATTTAAAATTTCGTATCTGTCGAGGAGTGGGGTAGAGTGGAGGGGGTTAGGGCGTCTCTAGTTGTTAAGACTCAAAATTTCTATATTTAGATTTTAGAATATGAAATTTGAATTGTGTAATCGTTGAAATTCAAAATTTGGTCTAAAGGTGGATGATTTTTTTAATATCGAATCTCAGCCATTGATAAAAAAAAAAAAAGGAGTCCAACACATTGGAAAAATAAAAAAAATTGTACGTATTTGAACACATAACAATTTCTATAGGCCAATTCCATCTCATTCGTTGATCAAAAAAATCAAACCAATCTCATATTAACTTTATACGCATAGAAAATCATATAGGCTATATTCCATAGAAAACCAAAAAAACAATAAGGAAAAAAATCTTGGACGCAATTCTAATTTTTTTAAAATTTCGTCGGACGCAAAATGATATTGCGTCCGATTTCTTTACAGATTTTTTTTATTGGGTCAGACGCAAAATGATCTAGTGTCTGACACTTTAAAAAAAAATGATCGAAATCTTGCGTCCGATATGTTGTTTTTTCCTTTTTTTGATCACACGCAAGATCCTCTTGCGTTCAAGAAATATTTTTTTAGAACGGATGCAAGATAATCTTTCGATTACTATACTTAAGAATTTTCTATATCTTATCTCAAAGATGGCTACTATTCTTTTTTTTCAAAATTTGAAAATATAAAGAACGATTACAGCGTCTCGTACCATATATTTTTCCAATTTGAAAATATAAGGAACGACTGGAGATGCTCTTAGAGGCCACGGAGAAAGGGTCGGAGAAAGGTGAGGAAGGACGAGTAAGGGGCGACAGAGGGGGTGGGTAGTGTGTTTGTTAGGGCTAAAATGTGAGATGAAGAGGAAGAGGAAGGTAAGAGGATTTACGGGCAACTAAGATTTCATGTTAAACTAGAAATCGCATGCAAAAAGCTGACCAATGAATGACAAAGTGTTTGCAAGGACGGAGCTCCCTTGGGCAACGGGTGACTCATGTTGCCCTAGCATTTAAAAAATTTCACCCACCCCACCCTCAGCGAAGGATTTGTTGTACCGACCCACTTTTTGAAAATATTTGGGGGTCAACCCACTTTCGAAAATAATTAGCAATCTGATTCAGTTTGGAACACGTCAGCACAAGCCCTTATTGGAAATAACGGCATAGGTTATTTATATGCCGTTATTTTCAATAACGGCATCATTTTACTTTTTTTTAAATGTCTTTATTTGGAATAATGGCATTAGTATATTTCTCATATGAACATAAATCTTCTGACTTGGAAAAAATTATAAGTGTTGAAACAACTTATAAATAATGTCGTTATCCCCAAGAACGGCATTCGAATTACCGATGTCGTTATTGGAGATAACGGAATTGGAGACAACGGCATCAATTATAATAAAATGAACTATTGCCGCCGTTCCAAACAAATGCAACAGTTCATTTTATTATAAGTGATGCCGTTATTTTCAATAACGGCATCAGTAATTCGAATGTCGTTCTTAGGAACAATGGCATTATTTATAAGTTGTTTCAACACTTAGAATTTCTCCCAAGTCAGAAGATTCACACTCATATGATAAATATACTGATGTCGTTACTCCAAATAACGACATGCAAAAAAAAATGTAAAATGATGTCGTTATTGGAAATAATGGCATATAAATAACCTATGCGGTTATTTCCAATAACGGCTTATACTGACGTGTCCAAAACTGGGTCAGATCGCTAATTGTTTTCGAAAGTGGGTCAGACACTGTCATGCTCCGCTTCCCAAAAATACGGAATACGAGCGCGTAACAAAGCTCAGCGAATAATTTTTATCATTCATGAGCTGTAGGATCGACTCAGCATCATAACAAGAATATAACAAATGTACACAACCATGCATGCATGAATAATTTATTAATCAACAGAAAACAATTGAAACGAAATAATAATAATATCCCAAATAGTTTTCAAATCTGGATCAAAAGATAAAACTCGAGACTATAAGCCCGTTACAATATTCAAGAAACAAAAGAAATAAATAATTCAAAAACAAAATATTTAAAGCAAGTCTTTTCTCCCAGCGAAGCCCAGAATGTCTGCTTACCAATTCCAGTAGGCAATTTATTCCCAAAGTCTGTAAATATAAATATAAAAAGGAAAAAAATAGAGAAAATAAGATAAACGCCCTTAGTGCAAGTTAGGGCCGCAAATAGTACAAGCAAGGGTATGAAAACAAGTGCAAAAAATATGAAATAAGATTTGGAATCAAGAATGTATAACATAATATAATGGAGATGCAACAAGTAGTGAGATTCAAGAAACTAGCTAGCAAGAAAGATAACTCAAGTGACAAGATTGGGTAACAAGTACTAGTAGTGAAACAAGTAACAAGTGAGCATGTAGTTGTATCAAGTATCAAGTAACAAGTATCACGTACAAGTGTCAAGTAACAAGTAACAAGTCTTAAGTAACAAGTCTCCAGTAAGGTATCAAGTGTGTACAAGTGACAAGTTAATCTTAAGTCTAATGTTTAATTCTATCTAAGTAGCACTTCATATATCCATACTTTTACTACATGGTTGCTACATACAATCAGTTATGTTTAGGCCCAGTGCTGGATTTTATAGGGCGGTGTATTCAGGCATCAAGTATCAACCAAGCATGGTTCATGAATCTGAAAATAAAGTAACAAGTTCACGAAACAAGTTCGTGAATCCACTAATAAGTTCAAGAACCACACAGTGGGTTCATGAATCCAACAAGTTCATGAGCCGAGTAATGGCTTCATGAATCCATCAAGAGACAACAAGTTCATGAACCAAGTACTGGGAAACACGGGCCCCTTCCGAGTACACTTATCTATATCGTCCACTACTATGGTCTTTCTCTTAAACCCCGGCTTGTTATTTATTATTATTATTAACCAAGCAGGAAAGTGTGCGAAACAGGTCAAGTAAACATGGTCAAGAAAATGGAATAAGTTTAATATAATTATAAAGCATATTCGAGGGTCAACACAAATTAAAATGATCAAGAACTGTGAGAATTGCAGTTCTGGACAGTTTGACGTTGCTGCACCAAAATTGCGATTCTCGTTACTACAAGATAGAAAATGTTGATCCGTCAAAAGGCGTATAAACTAGACTCCTTCCCGGTTCAAACGCATATAATTAAGACACATAAAAGTTGTAGCAATTGACGTCAAAACAGCAAACTATACAACATTTGTATTCAGCCAGAATTTGTAAAACTGAGTTTATACATATGAAACAGGTTTGAAACTTCATTAATTAATTTTAAGAAAATTAGGGAATGTTCTATAGGGTGTCCAGTATCAGCATGAAAAATTTCAAGTCATTTACTTACTGGTAGCATAGTTAAAATAATTGCAAACCAAGGTGGTGCAGCAATTTTTGTAAATCTGCGATTACCGACACAACAGCTGTAAAACAGTGATATCTTCTAAACCGTAACTCGGAATTTGAAAACTCTGGATGTTATTGGCAACTAGACACTTGGGGCTACATTTCATATTCAGGACTCAATTTCATATTTTAGTTTTATCGGGGTCGAAACAGCAAGCCAAGACAGAACAGAAACCAAATAAGACACTTTTTGCATGAAATGTATCAAAATTATACTAGTTGTGAACAAGTATATCAATGAAAGGTTGTGACTCTTAGATCATGTGGTAGATAAGACAAAACATGAGATCATTAATGATAAACAAAGCGGAGTCACATTTACAATCTACTTGCAGTATTTTCAAGGAAAAGCTTGTACTAGAAAACGAAATGTACAAGAAAATACTTGCCTTAGGGACTACGATGAATCCGAACACGAACAAATAACGGGATGAGAATACCAAAGGGCGAGGCAGGAATACGGGCACACGCAGGCACGTGCGAGACACAGGTAAGCGTGCAAACACAGCGACACAGCAACTAAACACCAGAACAGCAAATCCCAACTCCACACCAGAACAGCACATACACCAAACACCCAATATAGCAACCCACTATCACAAAACAACACACACACAACCTATCCAAACCTTTCTCTTCTCCTGTGCCGAACACCAAATAGCCTGAAAGGATTCCCTACTCACAAACTCCAAACAGCAATTCTATCCAATCCCCACTCACGAACAGCCAACAACAATGCTGTGCTTCTCCTCTAATTGCGACAGAGAGAGAGTGATGGCGGGGGAGAACGGCGACCGGGTGTGGTAGCGCGATTAGAGGTCGCGACTGGGTGGCGAAGGGTGACGGGAGGTTGCGAGATGGTCGCGATGGTGGGAGGAGAAACACAAGTCTTGAGTGGCATTGGGTTCGACATGAACTCGAGGAAGAAGAAGACGACGGGACTGGCACTACAGTGGGCGGTGCGACAAGTGATGCTGGGTGACGATGACGAGGGTGGCGGCACCGCGGACGAGGAGCAACGCAGCGGCGACCAAGGAACGACTGCTTCGATGGAAGCTCTGTTTCTGGTTCGAAAATAGGGGAGAGGAAGAGACGAGTGAGAGGTGGTGGCGACTCAACACTAGGGGTGTCGAGGAGATGATGAGGCGGCGACGAGAGCGAAGGCGAGGCATCGATGGGAGTCGAAGGGTCGGGAGCGCCAGGAAGAAGATGAACAGTGGTGTAATTGGGGTTGGTGGCTACAGGTTGGGGGTTAAATTGTAGATAATTAGGTTAGGGTTAATTAGTTTAGGGGGTTTAAATAGTATAGGGTTATTGGGTTGTGGGTTATTGGATAGCGGGTTTTAGTAGGATCCAAAAGGAGATTGGGTCAAAATTCACTATAATTAGGGAAGAAGAAATAGATGAGGTGAAACAGTCAAATCTCAAATCGATGTTAGGGTTTCGATTTCTTCTCTCAGTGGGTTCTCTATTTCTCTCTCCGATGGAAAACCCAAATCGATGTTTGGGTTTCGATTTCTACTCTCAGTGGGTTCTGCCTCTCTCAGATTTTGGAAGGAAGTGTTTGATTCTAATACATGCTTTTATGATTTCTGTTAAATTTTTGCATTTTCTTTCGGTTGTGTGTGTAGGCAATGATGAGGTTCATTTTGATATAAGTTGGTTATTTATTTTTGTGGATTGAAATTATTGTTTTGAAGCGTATTTGGTTGTGTGCCATGATAATTATGCAGAGTTGAATAGAGTTTGGGGAATGAGCAGGAGAGAAGATGGGGAAGAAATGAATGAATGTTGTGGAATCCCTAATGCCCTCAACACTTACCTTACATTTAAGTGATTTGAGTCTAGCCCAATTCATCTGATTTTTAGGCAGCGATGACACACAATGATTGATAGTATCACTAGATTTTTTGTAACTCACATTGGATGCATATGTGTTGGATACTCATTTAAGCCTTTTGGGGTTTGATTCTCTCCTTCGGTGTGTTGGTGTAGGCAGTGATGCGAAACACTTTATGATATAAATAATTTTTTTGAGCTTGTTGTATTTATGCTTGATTATTTATCTATCATATTCTAGTTGGCACGACACCCCAATGTAGCCTTAGTGAGAATAGTGTGTTCTGAGCCTACTGGGTTTTTTTACTCTAGATATATACATGAGTAAGTCTATCATGAGAGGAGGTCGATTGATCATGAGTAAGAAGGAGAGATAGGGGTTTTTGATTTTACCCCTTTTACCCCTAAACATTCTGAAGATAAGCGGGATCAAATTTGAGTCGTTCGATCGCGATCAATCGCAAACGAATGGCTAAAAACCCCTCGCTCTCGATAACAATTTCAGCTCCCCAGCTCTTAATAGACTTACTCTATATATATAAGACAAATGATGATAAGCTCCAAACAACATAAACTGAACATGAAGTGCAAAATGTGTAAGCTCCAAACAACAAAAACTATATTTTTTGTAACTCACGTTGGATGCGTATGTGTTGGATACTCATTTAAGCCTTTTGGGGTTTGATCCTCTCCTTCGGTGTGTTGTTGTAGGCAGTGATGCGAAACACTTTATGATCTGAATAAAGTTTTTCAGCTTGTTGTATTTATGCTTGATTATTTATCTATCATATTCTAGTTGGCACGGCATCCCAATGCAGCCCTAGTTTTGAATAGTGTGTTCTGAGCCTACTGATTTTTTTACTCTATATATATACATGAGTAAGTCTATTACGAGAAAAACCATCGATTGATCGTGAGAAGAGGTGGAGATGCAAAAAAAAAATTGTTTGGAACTAGTAGGCATGGCTTAATAAAGCAGCCCTATTGACAAACTCTGTCTTCTGCATTTGACTAGCTTCTTGCTTGATTTATTAGTAAGCAGTGATGACAAGTTTATGCATGATTTTGTTTATTCATGATTTTTCCCTTTTGGAGTGTGTAGGCAGTGATGAAAAGTTTATACAAGACAAGTAAAATGATTTTGTTTTTGTGCACCCTCCTACCAAGTTAGTGTGCAAGTCATTTCAGCTTCATGTTTAGTTTTTGATTTCGGCAATTGGCATACAAATTTTTTTTTGGTGGTTGGTGGTGTTCAGTTTCTGTTGTTCTTAGCTTACACATTTAGAACTTCATGTTCACTTTCTGTTGTTCTGAGCTTACACACTTTGATACTTCATGTTCAGTTTCTGTTGTTCTGAGCTGAGCTTACACATTTTGAACTTCATGTTCAGTTTCTGTTGTTTTGAGCTGAGCGTGCACATTTTGAACTTCATGTTCAGTTTATGTTGTTCAATTTTCTGTTGTTCTGAGCTTCATGGTCAGTTTTTGGTTGTGTTTTTATGAGCCTCTTCATGTTTGAATTTGTTTGGTCTGGTGTTGGTCAATTTTTTGCTAAGAGGTATAAATGTGTTTTAGTGTGTTGGTCATGTATGGATTGTAATTGAAGTAATGGAAGTTGAAACTTATAACTGGTTTGTGGTTACAAATGTGTTTTTAACACTTTTGTTTGTGACACTGATGTTGCTGCTGCTACTGCTTCGAAACACTTTATGATCTAAATAATTTGTGTTCTGAGCCTACTATAATTGGTGAATGATATTTTGTGTTCTGAGCCTACTATATTTTTTAAATAAATAGTTTGTTCTCTCTAGGCTAAATGAGCTCTGTTTAATTTTGATTTCAGGTTGATTTCAGGTTGATTTCAGCTTGAAGTGCTTCTTGGAGCTACTCACTACACGACAGCAGTTGATATTTGGAGCAAAAAAGCTTGTATATTTGGTGATAAAAGTTGTATAGTTGCTAAATTTGTAAAGTTTTTGATGTACTTGTGCGTTATTGAAGCAAGTATACTATCAATGTATTGAAGCAAATAACATTATTTAAGATATTAATTTTTCATGTTCTGTTATTGGGCTTGGTTAAGGATGTTTGCATGTATAAAATTTCAGGTGTTAAGACCATTATATTACCTTACACTTGTATGATGATCGAAATTCATTCAGATATATTTGTTATTATTGTTTTGGTGTCATGTTATGATATGATGAATACTCAATGTGTAAGCTTAAAATGTGTAAGCTCAAAATGTGTAAGCTCAGCCGTCAGAAACTGAACATGAAGTTCAAAATGTGTAAGTTCAACTCAGAACAACAGAAACTGAACATGAAGTTCATAATGTGTAAGCTCAGAACAACAGAAACTGAACATGAAGTATCAAAATGTGTAAGCTCAGCTCAGAACAGCAGAAACTGAACATGAAGTATCAAAATGTGTTAGCTCAGCTCAGAGTAACAAAAACTGAACATGAAGTTCAAAATGTGTAAGCTCAGAACAACAGATTCCGAACATGAAGTATCAAAATGTGTAAGCTCAGCTCAGAACAACAGAAACTGAACGTAAAGTATCAAAATGTGTAAGCTCAGAACAGCAGAAACTGAACATGAAGTATCAAAATGTATAAGCTCAGCTCAGAACAGCAAAAACTGAACATGAAGTATCAAAATGTGTAAGCTCAGCTCAGAACAACAGAAATTGAATATGAAGTTCATAATGTGTAAGCACTGCTCAGAAGAACAACAGCTCAACATGAAGTTCAAAATGTGTAAGCTCAGAACAACAGAAACTAAACATGAAGTATCAAAATGTGTAAGCTCAGCTCAGAACAACAAAAACTGAACATGAAGTATCAAAATGTGTAAGCTCACCTTAGAACAACAGAAACTGAACCTGAAGTATCAAAATGTGTAAGCTTAGAACAACAGAAACTGAACATGAAGTATCAAAATGTGTAAGCTCAGCTCAGAACAGCAAAAGCTGAACATAAAGTATCAAAATGTGTAAGCTCAGCTCAGAACAACAGAAACTGAACCTGAAGTATCAAAATGTGTAAGCTCAGAACAACAGAAACTGAACATGAAGTATCAAAATGTGTAAGCTCAGCTCAGAACAACAAAAACTGAACATGAAGTATCAAAATGTGTAAGCTCAGCTCAGAACAACAGAAACTAAACATGAAGTATCAAATTGTGTAAGCTCAGAACAACAGAAACTGAACACCACCAACCACCAACCAATGTGTACACCAATTGTTGAAAATAACAGAAACCAGATGGAGATTATACAAAAGGATTAAAAACACAATTGTAACCACAAACTTGTTTTAACTTTTACCTTCCATTATTTCCATTACATTCCATAAATGACCAATACACTAAAACACACATTTAAACTTCCTTGCAGTCAAAACATTCTCAAATGGGTCAAAACTGGGCAGTCGAAGAGTGTTCTCAAGGCTCTCGGGTTCTCCACTAACATCCTTCTTGTTCTTCCTCTTGAATTCCTGAACAAAGTGAATCATCAAAAAATAAAGAAGCAAGTACGTAAATATATGTATTATAATGAATTGCAAGTAAACTTTTGAGTTGGAGATATAACCATATACCACTCGGCTGTTCCTGGAGAGTATTTGATGAACATGGTAAAGCTGGTAATTTAAATTGACAGGGTATCATCAAATTCATGATAGACAGGTATTTGAACGACAACCAAAAATTTTAGCAAAAAAATCTGTAGGTTCAGAACAACAACAACAGCAAAATAATCTGCAGACTCAGAATAACAACTAGAGATCCAAAAATCATGCAGGCTCAGAATAACACCTCCATAAACTAAACATGAAGCCCAAAATGTGTAAGCTTAGTACAAGAGCATTTGAAGATGAAGTTCAAAATGTGTAAGCTAAGAACTACTTTTATTGAACAAAAGGGTGAACACCACCAAAAAAATTCAGCTCCCCAGCACAAAACAACAGAAACTGAACTTGAAGCTGAACACAACCCTTAAAAATTTGGTATACCAATTGCCGAAAACATAAACTGAACATGAAGCTGAAATGACTTGCACACTAACTTATTACGAGGGTGCAAAAAAAGAAAATCATTTAACTTGTCTGGTATAAACTTTTCATCACTGCCTACGCACTCCAAAAGAGAATACTAACCTTTTCTTCAAAGGACAAGTGCGGCTGTCATGATTAACAAGCTTCTTGCACAAATGTCATGAATAACTAACTAATAAAGTCTTCATACTGAGAGGATATGAAACTTAGTGTTGAAAAATTCAAGTATGTACACATTTTGGACACTTAAATATTTTTCTTTTTTGGGAGAAACATCTCTAGTTAAATGAAAAACATCCCTCGGGTTCTTTCTCTAAAGTATTAGTACACGTACACAACACACAAAGGATTTGATGACCCAATTTAGATTTGATGCAATGGACAGGCAAAAAAAATATCTCGCATTAGCAAAACTATAAGCAATGATTTAAGAAAATCTCAGAAAAAGTAACCAGGGTGCATCTATGATGTATATGCTTTAAGTGAAGTCTCTTTAATATCAATATACAAAACCAGTATAATTAATTACGGTCTAAATATGACACAACATTACTTGATCAACATCAAAACATAATAAAGGTAGCTAACATCAAACTGTAATGTTCATCACAGACCTAAAAGAAAACTTCTTCGACACAAGGGACCATCATGATTATGTGTGCTTATATGCATGTGTCATGTCTGCATCTCAAAATTACAGATAATAATACGATTATTATTTGTTGACTAAAAGATTTGAAACATTCACAAATGCAACTTTACCCATCTTACAAGTTTCTGACACGGCTGAAATATATTTCAAGAAATGAATGTATAGTTGTTAAAGAAATGAATGCACAATTTCCACATTAAAAATCTAACAACAAACTATAAGCGATTATAAAAGAAATAAAATTTGAAATTGAGATTACCCGATGGAAAGATTGCAGCCCAAGATAGAGAGAGAACCCTACTGAGAGTAGAAATCGAAACCCTAATCGCGGTTTGGGTTTTTCGACGCAGAGAGAGAGAGAACCCACTAAGAGAAGAAATCGAAACCCTAATCGCGATTTGGGTTTGTCGTTGAGAGAGAGGCAGAATCCACTGAGAGTAGAAATCGAAACCCTAACATTAATTTGGATTTTTCGTCGTAGAGAGAGAGAGAGAACCGACTGAGAGAAGAAATCTCCAGTTCTGGTTTTTCGTCAAGTAGGGTTTAGACAAGTGACGAAGAAAGAGAGCAGGAGAGAGAGCTCTTCTTTGGTCGTGAGATGATAAGAGATATAGGGGTAGGGTTTAGAAAAGTGACGAAGAAAAAGAGCGGGATGAAGAAAGAGAGCGGGAGAAAGCGCTCTCGATAAGGTCGTGAGAAGATAAGACATAGGGGTAGGGTTTCGATTATACCCCTTTTACCCTTCAACAGATTTGAAGATAAGCGGCTGGAGATCTGAGCCGTTCGATCGCGATCAATCGTGATCGAATGGCTGAAATCTCCAGCTCTCGATAAGGTTTTCAGCTCCCCAGCTCTTAATAAACTTACTCTCTCTCTCTCTCTCTCTCTCTCTCTCTCTCTCTATATATATATATATATATATATATATATATATATATATATATATATATATATATACACACACTTATGGAAACATGAACTTTTATTTACAACTAATTATTGTCATACTATTTAAACTTGAACTACATTATTGTTGATTTACTGTTTACAAAGCTTTTCATTTGTTGTATCGTTCTGCAGACGTGCCGTAGGCACGTGCCCATGGGCAGATCTAGTATGTCAATAAATTAGACATTTTTATTTTTCACCTATACTAGTACTTGTGACATAAGTTGTTTAGTTTGTTTTTTAGCCCCTCAGAAGAATTTTCTTGCTTCATCCCTCAATTTATGTGTGATTCACACTGTTGATAGTTATATAAAATGTTAAAGAAAATGGGTTAAACCTGAGTGCACCAAATGAACCTTCTGAGAATGGCTCTGGAGTTGATCTGCAATGAACCTTCTGAGAATGACTCTGGAGTTGATCTGCAAAAGGAAAAAAGTGAAAAGTGGCTCGAGGTGTGGGTTGCAGTTTCTTTAAGGAACTATTTGGCCGATTCTGGAAATGAATCGTTGATCACCAAACACTTCTCTCGGGATACAATGAGCTTCTGTTTACAGTGCTGCCTAATGCTCCAATAACAGCACGTACCAACTTGGACCACCCAAAATGAAAGCAAGAAATCGCTCAAAAAATTGATTAGAAGAGAAGAAGGACTGTATTCTTTTATTTTCTATACTTTTTCCCAAAAAAAGATTCCTTTTTTATAACCAGTAACTAGGAAGGAATTAAAACTGTCCGCATTTAATCAAAAACGGCTACATCATACAGATCCTTTAATTCTTGAAACGGCTATAACATAAAACTCTTTTGATTCTTGAAATAGATATATATTATTAATTAAAAAAAATGTTTTTGATCTGTTTGAAATTCGAAAGTTCAAAAATTAAAAACAAAAAATCTTGAAACAGCTATAACATAAAGCTCCTTTAATTCTTGAAATAGATATATATTATTAATTGAAAATTTGTTTTTGATCTGTTTGAAATTCGAGACCCCAAATTCTCTAGTGCACACGGCGTGTGCACTAGGCCTTCGGGCATTCATATCGACGATCCGAACCGTTCACATTGATCTACACATCTAAATTAGTCTAAATATGTAAAATCAAATCATTTGAAATTCATTTACCCATCTATTGAAGTGTTACAAAATTGTATGGCTGAAAATCATTGTTTTTTATAGTCACATGATGGATGGGCAAATGAATTTCATATGATTTGATTTTATATATTTAGACTAACTTAGATGTTTAGATCAATGTAAACGGTTCGGATCGTCGATATGAACACCCGAAGGCCTGCACTAGATGCAGTGCACAACCGAAGCTTTCCCTGTACAACCGAAGCTTTCCCTATATATATATATATATATATATATATATATATATATATATATAGAGTAAGTCTATTAAGAGCTGGGAAGCTGAATGCCTTATCGGGAGCTGGGAAGCTCAGCCGTCTGATCGAACTTGATCACGATCGGACGGCTGAGATCCCTCTCCGCCTTTCTTCAGATTAGCAGAGGGGTAAAAGGGGTATACCCCATTCGATCTGAAGATACCCCTTATCTCTAATCTTCCCTATCGATTAAGCCTTCCTCTCTTCTCTCCCGCTCTCTCTCGTTCCAAACCCTAATCGCCTCTCCCGCTATCGATTCCCGCTCTCGAAGTTCAAAGACGATCTCTTTGGATTCCTCTCTTCTCTTCTCACCCTATCTGAAGAGATCGGCATCTTCGAAATCCTAATCGAAGATCTCTTCGAAACCCTAATCGATAAGGAAGTGAAGTCGAGCGCGCTCTTCTCTCCCGCTCTCTTTCTTCCTCACCTGTGTAAACCCCTATCTCTACCATCGATCGGATCCACACTTCGCTTATCTTCAGATCTGTCGAGGGGTAGAAGTGGTATAGGCGATTGATTTCAGGGCTGCCGGTTTGGATATCTCAGCTCTTTGGGTTGTTCCTCTCTCATATTCCGGAGGGAAGTATTTGACTCTCATAAATGCTTTAATGATATCTGTTTAATTTCTTGCATTTTCTTTCGGTTTTGTTTGTAGGCAATGATGAGATTGATTTGGATATTAGTTGGTTACAAAATTTTGGGGCATTGAAATTATTGTTTTGAAGGGTATTTGATTGTGTGCCATGATAATTATTCAAAGTTGAATACACATGTTGGGTATGAGCGGGAGAGAAGAGAGGAAGGCTTGAAAGTATGGTGTTTGAATGTCCAATGCTCTCAACACTAACTTTACATTTATGAGTTTTGAGACTAGCTCAATTCACCAAAATTTTTGGCACCGATGACTCACAATGGTTTAGGCAGTGATGCAAAACACTTTATGATCTGAATAATTATTTCAATCATGTTTTAAGTATTCTTGATTATATATCTATCATATCCCAGTTGGCGCGGCACTCCAATGCAGCCCTACTTATGATTAGTGTTTTCTGAGCCTATTGGTTTTCGTTAGTCTATATATATTCATGAGTAAGTCTATTATGTGAGCTTGGCCAATTGATTGTGAGAAGATAAGAGATAGGGGTATTTGATTTTACCCCTTTTACCCCCAAACATTCTGAAGATAAGCAGTATCAAATATGAGTCGTTCCATCGCATACAATCGCGAAGGAATGGCTAAAACCCCCCCACTCCCGATAAGGCATTCAGTTCCCAAGCTCTTAATAGACTTACTCTATATATGTAACACAGTTGATGATAAGCTCCAACCAACACAGACAGAACATGAAGTATCAAATTTTGTCAGTCCAGAACAAACACAAACAGATCATGAAGTATACAAAAAAACTGTATATTAGGCAGTGATGCTAAACATTTTATGATCTGAATAATTATTTCAATTTGTTGTATTTATTCTTGATTATATATCTATCATATCCTAGTTGGCATGGCACCCCAATGCAGCCCTAGGTATGAATAGTGTGTTCTGAGCCTATTGTTTTTTTATTTGTTTATGAAAGACAGTTGATAATAAGTTCAAAACTGCAGAAACAGTGCATGAAGTATGCAAAATTTGTAAGCTCCAAACAATAGAAAACTAGACTTTATAGTAACTGACGTTAGATGTGTATGTGTTGGGTACTCATCTAAGCATTTCGGTCTTTGAGTCTCTCAAATGCTTTGTTGGTGTAGGCCGTGATGCAAAACAGTTTATGATCTGAATATTTACTTCAAGATTGTTGTATTTATTCTTGATTATATATCTATCATATCTTAGTTGGCACGGCACCCCAATGCAGCCCTAGGTATGAATAGTGTGTTCTGAGCCTACTAGTTTTATTTAAACCACATGTTCAGTTTCTGTTATTCTAACACTATACCAAGTTTGAAACTTCATGGCAAGCTCCTGTTAGTATTGAGCACACAAATTTTGGTACTTCGTGTCCATGTTGAAAGAGTTCATTTTATGTTAGTTCTGAGTGAACAAAATTTGATACTTCATCAATATGTTTCTGTTTGTTCTGGGCTTACTTCAAGTTCACAACATTGGATACTTAATGACCTGCACTCGACAAACTTGGATACTTCAAGTTCTGTTTTTGTTTGTTCTGAGATTACAAATTTTGATACTTCATGATCTGTATCTGATTGTTCTGAGCTAACAACATTTGTATACTTCATGCTATGTTTCTGTTAGTTCTGGACCGGCTAAAATTGATACTTCATAATCTGTCTGTGTTTGTTCTGGGCTGGTAAATTTTTTATACTTCATGCTCTATTTGTGTTTGATCTGGAATGGCAAAATTTGATACTTCATGTTCAGTTTGTGTTAGCTCTAAGCATACAAATTTTGTCATACTTCATGCCCTGTCTGTGTTGTTTCTGAGCATACAAATTATGCATACTACATGCTCTGTCTGTGTTGCTCCTCAGCTTACAAATTTTGCATACATCATGATCTGCCTGTGTTTGTTCTGAGCTGATAAAATTTTTATACCTGATGCTCTATTTGTGTTTGATCTGGACTGGCAAATATTGCCACTTCATGTTCTCCCTGTGTTGGTTATGATCTTACAAATTTTGCATACTACATGCTATGTGTGTGTTGCTTCTCAGCGTACAAATTTAGCATACTTCATGATCTGTCTGTAGTCAGTTCTGGACTGGCAAAATTTTTACACTTCATGCTCTCTTTGTGTTTACTCTGGGTTGGCAAAAATTGATACTTCATATTATGTTTGTGTTGTTTCTGTGCTGGCAAATTTTGATAGTTCATGCTTTTTTGGTGTTGGTTCTGATCGAGGAGGAAAATTTAACACTTCATGACTTTTGAACTTCATGTTCAACCTCTGTTTTCCTGAGCCTACAATATTTACTTGAAGATTTTTTGCGTTCTGAACTGACTATCTGTTTTAATTTATTTTGTCTTCTCCAGGTTCAATAATTTCAGTTTACTTTTGATTTCAGGTTGATTTCAGCGTGAAGTGCATTTTGGAGCCATTGAAGACTGCAGTACGGGAAAATTTGAAATTCGGAGCAATTTATCTAAATTTTTTCATGTACTTGAAATTTATTAAATAATGTACTATGTTGTAAAATATTATTTATGTTTCAGTTCTTTGTACAGTGTCAGATGTCAAGTACATTTCTTATGCTGTAGAGTTTTTGTGAGCTATTACTTTGCAATTCTATGAAGATCCAATTTTTTCCAAATATTCAGTTCATTATTGTCTTGATGTAATGATTGAAATTCTGTGTATTTTTGGGTGTATTACGAGCATGAAGTATGCAAAATTTGTATGCTCAGAAACAACACAGACAGAGCATGAAGTATCAATTTTGCCAGTCCAGATCAAACACAGATAGGGCATGAAGCACAAAAATTTTGTCAGCCCAGAACAAGCACAGGCAGATCATGAAGTATGCAAAATTTGTAAACTGAGTAACAACACAGACAGAGCATGTAGTATGCAAAATTTGTATGCTCATAAACAACACAGACAGAATATGAAGTATCAATTTTTGCCATTCCAGATCAAACACAGATAGAGCATGAAGTGTAAAATTTTTATCAGCCCAGAACAAACACAAGCAGCTCATGAAGTATGCAAAATTTGTAAGCTGAGTAGCAACACAGACAGAGCATGTACTATGCAAAATTTGTATGTTCATAAACAACACAGACAGAATATGAAGTATCAATTTTTAGCATTCCAGATCAAACACAGATAGAGCATGAAGTATAAAATTTTTATCAGCCCAGAACAAGCACAGGCAGCTCATGAAGTATGCAAAATTTGTAAGCTGAGTAGCAACACAGACAGAGCATATAGTATGCAAAATTTGTATGCTCATAAACAACAGAGACAGAACATGAAGTATCAATTTTTGGCAGTCCAGATCAAACACAAATAGAGCATGAAGTGTAAAAATTTTACCAGCCCAGTACAGACACAGACAGATCATGAAGTAAGCAAAATTTGTAAGCTGGGAACAAACACAGACAGAGCATCTAGCATGCAAAATTTGTAAGATCATAACCAACACAGACATAACTTGAAGTATCAATTTTTTTCCAGCCCAGAGCTAACACAGACAGAGCATGAAGTATAAAAATTTTGCCAGACCAGAACAAACACAGGCAGACCATGAAATGAACAAAATTTGTAAGCTCAGAACCAAAACAGTCAGAGCATGTAGTATGCAAAATTTGTAAGCTGAGAATCAACACAGACATAACATGAAGTATTAATTTTTTTCCAGCCCAGAGCTAACACAAACAGAGCATGAAGTATACAAATTATTTTAGCTCACAACAGTCATATACAGATCATGAAGTATCAAATTGTGTAATCTCAGAACAAACTCAAACAGAACTTGAAGAATCAAATCTTGTCGAGTGCAGATCATGAAGTATCCAATTTTTGTCAGCTTGGAGTAAGCCCAAAACAAATAGAAATATAACTTGAAGTATCTCCGGTGTGTTGCTAACGAACATCTCGTTCTTTCTCTTCGATTCCTGCACCAAATGATTCATCAAATAGAAGAAAATTCAAGTACGTATGTGGCATGTTCCTGGAGAATGTATGTTGAACATGGTTAAAACTTGTAGGCTCAGAACAAGTGCAACAGAAAACATTATATCTTTCACTCGGAATAAAAAATTCATGCCGGCTCAGAAAAACACCACCATCAACTTTAATATCCGATAAAACCATTGTTAAAGATGCATTTTCAAAATGAAAATGAAAATTTGTAAGCTTAGACCCAACACAAATAGAGCATGAAGTGGCAAATAATTTCAGCTTCCCAACTCAAAACAAAACCGAAATGAACATGAAGTTGAACACCATCTAATAATCATGAAGTATGAAATCATGCATAAACTTTTCATCACTGCCGCATATTAAATCAAGTATAAATGAGTCAAATTTGAAATTTTGAATTTGTCACTAGGGCCGCTTTATTAAGGCACACCGGCTAGTGTCCAAGAACAAAATTCAAGTTGCATATACTTTTCATCATTGCCTACTAAAAGTGGAAATATAAACTATAAACCCAGAATTTTTTACCAACTTTTCAGGAACTAAATTGCTTATCGAGCATCAATTCTTTTCCATCAATAATTTACCTGCAAACAAACAAGACAAAAGCGTCAAATTAACAAATGTGTTATAATGTATTAAACTAATATAACGGCAGATATGTATGACACTTACCTTGCAAAAGTCACAATCAATCGGCCAAGCTCACATAATAGACTTACTCATGAATATATATAGAATAACGAAAACCAATAGGCTCAGAAAACACTAATCATAAGTAGGGCTGCATTGGAGTGCCGCGCCAACTGGGATATGATAGATATATAATCAAGAATACTTAAAACATGATTGAAATAATTATTCAGATCATAAAGTGTTTTGCATCACTGCCTAAACCATTGTGAGTCATCGGTGCCAAAAATTTTGGTGAATTGAGCTAGTCTCAAAACTCATAAATGTAAAGTTAGTGTTGAGAGCATTGGACATTCAAACACCATACTTTCAAGCCTTCCTCTCTTCTCTCCCGCTCATACCCAACATGTGTATTCAACTTTAAATAATTATCATGGCACACAATCAAATACCCTTCAAAACAATAATTTCAATGCCCCAAAATTTTGTAACCAACTAATATCCAAATCAATCTCATCATTGCCTACAAACAAAACCGAAAGAAAATGCAAGAAATTAAACAGATATCATTAAAGCATTTATGAGAGTCAAATACTTTCCTCCGGAATATGAGAGAGGAACAACCCAATGAGCCGAGAAATCCAAACCGGCAGCCCTGAAATCGATCGCGTATACCACTTCTACCCCTCGACAGATCTGAAGATAAGCGAAGTGTGGATCCGATCGATGGTAGAGATAGGGGTTTACACAGGTGAGGAAGAAAGAGAGCAGGAGAGAAGAGCGCGCTCGACTTCACTTCCTTATCGATTAGGGTTTTGAAGAGATCTTCGATTAGGGTTTCGAAGATGCCGATCTCTTTAGATAGGGTGAGAAGAGAAGAGAGGAATCCAAAGAGATCGTCTTTGAACTTCGATAGCAGGAATCGATAGCGGGAGAGGCGATTAGGGTTTGGAACGAGAGAGAGCGGGAGAGAAGCGAGGAAGGCTTAATCGATAGGGAAGATTAGAGATAAGGGGTATCTTCAGATCGAATGGGGTATACCCCTTTTACCCCTCTGCTAATCTGAAGAAAGGCGGAGAGGGATCTCAGCCGTCCGATCGTGATCAAGTTCGATCAGACGGCTGAGCTTCCCAGCTCCCAATAAGGCATTCAGCTTCCCAGCTCTTAATAGACTTACTATATATATATATATATATATATATATATATATATATATATATATATATATATATATATATATATATATATATATATATATATATATAAGCTTTCCCTATATATATATATGTATGTATGTATGCATGTATGTGTGTGTGTGTGTGTGTAATGTAGGAATTGAACCCCCAACCTCATGTGAACTCGAAACTTTAACCGTTGGGCCATAAAATAATGTTGTCAACAAGAAAATTATTTTGAATGTATACTCAATTCCAACATGAAATAAATGAATAGTTGATCTCTTGCTCACTAGTAGTTAAGGATCTTACTAACAACCATTTGAATCTAGTGGCACTTACCCAGTTACTTTTACAAATTGAACAGAATGTTGTGAGTGAAGCAAGTGATGATTATTGATCAAATGCGTTACCTAACCCATTCGAATCTAGCCCCTTTCTCAACCCACATCCAGGCGCTCATATATATGAAGTTTTAAACGACTGTGGATGCTCATGCTTTAAAGAAAGTTTTCTTTTTAGGGAAAAGGTGGAGTATGGCCACCCTATTTCATTAATAAAAAATTAATAATACAAATCAAGAGAACTAGGCCAGATTACACCTACATACAGGAAATAAAACATACATGAAGCAACATGACCAGTACAAACAACAAATCCCTCTATCAATTTTGGAGGGTGGACCGACAAACAAGCTCGGTCTAGCAAAATTGTATGTACGTCAGTTTAGCTTCGTACACTGCCTCCATAGCACATGCACACCCACCTGAAACTAGTCTGGTAGGATTTTAGCACCTACCGATCCCTGCCTTCACCACGCTGGGGGACCCTATCTTTGGGTCCAAGCCCCGCAGGTCGACTTATGACACCACGACACATGCACAGCAACCGCACCCTCCCACCATCTCCACCACTCATCCTACAAACGTGCCAACAGCTTCCACAGCCGCTACTAAAGAGATAGTCGTGAAGAAGATACCTTCACCTCTCTCACGATCGTGCTATCTCAGGCGATTTCTCACCAAATAACTATCTCGCTCACTCCACCCAAAAAAAAAAACCACACTTCAGGAGAGAGCTGTGGAGAGGATACCTTCACCTCTCTCACGCTCTTGCTCTCTCAGGCGATTTCTCACCACACAGACTCATCTCGACTCTTACACCCAATGATGGAAGAGGTGACGCTGTTACGAGACAGTGACCTAAGCTAGAGGAAGCTCAATAGCTAGTCTGATAATAGGCGCTGTGAAACTGCGTCGGCGGCATCGTTGGACACCCAAATAAGTGAGCGCACATCATGGAGGGACCCCATCTTTGGGCCCAAGCCCCATAATCATGCAGTACAACGTGCTACATAGTTTCCACCTTCCATAGCAAACAACCACCGACCTTGCCCCACGGGCCCCATACCGAACCACCTCCCTCAAACACTTGAGCCTCAAATCTATGGCGTTCGCAACAACAGGCGCGGGAGGATGCTCTGGCGCGATATAGTTGCTCCGCGAAAGTTGGGACAAGCACCCCGAAGGTTGAGACAAGTGAGCGCACATCATGGAGGGACCCCATCTTCGGGCCCATGCTCCAGAATTGTGCAAAACAACATATGACACCCTCCACACCACCCACACAAAGGCGTCGATACATCAATCGATATTAAGGGAGATCTATTGCTGCCAACACCACCTGCCTCGTCGAAGAGGGGCGGCGCTCCGGGAAGTAGAAGGAGGGAGGGTAGCTCGGCGGGGGAGGAGCACCGGGGCAGCGGCGGCGACACCACGACAGCGGACGCCCTGACTGCGATGTGGGGGGTTGGGGGGGTGGCGCCCCTCTTGCCGAGGCCCAGATCTGAGGGGATCAGATCTGGGTCGGCGAATGGATGTCATGGGCTTTCGGCTCCAGACTTCGGTGCCATGTGAGGAGAGCAGAGCTGATCGGGAGGATAGCTCGAAGACTTCAATCATCGTCATGTCGACCGGCTCGAAGACTTCAATTGTGATGGCGGTGGGTGAAGGGCGAAAGGGGTGGGACGTCGAACGGCGATCAGGGAGGGGGCGGCAAAATCCTGGCCGCCACCCCCCTCCAAACTCTCTGTAGATCTAGGATTTTTTTTTTTGGGTTTTTTTGGGGGTGGTTTAAAGAAAGTTATCCACATCGTCCATAATAAATGGTGCGGATTGCTGCTGTAATTTTTTTCATATTAAGTGATCACAATTATTTGGTGGGGTTTATTATGGATGACCCACACAATTTATTATATTTCATAATAACCCACACAATTCATTATATTTCATGTTTTTTTAGGAAAGAGGTGGTATATGGTCACCCTATTTTATTAATAAAAAATTAACAAAATAAACAAAAAGTTTTGGGCCAAACCTACAATACATGAAATAAAACATAGAATCCCCAGCTAAACTTGGGAGGGTGGGAAAAAACAAAACCATAAAGCAACATGACAAGTACAGACAATAAACGTTCCTCCCAACAAAACCATGGAGGGTGGGCCATTGACCCGAAAATGAATAATTAATTCTGAGGCATAGGGCTGCAAACGAGCCGAGTCGAGTTGAGTATCTTGAGGCTCGAGCTCGGCTCGTTAAGCAATCGAGCCCAGTTTTCAAGATCGAGCTTTGACCGAGTTCGAGTCGAGTAGCTCACGAGCTTAGCCTAACAATCATAGCATGCCCAAGCTCGAGCTCGGTTCGTTAAGTCATCAAGCTCAAATTTCAAGGTCGGGCTCGACTCGAGCTTGTCTCGAACTATGCTTTGACCGAGCTCGAGTCGAGTAGCTCACGAGTAGCTCAGTTCGTTTGCAGCTCTACTGAGACATCACGCTAGAGGAGAGGGCAATCCGGACCCCTTCTTGGGCCCAAAAAATTAACCTCAACACCATACTGGAACCCATACAGGTCCGAAGGAAATTTCCTCTAATATTGTACTGGACCCCTTTGCCCAGTCACAATGCTTGGCCCAATATAAATATATGTACGGCATTTTAGCTTTATGCGCCGTCCACGTGGTACGCGCACACCCACCTGAAGAAGTGCATTAGGAAGGATTATTGGCACCCAAACCGTATCGAAATTTGAAACTCCTGCACACAACGGAAATGCCTCTCCCACGAAGATATCGTTAGCAACATCGAAGGCGTTGGTGGTGGGGGGACCGCGTCGTCGGGCCCACCCTTGCAGCCCTACTACACTGGCTACCGCCCGCGTAACCGATTTGCCTGCCCCCTCTAAGGAGAGCAACCGAAAAGTGCATTTGTCTTCCAAATCTTCTCCATGCTCTCACTTAAAATCCAAAACATAGATACAATCTTTCCCTCTCTCTTCTCACTCCAATTCAAATGCCAAACTCAATCTATTCCTCCTCTCCTCCTTCTCAATTACAATCAACAAATCAAATCTCTATCAAAATCCACACTGAAAGAGGGAGAAGTCAGAGATTTCTCTCTCACACTCGCATTCTCCCACCCCTTCACAATCAAACCCACAATCAAAACAAACTAGAAGGGGGGGGGGAGATTTGGTGGTCGTTGTTTAAGGCATGGCAATCATGAGGAGGTAGCGTTTGGGGGATAGATGGTCGGACAAGCACCCTTGGGGCCGCGTTCCTCGTAGGTGGCTCAGCCCCTTCGAACCCGCCGAAGAGGCGGCATGTGCCTACGATGTCGCTGCTAGCAGCCTCCGCTGCCCCAAAGCCAAGGCCAACTTCAGATCGTCCCATTCCGAACCCGAAGTTTAACCGCATCAACAGTCGCGATCGCAAGCGCCCTTTCGAATCCGTTATGTTGTTTATGTCATAAGTTTACGTCATAAGACTCGTATACACACTAAGATATTAATGTTTTGGAGTGGGTCTAATTTCCTTTATTATTTACTAACAAATTATTCAGTGTGCAACTACTTGAAATATAATCAAGGGATATCTAGATTACCTGAGATTTTCATATAAATAGATATTATATCATGAAATAACAATAAACAATATGTTTTTTTCTAATGTGGATACTATTGAATAATTAATTACTTTATATAGGTTGACTTACACGAAACTATTATATAATTTCACTCTTTTTCAGAAAACTGCACCAACAGTTCTTTCTTTAATGTGCGATATCCCCAAATATGTTTTTCTTTACTTTTCAGGAAACTACCCAACCGCATTTTTCGTCTTGACCAGATTTCGACATGCACTACATGTGGTCATACCAGATCAAAATATCCTTGCATCAAATTTCCCATTAATTTCCAACTTTTTACCACATTCCTTAAAAATATTCACTGAATTATCCAGTTGTCTTAACCCCTTTCAACACTTTTATTTTCCTGCAATTCCCGAATTTAGTTAAGAAAAATAGATAATTCAGTACAACTTTTTAAGATCTGGGGGAAAAGGTTGAAAAATGGAGGGAAAAATGGGCGCAGTGTACTTTGGACGAATATGACCACCACCACTTGCAGGATATGTAAAAGTCTGGTCAACGAAACAAATCAGATATGATAGTTTCATGAAATAAAAAAAAAAGATTTAGAGATTACGCATATTTAAATACTATTTTGATAATTTTCTTAAAGAAGAGAAGACAGAGCAGTTTCTCAAAAGAGCATCTCCAATCGTTTGCTTTTTTGGCAAAATAGCAAAAAAAATAGCAAACGAGAGCTGCAATCGTTTGCTATTTTGCCAAATTTTAGCAAACGAGGAATTGTAGCGTGCCAAATTTGAGAAATGAATTTAACAATTGCCAAATATAGCAGATGGACATGTTGGGTCTATTTTTTTATAATTTTTTTTATATGCGGCGGATGAAACAATATGTATCGTCCAATATATATATATATATATATATATATATATATATATATACTAGGTTTGCCCATTGACACGTGCCTACGGCACGTCTTCGAAACGGTGCACCTTATTTGATCATATAAAATAGTTTTGGAGGTCGAGCAAATTAATTGAAGTAGCAAACATATTATATGAGAAACTTTTGGGGTCTAGCAAAAAATATATTATATGATTTTTTTTGATTTTTTGAACTATTTTTAAAGCTTTTAAAATTTTAATTTTTTTAGTTTTTAAATTTTTTATTTTAAAAAAAAATTTTAAAAATTTATTTTCTTAATTTTTTGAATAGAAGAGGGAGGGAGAGAGAGAGAAATTTTTTTTTTAATAAATATAGGAGTTGTTTTGGGTGGGGATTTAAATTTGAGTTTTGGAGGGAACTTTTGGGGGGAAAATATGTTTTGTGAGGTAAGATCTGGGCCTTTGATTTTTGAGGGGATTGAAGGAGTACCACTTGATAGCTTTCTTTGTGTTTTATTATTATTGTTATTATTATTATTATTATTATATATATATATATATATATATATATATATATATATATATATATATATATGGGTAAAAGGGATATGAGCAACTTGCTCATTTAGTAAATGAACAAATAATTATGTTGCATGCATGTGATACATTGGACAACTAACCCTTTTAAGGATTTTTCAATCACATGTATGCCACATCATCAATTGCTCATTTACTAAATGAGCAAGTTGCTCATACCCCTTTTCCCCTATATATATATATATATATATATATATATATATATATATATATATATATATATATATATATATATATATATATATATATAGTTTTAAAGATCGGACGGAACAACATGTTCCGTCCTTAAAAAAAATGTCATCGAACGGTACAACCGTCTGATAAGAAAAAGAAACCAAAGAAGTGGTCGGACGGAACAGCATATTCTGGCCTTCCATTTCTTTGGATTGGAAAATTTAATCAAAGTCTATGTTTGCTCAAAATTTTTCATCAATTGCCAAGCCCAAGTTAAAAAACAAATTGCTTCAAAGTCCATTTTGCCAAATATATTTTTTTTAAAGTTATTTTAATTGGTGGAACCAAACATGTTGTTCCATCCGTCCATTTTTTTTTTCTCTCAATTGCTATATTATAGCAAACAACGATAATAGCAAAACACTCTATTTTCCATTTGCTATTTTGCCAATTCTATTTGCCATTTTCTATTTTTCCAAATAGCAAAAATGATTGGAGATGTTCTAAAAGCATCCACAGTCGTGAAAGGTAAAAAATAGCAATATTCATAAAATAGATATAGCAAACTGGGGTTTCTTGCAATTATCAAATATTATAAAATAGCAAAGTTGAACAAAATTTGATCAGACGAAACTTGACGCTTTGTCGGAGCGAAAAAAAGAAGAAGAAAAAGAAATAAAATTCCCATCGGACGAAATGGACGGAACTTGAAGTTTCGTCCAAGCTCCAATTTATTTCCACGGTCATTTTTAAATTCATAAAATCCTATAATTTTATCGGATGAAACTTCAGATACAATAAAAAAACATATTTTTTTATTGTGGACGAAACTTGAAGTTTCGTCATGTATAATATGCATATTGCTATATCCTCTCTCTCATATATAGCAATCTACTATAGCGATTATGACAAAATATGCATAAATAGAAAACGACTACAGTGATTTTGAAGCTAAATATGCATATTATGCAAATATAGCAAACGACTGTGAATGCTCAAATGCAGCTATTTAGAGCATCCACAGTCGTTTGCTATTTTTGCCATTTTCTCATTTTATGAGAAATGAGCGTCTACAATGGTTTGCTATTTTGCCATATTTTGGCAAAAATGCTACAGTCGCTTCTCATATTTGAGAAACGAAATTGACGATTATCAAATTATAGGGGACGGAACATGCTGTACAGTCCCTATTTTTTTTTAATTTTTTAATGGGATCAAACGAAACATGCTATTTTGTCTGACCCCCCCCCCCTCCTCTTTTTTTTAATACAATTAGCAGACGGTACAACCCCCCAAAAAAAAACAAAACAAAACAAAACAAAACAAAACAAAACAAAAACAAAAAAAAAACAAAACTTAAATCGTGAAACGAACAAAAAAACAAAACTTAAATCGTGAAACGAGATATGTTGTCCCGTTTGAAGCCAATTTTGACTTGGACGGGACATGTTGTCCCGTCCAGCCCAAATGGTGAGTTTAGCCGATTAATTATATGTTAATCTTTAGGTTAGTATATTAATTAGGTAGCTTAGTATATATTATATACTACAAAAAAATCGTTTTACACCGGCGTTTCTACTTCGGCATTTTGGTAGAAATGCCGGTGTAGAAACCAGCTAACTTGGCAGGAAAAAAACCCACTCTACACCGGCATATGAAAAAAATGCCAGTGTATGTAGGTATACACCGGCGTTTTCGCATTAAAACGTCGGTGTATTAGAAGGATAAGTCACGCTCATATATTTCTCTATCTCTCTCATTTTCCTTATCGATCCCCTTCCCCCAATTTTGTTCTCTCTCTCCATCTCCCTCCTCCCCAAACGAAAACCCCCCTCCCTTCCCCCGCCCCCTCTCCCGGTCGCCGCCTCCTCCCCCGCTGTCGGAGGTTCCCCCATCGCCGCCCCCTCCTCCGGCGTCGCCCTTCCCCCATCGCTGTCCCATCGCCGCCTCCTACCCCGCCGTCGGCTCTTCCCCCATCGCCGCCCCCTCCCCCGCCGTCGCCCCTTCCCCCCATCGCCGCACCATCGCCATCGCCCCTTCCTCTACACAAACCCTAGGTTTGTTCTTGAATTAATCTTGTGGTAATCTAGCGAGCTGTGGTAATCTTGTAGTAATAAAATCATACCTGTTCTTGTGTTTCTTTATTTGAGAGTGATTTAAGTTTGTGGGCAAAACCAACATTATTTGAGAGTGATTTATTGAATCTTCTTGTGTATATGTAGCTTTGTTCTTGTATAGACAGTTGACATAACTAGGATGTGAATTAGGAAATGGTATACTAGACCTAAAAAAATAATTTTCTGTTTGGGTGCCTCACATACATTTGAGAGGATTTGCTAGTTTGTATTTTATAGCTATAATACTATTTTCGATTGAGGTCTTAAGCAAACAAGTTATATCTTAAACTTTGAATGGTAGATGTCGGGTCCGTAGTGTGGGGCATGTTGTTGAAGATACTAAGGTACTATTTCGAGATGAATAGAATAGTAAGCAGGGATGGATCCAGATTTTTTAGTAGCGTAAAGATATTTTTATATGCTGAAAGAAAAATATAAAAATTTCAAGGTGAGATGAATAATAATTATTTCCCATTCTTGTATAGTTTTGAGCTGTCTATTGCTGGCTGAATTTGCTTGCTATTTTGGGCATTTACATCCCTCATTTGATGCATTATTTACATTATTTGCATCGCTTCTTGTTTTGAAAATGAGATTGTTCTTTCTCATTGGTTTTAAGTGATGATGAGATGGATTATGTAACTGAAGTTGCATACTATGATTTACAGAGGAGTGACTAGTGATGAATAATCATGTTTGAATTTATATTGTGGTTTCAATTTGGTTAATTTGGTGTTTGTGAAACTCACTCATATACTTTCTTTCGATTTTCTATTTCTCTTCTTTGATATATGGGTTGGTTGGTTTTCTGCTGGATTGCCTATGTATTGCTGAATGGGTTAGCCGACTTTGTATTTGGTCTTCATAACTAGTATATGATATATGAGTTGGTTAATGTTGCTTTGAGATTTGTGCATATGTATGTATGTTCTTCAGCTTAATAAGGGAAGAGGAGGAGGAGGAGGAGGAGGATATCCCTATCTGGGGTGCTCACATGCTTGCAACTTTATATTTTTGATGGGTTTCTTTGAATGGGAGGAGGTTGTTTGAGTTGGAAAGGGAAAAAAAGGCAATCCTTTTGATGGATTTTTGGTTGAATGGGTGTTTGACAGTAGAAAGTAGTAAACTTGAGGGTATTTTTGGGGCTAATGTTGAAGAAAATACACTAAAGTTTGCTACTTTTTGTTGTGAGGTAATTGCAGATGATAAAATGTGGATATGGGTATTTTACAATTGATTATTATAAACTTTAGTGTAGTTTCTGTATATGAGTATCTGACAGCTTGATTGGTGGGTACTTGATAGCTGTTCACCTTCTTATATGTGCTGATGCTGACCATCATGAGCATAGTTGTAGCTGGTCCCTCTACTATGCTCCTTATTTGATGGTTGTTTTCTGACCATCTGCAAACTACTTTGTTAAAGGAAACTGTTCCACAACTTATTCATATATGCAATTTTGGAGGAATTGCAGCGCAATTGTTGGGGATTCGCTACATTACGTATGCAGTCTGCAGTGCATTCTCTGATATTAGTTTGGTTGGAGTGATCATCTTGTTCATTCTTCTTGCAAGTTAGTTTTTTTTAGTTTTGCTTTCCCTTTCTTATATGTGCTGTTTATCTTTAGTGTAGTTTTGTGCTGATGTTGTTCTTGTGGTGTAAAATGGACTAGCTATTGATGCTCTTGGTGGGTTTTTGTTCGAATGGTGGTCGGTGTTTTAGGACATTTTCATTGCGAGGACGAACGAGAAGCATTCTGATGTTGCGGTAACATACATAGAGATGGATTTTGTTATAAATGCTGCACGAGTACTTGTTCTTTAATGCTTTATCTTGGTATCATATGTTAGAGTTGGTTATTTCAGGTATGGATTAACTTTGTGAAATGCTTGAATGTATCTGAAGTTGCACACTATGATTTTTGGAGATGAGATGGATAATGTATCTGAAGTTGCACACTACGATTTTTGTAGGAGTGACTAGTGATGAAAATTTTTTTATCTAAACTTTATATACAATTATATCATGATGTCTAGATGAGTATCAGTTTCTAAGATAATGTTCATTCTTGTTGATTGGGTTTAAAAATGAGATTGTTCTTTCTCATTGGTTTTAAGTGATGATGAGATGGATTATGTAATTGAAGTTGCATACTATGATTTACAGAGGAGTGACTAGTGATGAAATAATCCTGTTTGAACTTATGTTGTGGTTTCAATTGACAGTTATCTCATGAGTATTATCAAAGTATAAGTTTCATCTCAGTTAGTATCTTGTTTGTCTGAATTTGACAGTGAAAATAATCTTTTTCACTCTTTGTAACTCAATATTGTGAACTCCATATTTTGACACATGAATGTGGTGAGATCACATTATTATGTTTATGAGATTACAATTTGATGATATTATACTATTATGCTTCATTCATATTTTATTGGGGCTCTTTTAGTTTTGCAATTGGTTTTGATTGCAAGAGTGCTCGAGGTTTTTTTTTTTAAATTTTATTTTTAAAAATAATTTTTTTTAAAAAAAATATAGCTACCCCGACGTTTTTACAAGCGCCGGGGTAGCTTTCAGCAAAAAAAGGCGGTCTACACCGGTGTTTTAAAAACGTCAGTGTAGGTGCTGGCTGAAAACAGTAACTCCAAACGAAACCACCCTTTCGGTGGCGTTTTTTAACTGCCGGTGTAGTTTTAACCTATACCGGCGTTCGTAAAAAATGCCGGTGAATGTCCCTAAGTTACAGCGACACACGATTCAGCGACACTTGCACCGGCAATTTATAAAACGTCGGTGGTATCTACAACGGGGTTTTAAAATGCCGCTAAATGTGGAAAAAAACGCCGGTAAAGACTGTAAGTCTTGTAGTGATAATATTTAATTTATTTAATTAACCTATTTTTATATCTAATCATTAGTTAATTTTTAAAAAAATGGCCAAACAAGATGTTCCGTTTTTCTCACATTATTGCAAATGACAACTGCCACAAATTGCAATTTTTACTATCAAATACCACTGTGGATGCTCTTATTATACCTAAGAATTTACCTCGTACACGTCCGAGGTCCCCTCATCTTTGCGTAGTAGATCTAGTTATAGGAAGTACTAGAAAATGACATAATGGAGCTGTCTAATCTTAAGAGTCGTAATTGTCAGGCATGAATTCTGGAGTCTCAATAATTTTCTTCAAGAACGTTTGAATGTCAAATCTCAGTCTTTGAGTCTGGCAAACTCTTCGTGTTTGGACAATTTATGATATTTTTTGAATAAAGGAAAGTTTATGAGTTACATAAATGTCAATGCTTTCATTTGAAATTCCCTAGTTGACTTTTAAGAGAATCTTTTAAGTCAGAAAAGTATGGATTGAATCATGTAAAGGTACTACTAATGGTATATATATCACGTAACTTTGATATACTTATTATTATTCATGGCAGATGTCCAACTAAATATACAAATTCGACTATATAACTGGAGTAGCAAACGCTTCATAAACTAATGCATCCAAAAACTATGAAGACGTTTCATGCAAATCTTAGATGAGAAGGACGGCCATCATAATGAAAAGTGACATACGATATAGACTGGTTGTGACAATTTTGATTTAGTAGCGTATGATTGTGGTAAATTGAGTGCAACATAGTTTTGAGCCGAGCATGGCTGGCCCTGAGTTTACATGGGCCCGAGGCAAACTTTCGAAATGAGGCATCCAAACAGATTTTTTTTAATATAAAAATTGGTAAAAAATTGTTAAACCGATATATATATATAAAGAAATAGATGGAGATTTATTGATTTGAAAGAAAAAAAAATCTCCATACAAACTCAAGCCAAATTAAAATAAGTCTGCTCAAACACTTAAAAAAAAAGCTTAAAAAAATAAATTTGGGAGCCCAAAAAAAATATTACGCACAAAATATGTATATATAAACACAAAGAAAAAAAAAATTAGGGGACTCTAAAAATGTGCAAAATTCGGAAGCCCGAGGCAGTTGCCTCCCCAGCCTCCACTGGGGGGGCTGGCCCTGGAGCCGAGGTGCATGTACTAAATAGACTGGTTGTAACGTTATTGTGAAAAAGAATAGAATAAGAAAAATAACTCACTTCTTTTTAGAAAAGGGCAATATAAACAATACAAATTAGAAACAATATTTAAATTCAGTAAATTAATTAATTAAAAATAAGAGTTGGGTCTAAAATTAATTCATTTGAAATAGTTGTGTTTTATTTTTGAAACTCAATGGTGTAAAATATATTTCAAGATCCAGTTTTGGGCTTTGAAATAAAATTTTCTTCTTTTTTTTTCTTTCCAATTTTACGAACATTTGCACCTGACTAGCATTGGTATCGGGTCCTTCACTACCCGGACCCGGACCCGGTCCCCTATGGTTCGAAAAATTGGACCCAGACCTGGATCCGTGAGGACCGGGTTCAGTTCCGGGTCTGGGTCATATTAAAATATTTCTATCCATTCTGGTAGGAGCGGGAGTGTGAGCAGCGAGCGGAGGCGACGAGTGAAGGATTTGTAATAGATGAAAGAAAAAAAAGACATAAGTTTTGAGTTCGGAAGAGGAAGATTTAGAATTGTGGAGGAAAGAGATGAGAGATGAGGATAGAATATTTATTTTTATGTTGATTTTTTGGGTTTTTTTTAACGGGTCAGGGTCCGGGTCCGGGTCTGCTCTCTTTTGAGCGGACTCTGACCCGGACCCGAAAGTACAACGGGTCCCATTTTAGGACCCGAACCCGGACCCGAATAGGTCGAATCGGTTCTGGTCCAATGTCGGGTCCGGATCGGATCCGGATTTTAGGTATTTATACCAATGCTACATCTGAATCCTTTGAAAGTGACCCTCAGGCATTTGCAACAGAGGTTATGCAATTCTATTTTGGGCCACCATATCTATATCTAATTTGTTGTGAAAACCTAAATTGTAATTTCTGACAGACCTTTTTATATATATGTATTTTAAAAAACAATGTAAATGTGGAATGCTCACATCAGTTTTGCAAAAAAAAAAAAAAATTAGCATCACCAGGTTCGCATCAGAACACAGAGGTAGAGGCTCTAGTGAATCTGATAGGAAAGCGTTTAATGAGGTTATTGCAGACCTAGAACTGGTTGACATTCCCATAATTGATAGGATTTTTACCTGGTCTAACATGCAACCGTCGCCCATTTTAGCTAAACTTGATAGGATCTTGGTCTACGCCGACCGGGAAACCAAATTTCCGATGTCTTCGGCTAAATTCCTACCTAAACCAATCTCGGATCATGTCCCTATTATCTTGTATTCCGGTGAAGTGCAACCTAGGAAATTTCCGAAATTTAGATTCAAGAAAGCATGGTTAGAAATTCAGGGCTTCCATCACATGGTCTGCGAGAATTGGTCCCGCCCGACTGAAGGGACTGAAGTGACCGCTATTTGGTGTGAAAAAATTAGAAGACTTTGGGCAAACTTGGAAATGGAACCGAACCAGATTTGCGCTGATTTGGAGGGCAAAAGATCCCCTCCTTGAGAGAATCGAGGAACTTAAGAAAACTGAAGAAACTAGAGACCTACTATAGGATGAGCGGAATAGGTTGCTCCAATTCAAATAAGAAATTGACCAACTCTATAGGCTTGAGAAAATCAAATGGCAACAATGGACCAGGATCTCGTGGCTCAAAGAGGGAGACGCAAACAAGACATTGTTCCATCAAGTAGCCAGTGCCCGACGTAGATCTAACCTCATTCACTCGATCCACTCGGATTCGGGAATGATTCAAGGTGACGAGGATATCAGAGTGACATTCCAATCTCATTTCAAGATCCTTTTTGGACACAAAGTGGATTTGAGAGTCCCTCTCCACCACGAGTTCTGGCGGGAGCCGACGGGCAACTCAGACCCTTTGTTTCGAGCCCTAGAAACCCCCTTTATAGAGAAGGAAATCTCGAAGGCAGTCCAGCAACTTGGAAAGGACAAAGCCCTAGGGCCAGATGGTTTCCCAGTCCTTTTCTACCAGACATTCTGGAAGGAAATCAAAAACGACCTGTTGAAGTTGTTTGCTGATTTCTACGATCATAAGCTTAAATTAGGTAGAATTAATTTTGTGGAGGTTGTGCTGATCTTTAAGAAATAAAACTCCCTGCGGGTGGGTGACTTTCGCCCTATTAGTCCCCTAAACTGCTCCATCAAGATCATTACCAAGACTCTCGCTAATAGAATGGAAAAGGTGATGGATGGTCTCATTAGTCACGATCAGACGAGGTTCATTAAAGGACGATGTATTCAGGACAGTATAGCCACAGCTGAAGAAAATATCCACCAATGCCACATGTCAAATGCTAAGAGCTATCTCCTGATAATGGACTTCAAGAAAGCTTACAATTCGGCTGAATGAGACTGTCTTCTAGAAGCGCTGACTGGAAGAGAATTTGGGGATAGATGGATCAGATGGATCCACATATGTCTCAGCACCAGCAGAACTGCAATTTTGGTGAATGGGGTTTCGGGACACCCATTTTCATGCAAACGGGGCCTCAGGCAATGAGATTCGCTATTTCCCCCTCCTCTTCACCATCGTGGCAGACGTACTTCGATACATGATGGTTAACTGCAGTAGAGCAGGCTGGATCCCGCCGGTGGCCAAGGGAGCCAATCGCCAAGGCTACTCAATCTTCAATATGCAGATGATACCCTCCTATTTGGAAATGGCAATCTTGGGAAAACAACCGCCTTCAAAGGAATTCTGTATAGTTTTGAAGCTTGGTCTGGCATCAGGGTTAACTTCCATAAAAGTTCTCTTATCCCCATTGCCATAACTACATATAAGGCACTAGAACATGCCACGATTCTCAATTGCTCCATCGAGAGTTTTCCAATTAAGTACCTCAGGCTGCCACCGAGACCAGGGAAACTAAAGAAGGTTGATTGGTTACCCATCATTGACCGGGTTGAGAACCGTCTGGAAGGTTAGAAAGGTAAAGCTCTATCTTTGGAAGAGAGAGTCATGCTTATTAATGCAGTCCTCTCAAATCTTCCAACCTACTATTTGTCCTTCATTAAAATGCCACGATGAGTTATTCAGAGAATTGGCCGGACTCGTAAACGATTTTAATGGAAAGGGGCAAACCCGGATAGAAGCGTCTATCACCTTATCAGATGGAAGAAAGCTTGTATGAAGAAGATACACGGAGGTCTAGGTATTATTGATCTTCGAGATATGAATCTTGCTATTCTGGGTAAATGGTGGTGGAAAGTTTTCTACCCTACTGGAGAAGGGTGACAAGATTTCGTTCAGGGATATCTATATGAGAATGGAATGAGAAATTTTGGCTTCAAGGTAGGCACACGGGTGTCCTGGTTCTGGAAAGGTATCGCTAAGGCCTACGAACCCTTCATTAGTTGTGTGACATCAGTTATCGATAATGGCAGACTCACCAGATTCTAGTGGGATAAGTGGTGTAATGACCACACACTTAGAGCTCTATTTCCTGACCTTTATGATCAGGCATCACCACCACACTGCACGGTGGCCGCAACCTGGAAAAGAAATGCCTGGAAACTGGCCTTTAAATACATGCTGGACTCGGGCTCTCAGTTTAGACTCATGGAACTTCAGACCTATATCACCAACGCTGGAATTAATTGCTCTCAGGGTCCCGATAGGAAGTCTTGAGGATTGGAAATGAACGGCACATTCACCGTTCATTCCCTGTGTAACCGCATTCACTTTAGGGGATGTACCCAAAAGTGGTCGAGCGTTATTTGGAAGCCGAAAGCCCCACTGAAAATCAAAGTTTTCTTACGGCTGATGCTTAATGTTCTAATTTTGACTAGAGAGAATCTAACTAAATGCCAACCAAATGTGGATTCTTATTGTGGGTTCTGCAACGCTGTCTTTGAGACTAGAGACTATATTTTTTTATTGTGTCTTAGGAACAAAGAGGTACTCGTCGAGGTACTCAAAGCCCTGGGGACGAATCAGTACCCTAGTGGGTATGAAGATCTGTGGGTAGGCCCAAAGTTCGCTACTGAGAGAAGAACTATGAGAGAAGTTTGGTTTATTGCTATTGCCGCAACGACCTGGGTTCATTGGCTAGACAGAAATAATTGTTATTTTCATGGGACTTGTAATAATTTATCTGCTAATTTGACTCATATTATGCATCTTATTTTCTTTTGGGCTAATGTGACTGCAAAAGGTCCCAGAGAAAGGATTGTGAGGGTCTTCTAGGTAGAGGACTATGATGATGTTGAAGTCGAGATAGGCCCGACGATCGACTGACTGACAGCTTAGCCTTTTACTGTTGATAGATCCCCACCACCCCAGGATTTGTTGGGGAATTTGATGTATTTGATTTAGACGCATGTATGTTTTGCCAATTCTGTTCTTCTTTTGTCCCACCCACCATGCTTGGGATGGAGGTATGTAATTTTATTGTGTTGTAGGACCTTGTATTTGGCTCAGTACTCTGAGTTTGTTTTATTAACTCCTTATTAATGAAACAGGCTGGCCATACTCCACCTTTTCTTTTAAAAAAAAGTATAAATAAGTTATTTGCTATTGGAGAAAAGACGCAAATAGCCTAAAATTAGTAAATTTGTCAGATTTCCCTAATTTGCAAATCCAAATAGCCCCTGAGAGCATATGTAGTCGTTTCGCTCGTTTGCAATTTACCCATTTTTTGGAAAAAATGAGAAGAAAAAAACGCTCTAGTCGTTGGCCATTTACCCAAATTTTGGGTCTGACATGAACGTGCTTGGCCAAATATGGGAGACCAAATGGCAATTGCCAAAATATAGCAAACGAAAGATGAACTTTCATCCGATCATGGATGAAAGATTAGTCCGAGAGATTTTTTTTCACGTGTACTCATCGGACGAGGGATTATTCCCCGTCCCTTAATTTTTTATTTTTTATATTTTTTTTAAACGGTCGGACGGGAAACCATTTCCTGTCTGTTCCATTTTTAAAAAAAAACAAAAACATCTCAAACAACACATTATCTCCCGTCCTAGGATCAAGGATGCTTTTTGAATTTTTTTTGTGTGTTGAAAAGTCACTATCTCACATGATTTAAACCATTTTAAAAGTTTCTTTTAAGGTTTTTTTTTAAAGTCAGACGAAAAATTATTTACCGTCCATCATATTTGGATATCGAAAAAGTCAAATTTTGGCCAACAACGACTACAGACTAAAGCTATTTTTGCTATTTGCTATTTGCTATTTGCCAAATACCCTAAATTTCGCTTTAACGACTACAAATGCTCTGAAAAGGAAAGCACTGGTACTTCACACTTTTCTTCTTTACGATGGAACTTAAATAAAGTAGTTTGGTCCAGGGCCGGCACTGGATTCTCGGGGGCCCTAGGCGAACTTCCAAAATGGGGGCCCCTAATAACATATATATTTTTACGCGCAAAATACGTACCTATATTTACAAAAGAAGTTCAAATTTGGAAGCCCCTAAAATTGCGAAATCTTCGGGGTCCCAAAGTAGCCGCCTTACCCGCCTCTAGGGTAGGGCCGGCCCTCGTTGAGTCTTTTGATAAATTAATATAGCATTTGTTATTTACTTAATAGTTTCTAAATAAAAGTTGACAAATGGCTTCACAATTTTGGAAATGAATGCAAAGCAATAAAAAATTGGATGGCCGAATGCCGATTGTCAATGACAGTGTAAAAGTCAGCCTCAATCTTTAAGTTTTCAGCTCTTTACAGTTGGATAAAAGTTCAGTAGCTGTATGTCAATGAAATATCCTAGTTGACTTATGGAGGCATCATTTTAGTTCACATAATTTAACCATTAGGAACCATTTCTAAGGTTGTTGGGTCGTGGAAGAATTGAAACACTGTTTTTTGTTGTTGTTGACCAAGACTAATCATTATTTTGACAAAGCTCTCGTCACAAAAATCAAACCAGGATCCAAATATACGAATTTCATTATATTTTTTGATAGTGTAGTACCAAACTGTTATATAGTTTTTTGATATTCCGGATAAAGCCAAGCGGCTCCAGTCATCAAAAAATATATATATAAAAAAAACAGTTGAGTTGCAAATATAAATACAAGAGTTTACAAGATCTAAAACCGAAAGTAGATTACAAAAAAGAGTACAAAAAATGAATGAGTCGTACGCAAATAAGAGATCTGCGATCTAAATGAAGAACAACTCCGAGACGGGCAGCAGAGCAAAACAGCCAGTATAACATCGCAACGACAGGAGAAAAACACCAATACGCATCAAAACAGAGAGAAGACGTCCACAAGGCTAACGTCTGTAAAGAACGAGGATTTGCAGCGTACAGGAAGTACGATCTAGGAAGACGCAAACCTTGTAGACATGCGCAAAAATTGTGAAACCGATCCAAAAGACCAAACGAATACTCAGGAGGCAAATAGCCCCACCCGAAGGCACCAAACACAACCTCCATAGAAAAGAAAAGAGAAAAAAATGCAGAAACCATTCACGTGTCTGCGAACACTGAGTGCGAAGATAGGAGGAGAGAAGGAACACCACAAAATATGTTATGATGAGGCTGAATGAAACAGATCCATCAGCTCAGGAAAACACAAGCAACACCAACAATGCAATACCCCAGAAAACCAACAAAGAGAAGGACCGAAACCGTGCAAAACCTCAGGTGTGCCCAAGAAGAGGAGCCTACACAGAAGCTGCTATCTTCGCTAAAATACGAGCACTCACGTGAGTTGGCGAGTTAGAGTAGAGTTTCTTATTGTATTTACGCTTAGCGGGGGAGGAACGACCTCCTCCAAAGGGAACGAAATCACACTACGGACCAGTATGCTCGCCTCGACTTTGTTTAGGCGAGAAGAGGGTAAGAGGGAACTAGAAGAAACTAAAGATGAAAGTGTGATGGAATTAGTAGAAAAAGAAAAACGGGAAAAGGAAGACTCACCCAGAATTGGTTGATGAACGTGCCCCTTCGCACTTCGAAACCAAGAATGGCAAAAACCCAAGGATTTAAACAAAGCAGACTGCTTATCCAGACTCTTACTCACTGAAAGCCTCACAGCTATAGAATGGGAACGAGGCTGAGAAGTACCCAAACGTGGAAAGGGAACTAAATCCTTGAAAATCGAGTGAACCTTAAACAGGCTAGCAAAATTAGAAAACTTAGTACCTAGCGAAGCACCAAGAGCAGTGACATAAGTAGTGGGGTTCGCAGATGGATAAGGAATCGCTACCGGGGAGACAAAATTCTTGTCAGTCTCAAAACTACTCTTCCTCGCCAAGCATGCAAGAAGCTTGTGCCTACAGAGTGGATAGGTAAGTAGAGAGCGGCAATTGGCCAGTAAGGATTTAGCCGATACAAAAAACTTGTCCAGACTCCTAAACAACGTAGGCTTCACAGCTTTAGATAGGGGACGAGCCTTATAAGGACCCAACCGAGGAAAGGAAACGAGTTTAGTATAAATCGTTCGATCCTGAAACAGGTTAGCAATATTAGGAAGCTAAAGCGTGATCAGGGCATCACCAAAAGCTTTGGAAGAAGTAATTGAGTTCTTAAAAGGATAAGGAAAAACTGCCGAGGAGTCAAAATCCTTTTCCAGCTCCAAACTAACCTTTCTTGCCAGGCGTGCGTTAAGCTTGCACTTTAAGAGCGGATAGTTAAGAAAGGAAAGGAGTTTTTTTGGTAAGAGTTTGCTTCTCAGAAATCCAAGAAGTTTTTGAAGGAAAAAACATCGTCTGCGCAAGTGACCAAACTTGTCACAGAAGAAACACTTCATATTGTTCACGCACTCTCGTTTAAAATGCCCAGGGAGGAGACACCCGAAGCAAACCAGGTGCAGATCGGATCTACAAGAGGAAAGGGGAATAGGGGGTATGGGAACGCCAGGAGAGCGACCAATTTTAAAGGGCCTGTTTTATAACGACCTCAACCCAAGACGGGCATAAAGGGGCCATGACCCAAGACCCGAGAAGGGAGAGAGCTAGAGGATACCCGAGCAGGTTTGTGGAAACTGATACTGAAAAGATCAGTTACTGCAGTAAGTGCTAGAACAAAGAGAGTAACGGATCGCAACCGATCCAGGAAAAAAACACTAAAGCAATTCGATGCACAGGGACAACCCAATATCACGCACCAGGGGATCGGACGGATCCAAAACCACAGCGAATCTGAACTCACAAAAGTTCAAAAAGAGAAGTAAAGAAAAAGCCTAAACACACAAAAAACTCAGCCCATCACTGGGGGATCCAAACGGCAAAACAGAACTCGGTGGGACAAAAACTTCCACCGCTCCAAAAGGCCTCAAGATACTTCCACGGATGGTGGAGGAACTGAGATCCAAACACCAATATCACTCCGAACCAAACACCCCCAAACCAGGGAGCAAGACGACCCAACCCAAAAAAAAACAAAAACACACCCGAACTTACAGTGCAAGTGGAGCAGCGCTGAGGCACCGATAACTGCGGCACTGAGCAGCGTTGTATGCAGAGATGGGAAGTGGATCTGCAACTTAACACCAAGGAACTACAAAGTAAATAGCACCGGGATGGAGGAGAAAAGGAGGCTGGCGGAAGTTGGGGGCTTGAGAGGAATCTGAAATAAAGGGAGAGCCCTTACCGATAATCGTAGATCCGAACGGGACGTGAAGAGGATCGCCGGAGTTGAAGATGGAACAGGGTTGAGCGATAGGGCAGATGAGAGGACAAACGGTAGGGGGAAAACAACACCCAAGACCGCTCAGCGACCTGGGAAGCGTTGTAGATCGGCTACTCAAGAGGGGAGTTCCGGAGGAGCGGGAGAAGGTCGAAACTAAAAAGTGGGTCCAAACGCCTCAAGGGGAAAAGGGTATGGAGATCTTGAGGAACTCTACAACTTTAATGAAGGATGGGGGTGGAGAAAGGGAGAGAGGGTTCCGGATCTGAGCTCTCAAAAATTTGGGGGAGAGACTAGGAAATCGCCATAAATTTGGGGGAGCTCTCAAGAGACTCTGACCAAAATATGAGATCGATGATGTTAATCTTTGGAAGTTGTCGTGGAGATATCCCAGGTATCTTTGGGGGGGTGATACCATGGACCGTTAACTTTGAGTTCCCAAATGTGGATGGAAAAAATTTCATGTGGGGGATCAAACTGTTATATAGTTGATGCCAACTATTTCCTGAATCACTTTTGCACCACCTGTTAAATAAAATTTTAAATAAGGTTAATTTGTATATAACCTCCTGAAATTAAATGCACCAAAACAATTTAAAATAAAAATTTGCTATTGCATACTCTAACTAGCACCGTCACATTTACTTGATACCCGGACTTAACTAGGACCCGACCCAGACCCGGTGTTGAACAGGAACGGACCCGATCTATGCGGGTCCGAATCCGGATCCTAAAATAAGACCCGTACACTTCTGGGTCCGGGTCCGCTAAATATAGAACTGACACAAATCCGGACCCATAAAAAAATACCCCCAAAAATATGAAATTTGAATAATAGGGTTACATGGATATACATGTAAATAGTAATTGTTGAAGATAGATGTATAAATATAATATTTATTCATGTACTTAAGTACAAAAGTTGTTGGACCCGTAAGGTATCGGGTGCAAAAAAAAATACTTATGTGCAAATATTTATTTCCCACTACCGGATCCGACATATAGATTTTTTTTTAACTAGGACCCGAACCCGACTCCGGACCTGAACTCGGTTCTCGCAAGTCCGGGTCTGGATCCAATTTTGGGATTCATGAGATACTAGGTCCGGATCCGGATAGTGGAGGACCCGATAGTAGCTCTAACTTTAACTACTTACATTCAAATATCTCATATTTTTCTCTTTGTTGGTCTCCCCCTTCCCCAAACGTGTATTATAGTTATTTATCCTGAATGAACTTAAAATTTATAATTAATTAAATAAAAGAACTGTACCTAAAGAAAAATCAATGTGCCTCATAGATCAAAATGCCATTAAAAAAGTAACAAAAAGATAGACTATGTTTATCTTTTCTTTATCAAATTAAGAGCATCTCCAACCACGTTAGCCATTTTGGCTAACTAACATAGTCAAATGGATAACAAATGGATAATTTGGCTAGCGAAAAAAGTCTCCACTCCAACCATGTTATATATTTTGAATAACCATTAATAATTTAAAGTCCAAAATTAAATAAAATAAAAATATAAAACAAAAGCCCAATACAAAATAAAATTTCTAAGCCCAAAAATAAAATTTCGCAATTTTCGCGATTGATTTCTGCAACAACAGAAATATAAATGTCGCGATTCCCCAATTTTTCGCGATTCCACAATTTTCACAATTGATTTTGCAATTTTCTCGATTGATTTCGCGATTTTTGGGATTGATTTTGCAATTTTCACGACTGATTTCGTAATTTTGCAATTGATTTTGCAATTTTGCTATTGATTTTGCAATTTTTGCGATTGATTTCGTAATTTCACGATTGATTTCGTAATTTCGCAATTTTGTGGTTTTTGGAAGAAGTTTAGTGAGCGGTACATACTTCCCAGATCTGGCGAGTGAATATTAGAAATCTATTTTGGCGAGTGGTTTGGCTAGTCCCGTTGGCTGGCGAATGAATATTAAAAATCTATTTTGGCGAGTGGTTTGGCTAGTCCCATTGGAACATATTTTTGTCTTTATATTAGCTATTTTGGCTAAAATTAAAAAATGACTAGCATGGTTGGAGATGATCTAACCAATTAGAGAAGAATTAATCATTAATCACACCCAAAAAGGCATAATGAAGTAGGAAGAGGGATCTTCTTCAAAAATTCACAAGCTTGGATTTCCCATTCTCCAATTACAAGACAGGCCCGGCCCTAGGGGGAAGCAACTAAAGCCCTTGCTTTAGGCCTCCAAATTTTTCCCATGTTTTAGGCCTCTATTTTTTCTTTTTTTCTTCTACTGACTACTCACTCCCAGTCTCACCCGCTACCTATTCACCTTCCTTACTTGTTTTTTGTTTCCAAAAATGACTCCTTGAAATAAGAGAGTAGTTATTTTTGGTTTCCACTTTCCAAAAATGACTCCTTGAAATACGAAAGGCCTCTACTAATCCCCTAATTATAATCAGAGATAATTTCTCTCAAGTCTCAATCCCAATTCTCTAGATCTCTGATCTTTCTCTCTCCGATCGTGCGCTCTCTCTCCGATCGTGCCCTCAATTCTCCGATCGTGCACACACTATCTCTCTCTCTCTGATCTCTCTATCTCCGATCGGTGTCGCCGCCTTGCTTCTCCGGCCCGCTCCGCCCTCAATGACTCCGATTGGCAAGGCGATCGGCCATCGCAACATCGTTCCCAGGCCCCAGCCTCCCACTCTCCATCGCCGGATCGCCCAGTCAGCGCCGCCACGCCTCCGCACCTCCGCCTCCACTTCCCTTGCGGCCTCGCCCAGTCGATATCTAATTTTGTGTTAATTTTTATTGTTAATTTATTTAGTGTTAATTTTTAGTGTTAATTTTGTGAAGCCTTTATTTAGTGTTAATTTTTACTGTTTTTTTATTTGTATTGTTAATTTATTTAGTGTTAATTTTTAGTTTTAATCTAGTGAAGCCTTTATTTAGTGTTAATTTTTATTGTTTTTTATTTTTATTTTTAATTAATTTAGTGTTAATTTTTATTGTTTTTAATTTTTAAATATATAAATGTCAACTAGGAAATTTGAGTCAGGTTATTCGAAACTAAAAAAAAAGAGTTGAAGCTTTAATTGAATCACAAAAAGGTGCTTTAGATAAATTTGTTAAAAAAACAAAATAAATAATGAATTAGTTAATGAACAAATTAACAATATAGACACAAATGAAAATAGAGAACAAATGTTAGTTGATGAACAAGTTACTAATGAAAATGAAAATAGAGAAGAAATGTTAGTTGATGAACAAGTTATTAATGAAAATGAAAATAGAGAACTGTTAGTTGATGAACAAGTTACTAATGAAAATGAAAATAAAGAAGAAGTATTAGTTAATGAACAAGATTGTATTGATTCTCATACTCATAATGAAGATAGCGAAGAAATAATAGAAGAATCCACTATTAAAAATATATTTGATCCAAGTCAATGGACAAATATTGATACAAGTTTGAGAGATTTATTAGTAGAAAATGGTCCTATTAAAATTACTGATATAGATTTTCCTAAGGATGAATTTGCAAGACATTTTTCGTCATCACTTTACATTCAAAAGTTGTCCAACGGAGAAAAGCGTGAAAGAAGATGGTTGGTATATTCCCAAGATTTAGATAAAGTATTTTGTTTTTGTTGTAAATTATTTAATGCTCTTTCTAGTACAAGTAAATTAGCAAGTGAAGGTAGTAGGGATTGGAGAAATATTAGTTCTAAGTTGAAGAGTCATGAGATAAATAATGAGCATATCACTAATATGAGTTCATGGAGTGATTTAGAAATGAGATTGTTAAAAAATAAAACAGTTGACAAACATGTTCAAGAAAAAATAAATAGAGATAGGGAGCATTGGAGGAATGTATTATTTAGAATTATTGCAGTTGTTAAAGCTCTTGGAAAAAATAACATGGCATTTCGTGGGACAAACGTAAAGATTTACCAAGAAAATAATGGAAACTTTTTATGCCTAACTGAAATGATTGCAGAATTTGATCCTATAATGCAAGAACACATTCGTCGAATTAAAGATAATGAAATTCATAATCATTATCTTGGACATAGAATACAAAATGAATTAATAAATTTGCTAGCAAATGAAATTAAAACTAAAATTTTAACAAAAATTTTGAACGCAAAATATTTTTCAATCATACTTGATTGCACTCCTGATATAAGTCATCAAGAACAAATATCTATTGTAATACGCTGTGTGGATACTTCTTGAACCAAAGTACAAATCAATGAATATTTTTTAGAATTTTTAAAAGTAGATGATACAACTGGAAAAGGTCTATTTGATGCTATTATCAATGAAATAAATACTATTGGACTTGATATTAGTAATATGAGAGGACAAGGTTATGATAATGGGCCTAATATGAAAGGAAAACATCAAGGTGTTCAAAAAAGATTTTTAGACATTAATCCTAGATCATTTTATACTCCATGTGGTTGTCATAGTTTAAATTTGGTACTTTGTGATATGGCTAATTGTTGTCTTAAAGCTACATCTTTTTTTGGAGTGTTGCAACGTATATATACACTATTTTCTTCTTCAACTAAAAGATGGAAAATTTTACAAGATCATATCCCTAGCCTAACTCTTAAATCATTGTCACAAACACGTTGGGAAAGTCGTGTTGAAAGTGTAAAAGCTTTAAGATTTCAAACTTCACAAATAAGAGAATCTTTATTGAAATTAGTAAAAGTTAATGATGATCCTAGAATAAAAAGTGAAGCTTAATGTTTAGCGATTTATGAGCTTGAAAATTTTGAGTTTTTGTTAGGCATGACTATTTGGTATAAGATATTGTTTGCGGTAAATTCAGTTAGTAAAAACTTTCAATCAAAGGATATGCGGATAGATGTTGCTATAGAACAATTGAAAGGTCTTATTTCTTTTTTTGAAAAATATAGGGAAGATGGATTAGAAAATGCTATAATTTCTGCTAAAGAAATTGCTATTGAAATGGATATAGAACCCAAGTTTCGTGAAAAACGTGTTATTCGTAGAAAGAAACAATTTGATGAGATTATGGATAATGAAGTTTTAAAATCTTCTGAAGAATCATTTAAAACTGACTACTTCTTGTACATAATAGATCAAGCAATTATTTCATTCCAAAGTAGATTTGAACAATTTAAAATATATCAAGATACTTTTGGTTTTCTATTTAGTATTGAGAAATTAAGGTCATTAGAAATTGAAATTTTAAAAGAAAGTTGTGTTAACCTTGAACGATCATTAAAATATGAGGACAACTCAGATATTGTTGGGTTAGATTTATTTTTAGAACTGAAAATTTTAAGAGAAATTATACAAGTGGAAAATGATACACCAATTGACATACTTAATTATTTTAAAAGACTTGATTCTTTTCCAAATGCATATATTGCTTATAGAATAATGTTAACTGTCTCCGTAACTGTTGCTTCGGCGGAAAGAAGTTTTTCAAAACTAAAATTAATAAAATCTTATCTAAGATCAACAATGTCCCAACAAAGATTAAATGGACTAGTTTTGTTAAGTGAAATTGATTACAATAATATAATAAATAATTTTGCATCTCAAAAAGCCCGAAAGATAACATTTTAATAAAATATATTAATTTTAACAAATTATTATTATAAATTTTTAAAAGACCTCATTTTGAAGTTCGCTTTAGGCCTCAATAAGTGTTGGGCCAGCCCTGTTACAAGACACAACCTTTTTTTTCTTCTTCCTGGATCTCACCCTCACACTTTTTTTAAATATACAATTAGTGGTTAATAAAGGGAACTAATCTCAATTATTTAATGGTACTGGTCTCAATTATTTGATGATGAATACAAATCTCAATTACTTGTAATTATTAATATGGAAAATAAATAGAAAAAATAAAAAATAAACTGACGATGTGGAGAAGAAAAAAATGATTAATCAACTTTTATTTATTTACAATTAGTGGTTAATAATGGGTACTAATCTCAATTATTTGATGATGAGTACTAAATACTAATCTCAAATGCTTGTATTTATGAATATAGAAATAAATAGAAAAAAAAAAAACTAATGATGTAGGGAAGAAGATGTTATAGAATCTACCAACAACTCGTAGTGCTAATAGCAAAAATACACAAAAAGCAATGAAAACTTTTCAAGAATTAGATGAACCAAGAACAAGCCATCACGATATATGCAAGATCTCACAAGAACACAATCAACATGCAGAGATAACCAATATTTTTTATTCCCCAAGAAATACAAAGATTACAAAGAGATTACAATTCTCAATCTCTCTCCCTCATATTTGAATCATTCGGCACAATCCCCTCTTGAAGTTGAACAATGATAATGGCTCACCTCGATCAACACTTGATACAAACCCTAGAGTCTAAAGCCACTTATATAACCTTCAAGTAAACTCTAAAAGATAAACACAAATACAGCTTATTGGACGCAAAACTCGAAAGCCCAAATAACACACAGTGCCGATGTTAGTCAACCGCACTTTGGGTCGGTCAACTGCAACATATCAAGTCCACACTCGAAGCATGACTAGTCGACTAGCCCTTTCTTTGTTGAATCATGTACACTCGAAGAACTCCTTTCAGCCAGGACCGATAGACTGCACTCCTGGTCGGTCGACCGCAACCCCTCCAGCTTCATTCTTCTACTTGCTGCTGTCTTCTCTTACCGTCTTCGTCTTCTTCTCTTCTTCTCCAACGTCAAGTACTTCGTGCCTACGTGTATTTGAGATCACAATCCAAAAAGAAGAAATGATTGATTCTTCTTCTAATATGACAAGAAATATTAGTCTATACAATAATTATGAAAAACCACTTTTGGTCCAAGAATCTTTCGATTTTTTTTCTTTTTTAAAACAAAAAAAAATGAGAGCAAATGTAGGAGGCAACCCTCTTTTTTTTTCTATCCAAATTTTAAAGTGCAATTATATTTCTTAATCAAATATTAAAAAGCGTAGAATATTGTATAGATGTTATTAGAGATTTTTGTTCAAAAATAGTTTTCGTTATTTTTCCATGTTCAAAAAAAATTATGTGCAGTATTACACAAGGCTATACTAGTTTTCAATAGGAGAAGAATAAAAGTCTTTGTTAAATTTTAAAAACAATGCTTTAAAGTTACTGATTTGCCATTGCGGTTACCCGCATTGGCGCATTCTGCCGATTATTAACAAGTAGCCCATATACTTTGCTTTTTAGATAAAGTATTTCAGATACGTTTGATTATGATTAGCTTACATCGTCACCATTGGCTTCAAATCTAACGATCATGAGAAAATCAAGGAAAAGGATAGCAAACGTAGGTAGGTAGTTGGAGTAAACCGTAGGAATTTTTTTCCCAAACTGTCCCACTTTTTGAAAGTTTTCCTTCCTAAATTTTTTTAATTTCCAAATTGTCTCACTCGGTTTTCGAAAAACCGAGTTTGATTAAAATCATCTCTTTTTTTGAAAAGCGAGTGGGCTCTTTAAAAAATCGAAGAGTAACACTCGGTTTTCGAAAAACCGAGCTTGGTTTAAAACCATCTCTTTTTTTGAAAAGCGAGTGGGCTTTTTAAAAAATCGAAGAGTAACACTCGCTTTTTAAAAAACCGAGTTGGTTTTAACCAAACTCGGTTTTTCGAAAACCGAGTGTCGATTGGGGGAGATTTTAGTGCAGATCTGATTTCGACACTTCTTCACTTTAATTCAGTCTCTATATTCTCCACTTCTTCCCCGTTCTTAACCCAACGAATTCTTTTTTTTTTTTTTGTCGATTTACCCATCAAATTTGTCGGTTAATCCAAAAGAAACTCTCATCTTTCATCTTCTTTTGATTTTCCCCCAATCTCATATACAAATTTCAACCTTTTCTTTACTCCTAAAACCCTAAACCCAAATATCCATGTTTTTGTTGATTTCGACTTTGGAGGTGAAGATTGCGGTTGAAGGAGCTTGTAGGAACTCGTAATCACTATATATCTTTTTAATCTCCTACTCGAACGGTATATTTCTCAAGCTTTTGCCAATTTAATTTTGTGTTAATTTTGAAGGAGTAATATTGAATGTGAACGTACTTAAGTTAATTTTGAATGAGCTTTGTTAATTTTGAAGGAGCTTTGTTAATTTGAACACTTAAGTTAATTTTAGTGTGAATTTTAGTTTCTATTTTAGTGAACATTGGAAAATAAAAAAAACAAATAGCAAAATAACAATGTAGGTTATATATGTAGGTTATATATATAGGTTATATATTTTGGTGTAGTTAATAATAATTTTTTTAAGTTGTGATTTTTCTTTTACTGTAAATGGCACGAACAATGGGGAACATGGAAGAAGGAGAGAGTAGTAGACCTCCTCGTGGCGATGGACCACGTACTTCTTTTAGGCCACCTTCTCACGGTGGACGTGAACGTGGTCGTGGTCGTGGTCGTACCAAGGGTACTATTGTAAGTTAATAATTGTTTATATTCGATTAGTTTGATTATCATACACTAAAATGAAATTTCGGTCTATTGATGTAAATGTTATTGTTATGTAGATTCCAACCAATCCAGATGAGGCAGACACTTTTTCTTCAGTCCCTTCATCATCTTATATTCCTTTTGGAGGCCCAGGTCCCCTCGACCCTTCACTCCTCACTTTTCAACCGATGCATCGTTTGACGAATGTGTGGAACGATGAGTCTAAGGAGTGCAGATTTATGGCGGATCATCCACTACCTATGCACCCATGGACTCACGAGATTCTAAGGGACTGTGGGTTATACGGTATTGCTATTGTAACGCCCCGGATTCCTATTATCGGACATCCGTGACATCACCAAGATCCTTGCCTTCAAATGCATCTCAACACAGTGAATAACGCGGAAATTTAAACATTTTTATTGCCATTAGAGTTATTACATCAATAATTACAATGTCAAATTGTCCTTGAACAAGGAATGCAAATTACATAACTTATTACAACTGATTACAAGAATAATTAAACTTTTCTTGTGAAGCCATCGACTGTCTTCCAGATCGGCAATCCCTTGGTCACTGCCGAAACTCTACTGAGTGGTCTATCTGCCCCTCCCGAGGCTTGCTCCCTTGGCTTGAGCCTTCTGCCACGTGACTCTGGTAATTCTGCACCCGCTTGAAGGGTAGACGTGCATACTGCCACTACTTGGATGCCCTTCTGATCTTGGGCTCTCCTATACTCGTGACCTGATATTCATGTACCTAAAAGGTGGGGTACATCAGTAATTCTACTGACGCAATGCTGATAAGGAAACAACGATCCTCAAACTATCACACTCACAAATTCATCTTGAATGGAAAATTCAACGTGCATCCTGATTTCCTAGTGTTCGTGTATGCCATGACCTAAAGACTATTCAAATACAAGGTACAGAACAAATGCACCTAATCTAATATCAGCAAGACTCTGGACACACATGCATCCCATACTACATGTGCCCCAGATCAAGCCGTTTCTCCAGTTCAGGGATTTGAACCCTCACTATGCAATGCATTCTAATTTGGTCTACTTCCTGTTCCTGATAGTATGACATGGTTGAGGAGGTGAAAATAAAAGAAATAATGTGGGGCGCTACCCCAAAGTCACCAATAATTACTGCATCGAACCATCCTCGAAAGCTGTGACGAACTTACAGATATACCGCAGTATATCCATTGCGCATAGATCCTTTATGATCCGTTCGTGTCCACCAACATAGAACATAACGACCTCGGTACCCCCCGATCTGCCAGGATATCAGCATCCCGTTCTTACCATGGTACTTCAGGAATTAACAGTGCAAGATACGCGCCGCAACGCGTATCCCTAATGACAGGAAGAGA